>JAOEGL010000006.1:89794920-90290387 GCA_034509955.1 Urosaurus nigricauda
AAATAACATCTATAATATGGATGTGAGAAACCCAAGTTAAAAAAAACCAACCTGTACCACCACTGAAGTTACAGTTAGGGTCAAGTATTTCTTTGCACCCTAATGTACCTCAATGTTGATGCTCATCCATGCGCTCACACATAACATTAGGGCAAAAGGCCAGGACCTAATGCAACAGAAGAAGCAAGAGGGGTTCCAAAAACATTCTTGTGCTAGAAAGTATAAGAAGAAATACTTTCTCTTTGGTGTGTTTTTATTGTGCATGTCTTCTTATCTGTGTATATGTGTGTGTTTGTGAGTAAGTGCTGCTTTTGTTGTTGTTACTAAAAAGTAAATGGAAGGAATGTGGATTAATAATAAAATTGTGATAATGAATCAGTTTAGAAAAGGAATTTAGAAGAATAAAGGGTGAGGTAAATATTGCTACCTAAGAAACCAAATAGAGAGCAAACAGTAAGTCTTTTATCAAAACGTGGTGGAAGGGGAGGAGTTGGATTGTTTGTCTATATTTATGTGTTAAACTTTGAATAAAAATCATTTTAACAGACTTTTTAAAAATAAATTATACGAAGAACTATGGCAGGGATTGGAAAAGGTACTTGGCCATGAGGATTGAGAGGTGCAAGGAACTTTTTTGAGCTTTGTTATCATCATAGAAAATAGTGGAATCGTGAGGCTGTTTTGAAGTAATTGAAGTAGTAGATAAGACTGTCTAAAGAGGGGGACCACAATCTATCCCCAAGAACATTACAACCATAGTACTACTGCAATCCTTTGAAGGTGCAGTATACTTTATGTGATTCAAAAACTCTTTAGTCCAGGATTATTTTTGTTATTATTTAACAATGTTTTAAATGTTTATGTCCTTCCATATTCAGAATTTAAATAACAAAAAGCAAGCAGGCAAGCAAGTGGAGGACCACCAGAAGGCCGTTTGAAGTAAATGAAATAATACACAGTAACATTGAAATTGAAGGGAAGAGGAGCTCACGGAGTAGCGTAAGATGGTTTGATCTAAGTCATCTTTCCACAACCTGATGCTTATTCACTGGAAATTGTAAATCCAACATACCTAAAAGCCAACAGGATTGAAAAGGTGAAAGGAAAGGAAATAAAATGTGTCCCACTAATGTCATTTGGAAGAAGAGTAGTAATATTCAGTGGAATTCTGTATGACCCATATGTACTATGTAGATTCTGGACAGACCTCCCTCCTAACCCCACTTACTGTTAGGCACCCACTAGGACCAAAGGGAGTCCTCTATCTTCTTGATTGAGAAGTGGCTGCTTGATGTTCCCACCTCCTGCTATAAGTGATCTCCTGCACTTGTGGAAGGAGGGAATGGGAACATCAGGAAGCCATTCTCAAGCAACTCCTGTTGATCCCAGCAACTGCTTAAAGGTAAGTGAGGTTTGGGGGGACTTTCACAGTATGGACATAGCCCCTAAATACAAGGCTGCATAGGGTTTGTGAATACATTGCAGTTATGACTGTGTAACTGTAAATTACATCCTTGTACCTGCCCAAGAGGATTCTGGCCACACATTACTCAATTGCTATTGTAACTCAGTTAAAGAGCCCTCTCTCCTGACATCACCATCTGGCCTAGGAGGGAGTGAAAGAAGAGGCCTAGCAACACCATCAGGCCTAGCCTCATGTTGAAGTGCTCTCTCTCTATGGCAACACCATCTGGCCTAGGAGGGAGTGAAAGGACTGGCCAAACTCCATTGGGCCTGTCCTAGATTATGAAGCAGAGCCCTACCTCCAGTCCATCTGCCTTGGTCCAGGCGTCAGAGGGAGAGAAGAACTTTTGGACCTGATCCCCTTCCCCAACACCATTCCCTTCTCCTTTTGTATCGTGTCTTCTTAAGCCTGAGGGCAGGGAACTGTCTAATTAAAACAATAATTGTAAGCCACTCTGATAGCCTTTAGGGCTGAAAAGCGGGGTATAAATACTTATTATTATTATTATCATTATCATCATCATCATCATCACCATCATCACTACTACCACAAGATCATACTAAATGAGATGGCCACTTGGTCTGGTCCAGCAAAATTTGACTGTACTTTGAATCCCTAAGTCATCAAACCCTTGGCAGAAGGATGGGGTGTAACTATAGTAACTCAAAGTCAATATAAAATGTTTTGGAAAGAATTGTACTGCATTATTGATCAAGAGTGGTTTGAGTGCAGGGCTATGACTCTGGAGACCAGGGTTCAGTTCACTGCTCAGCCATGAAACTCTTTGGGTGACCTTGGGCAAGTCACATGCGCTCATGCTCAGGGGAAAACAATGACAAATCTTCTGAACAAAACTTGCCAAGAAAACCCTGTGATAGATTTGTCTTATGGTCACCATAAATCAGAAAAAACTTGAAGGTACAAAACAACAACAAGGCTGAACAAGTCCTAAAGCTTCAATACATTTCAAGTTGTGCTTTGTGAACTTGATTATTTGAATTGGTCCAGGCACATTATTTTCTTTTAATCAGAGAGACTGATCAAAGAGAGACTAATCAAATGACGAGGTATTTGTGCCTTAAATGTACATTTTCTCACATCATCTTTGTGCTTTCCTTTAGGTGCGTTGGAATTTGGAAGAAAAAAATCCCAGCTATGTCCTAAAATGGTTGCTATATTAATAAATATTTTTGATTGAAATGGATTTCAGCAAGTGGTCCAGAGATTAATACCAGCCTTTATAACGTTTCGTTCCCATCTGTGGAAAGAACAAATACATATGTGGTGTTGGATTCACAGGCAGAAAGCGTTAGGTCTCCAGCCCTTCATCTGAGTAAAAGCATTTGGAATTACTTGTTTAGTAACTGAACCTTTTGCTTACTTATAATCCTTAGCCTTAAATGTTCATTTTATTGTGACTGTTTAATTCATGCCTTTAACTAGAGCAGAGTTCAGGAGCTTCTGGCCCTCCAGGTTTTTGGATCAACCCCCCACAATCCCTTACCATTGGCCATTCTAGCTGGAGCTGTTGGAAGCTGTAGCATAAAGGTTCCCTCATCCTGCTAGAGAGAATAACTAGAAAGTTTTTGACCTGATCCAGCAGAGATCTTTTCATTTTGTTAGAAAGATTTATTTTAAATGAGAATGTCTAGTGAAGGTCTGGATCTTCAATTATTTCCTCTCTGGAATTAAAAAAAAAAATGGCTAGAGGTTTCCTCTTAATGTTACTGATGTGATAACCTTTAATATTTGCTTTGAACCCTCTTCCCATGGATAAGCTTAAGCTGCTAGAAAGTTAATCAAAAGTGCAAGTCATGGCATCTGTTCTTGCAGAAGACTGAACCAGCTACCTCTTCTATACCTCCCAGAAAGCTCTTGTTTCTTCCTTGCCACAGCTGAAGTCACGGCTGCTGTGCATTAAAAGGGCTACAGGACATCATCAAAAGTAGTAGGTGATCCACATTGCTTCGTATGGATAATGGAAAGTGTGTGCAGAAGCACATGAGCCATTGCCTTATAGTGTGAACTGAGTTAGGTAGATTGTTAGCATTGTTATTTGTAAATTACAGAGAAGTCAATTTATAAGAAAGTGGTAATGCACCTCCATGTCCAAGCATAATTCCTTCACTATGATTCGTGAATGTTATGTTTAGCTTCCATAATCAGACAGGATCTTGGCTTTTGGGTATTTAAGCCAATTCTAGGTCTTTCCACTGCTCTCTTAAGACTACTGTGGTACAAGTTGGTAACGTTTATGGATTTTATATATTGAGTCAAAGCAGAGACAGCTGTGCTATTGGGCAGATTGTGGAAGATACCTCTAGAAGCTGGCTCTATGTTTCATGTAAGGACAGCAAGGTTGCTCATTTGATTTATTTTTGTTTTATTATTATGCTCAGGAAGGGGAAAGATGCTTGCGGGATTTTCTGCTTCAGGTTCCAGACTAATCTGACTAGCTTTGAATGCTATGCACCTTGACTTGTACCAATTTAATTTGGGGAGGAGGGGATGAGCATTTGCTGCTGTCCTTTCAGGCAGAAAAATGTTTGGGGCCAGCTGTGATTGGAACAGTAAACAGATGCTCATTACATGATCCCATCAGAAAAAGTAAATTAAGCATTCATCAGAATAGTACCTAAGGCAAGGTCAAGGAAGGTGAGTTAGTGGCAGGGAGCGCTAGCACATTCAGAACCCATCTTCATGTTTTGTTATGCTTTTGAGCAAGGAAGTGTACTCACAAAAGGCCAGGACCCAAATAGTTGCTCTAATTTGCCAGTCCTATTCAAAGTTAGTAATTGTGAGCATCTGTCTTGATACTCAGATTTAGGAAACATGCGCCAATCATGGAAAGTGGTTTGGGAAGAGGAAATTTACTGTACCAGTAATAGTATATTCTCTCTGTCTTCCCCCCCCCCCTTTCATTTTCGACTTCCAGAGCTTAGAACGTTACTGTGAAGAAGAATGAATATCATGGCAAGCCAAATCCATCCATAACTATGGATAGGATAATGTGCTGGGGCCATTGCTTAATTAGGGATACCTTAGGCATGCCATAATATTCATGTTCCTTAAAATGTCTTCCTGAATTTTTTTCCTGACTTTTAGCCTTGATTGTAACCTCCTTTGTAAAAGATCAACACATAAAGACTGGGATGTAATTAAATGATGGTGTTGATGCTGACTATATCCCAACTGAGAAGGCTCAACTACATCTAGCAAAAACTAATGATAGCCGAACTTACCTCATCATAATTCATGACTGGTTACTTTGGGAAAGAGTAACTATATGCAATACAACAAGGTGTTTCAAATTTTTCCATAACATAGGATAACAGAAATCTGAATATATACAAAAATTATGTAGTTTGGATGCGTAGTCATGCAAAACATACGGAAAATACAAATTAATGTTACTCATCTCACTTCGAGTTATGAAAAGCATTCACTGAAATGAGCTCAGAGCTTTTGAGAATGAGGATCAACATATTAGAATTGGCTGAAGGTCCAAGCAATATGATTGTTAGTGATATTACTAGCAAAAACATAGTTTCTGAACAAATGAAGAAGCAAACAAACTTGAAAGAGGAAAAAAAAAAAGGAAAAAAAACAACAAAAAACCCCAAATGTTTCTGTTCACACACATATATGAAATAGGACAACTACTCTCTCTTGGTCACATGTAAATTCATTTGTATTAATAATGAAAAGGCAGCATTTCAATTTCTTTTCTTGCCTTGATCTCTGTGGATGTTACAAAACTGCAGTAGTGAAGAAATAATCTATATATGGGTTTTTAGACTTTGCAGCGCTACTGTAGCAAGGTAGAAAGCAGCAGATTTCAGTTGACATTTTTGCTGATATTAAACACTTCAAATATAACACAATCTGTTCTTACCCAGCAATAGGTTTCTGCTCCAGTTTCTGCCCTTTAGAAATGTAAAGTTGGACCCTGTCTTGCTTGGCAATCAGTTGGAATAATTTAGATACTTTATATAATCAACTCATTACCCTAAAATAACTACTTTCAAAATGTCTATTTAGCCTTCTTTTTTGGAGGCAATTGAAAAAGCAACACCATGATAATATATGATCAATTTTGTTTTCCAACTTCTCCAAAGTATTAGAGTGCTACATTTGCTTTCCTTACAAAATAGAGTTCTTTTAAAAAATTTTTACTAGTCTTGAAAAAACACTTCTTTAAATGAGTCCCCACAGGAATTTTGGTTCACACATTTGAAGTCTAGCTTTTGGTAGCACCATAACTAACAAAGATTTGCACCAACAAATAATATACCCTTGAGTCAATTCTGTTTGAGATGATAAAAACTGTCCATTTCACATTCATCTATTAGGAAAAAAGTATGATGAGTTCTTTTTGTGCCCAGTTTCTTTGCATTTGGCCAACACAAATATTTGACTCATTTTTCTCCTTTAAAATCATTTGATGGGCAGAATATTTCAAGCAAGCATACTGCCACAGTAGTCTTAAATGCAAATGATATTCTTCTGTTGTCAGAGAAATGGCAGAGAAAATGGAAGGTCACAAGCAAGTCTCACTGCAGCAGGAAGGGGCAGAATTTGAAAAAGTTAAATTTTTGATTACAAATCCCAAAGTTGGCTGGGGAATCAAGGCAATCCAAATCAATCAAGATGTGACTTAAATTCAAAATTCAACAAGTTAATGGACATTATAGAAGAGTAGAAATATTAGAAGCTTCCAGTTCAAGCCCTTGTGTTTTCAACAGTCAGTCTTATCTCATGTTTCCTGCAATGTATTTGAAGGCCTAGGACTTCAGATTCACACCAACCTTAAATGATGCTACTATACCACAAATTGTTCTTTCTCTGTCTAATATTATTACCCTCTGACTGTCCTTGCTTTCATTAATTAGAAAACAGATATGTGCTAAGTGCAGAGTATTCTGACAAACCTAGCTTGGGATGAATCGGACGCAAAGGAATGGATCTGCCACAAACATTATATTATTTACTCTTGTCTACTCATTTGCCCTCAGCAAAATTCCTTTCTCACTGTGTTCCGGAGGGCACAGTACTCTAGACAGTGTATTTGGCTGCTGGATCCTAGAACATGGGCTGCATCCTATGCCCTGCTTGTTTACTGCTTGAGACAAGAAACCATATGGCACCTACCTATGCCAGGTGCAAAAGGTAAGAGGATTCACACAGTTATATCTTTTTTGGGAAAATATCCTCCACCATATCTGGTTGCAGCAGGCTAGCTTAGGGTTGTTCATACTGCATTTTAACCTGGGTTTCAATCTGATTTAAATGAGGGTCGTTCACATTTGCACCAGGGTTTCATGACCCAAATTGGGGGGGGGGGGTGTTCATACTTGTGCTCGGGTTTCCTGACCCAAATTGGGGGGTTGTTTATATTTATACCAGGGCTTTCTAACCCGAATTGGGTGGGGTGGGGTAAATCCCCTTTAACCTGGGGTTTTTGGAAAGGATTTTCTTGCAGTTCTTTTCAAAAGAACTGCATTTTTTGCAGGGACAGCCAACGGGAACTTGAAAATCATTCTGATCCAATCCTTCCTTCCTCCTCCTCTCCCTCAGCCACCCCCATTCTTGCCTCCCTCCAGTCACTCTTCCCCCCTTTCCTCTCCCCCCTCCTGTCAGGTTTGTGGCATGTGGATGGAATCCTGGGGTAAAATGCCATGATCGTGGCAAATCAATGCCATGGATAGAATCGATCCTGGCAATCAATGCCACAGAGAGATTCGATCATGGCATTTCAAGGGAAATAACCTGGTTCCCACAGCAGGTTATTTCTCTGTGCAAACGGGGCCTTAGAAAGTTCAGGCTAAGCCATGAGCCACACAACTCTCTCCACCAGCACCTTGCAGCCACCTCCCAACAACTACTGCCTGAGACAACCACCTAATGATAGGGCTGGTAGTTTCCTCCTCTATCAACTGACCCAGGATTTTTGCCTGAATATCTTGGATGAAGCTTAGACTACTGGCCAATCTTAGGAGAATCAGAGCCCCTTCTGGCACTCCTTCTAAGGCTTCTGGGTGTACTGTCCTGCAGGCACATATGCATATACCTACACCACTGTATGTATCCCAAATGAAAAGAAAAAATTAAATATCTTAACAGACAAACCAACCAGTGACATGCTTCAAGTGTGATGTATACATACATACATTGACTTGGTGTGGGAAACTATAGACTGCAACCTTCATACCAGGATATTTTAAACTCGTGATTCAACCACATTAATTCATGGGAGGGGTGGGGATCAAGTTACAGAAAAAGGGTTTGTGATGAGTACAAGTGGAACTTAGAACAAAATTGATTTAGTGCACTTTTAGCACTGGTCGATCAAGTAGCCACTGTAAATGTTGGAATGCAGTACATTGTCATAGAAGGTAAACTTCATTTATCAAGGTCAATTAAAACAACATTCTCTTTCCCTCTGCCTCTGATCCTGGAGCCAGTCGCCACTGATAGCCTTCTAAAAGGTAATCTATCATCTCCTTTTCCATTCAATTTCACTTTCATCACACTGCAAACAACTGTATATACCTTCACCCTATTTCTCCCTTACCTGCTTTTTTCCTAAACCAAATAATCCCAGACTTTGTTACTTTTACATATTGCTTCACCTCCTATTATTTTGATTGTCCTTTCCCAAACCTCCTCCAGCCTCCCAATACCCCCTTTCAATGAGGTGTCATGGTACTACCATCAATTTGGGTATACAAGAGGCATCTTTATTTTCAATCCCTTCTCTAATGATCCCTACCATTGGAATTTGGGGTTTACCTCACAGTTGTTGGCTGTTTCCAACAAGATGACTTCAAAATTCCTTTCCAGTCACTCTGCCAGCATAGATACCATCAATACATATGTGAAGTTAGGATTCTTTGTGTCCCAATCACTTTATATTTACTCTGAGTGACATTTGTCCATGGAATGCTTATTTAAGCAATTTACAGAGAACAGTTTGGGACTCTTCTATCTCATGTTGGCTCACAGTCTTATTGCTTGAAGCTGTCTCCAGCATTTGATATTAGGCTCACTAGAGAAAACATAAAACTAGCATAGGAAGTGATGCTCCTGATCATCTACCTCAAGTCACCGGCTGTTGCCGCAGTGCAGAATTAATGCAGTTTGACACCACTTTAATTATCATGGCTCCATTCTACGGAATCCTGGGATTTGTAGTTTGTTGTGGCACCAGAGCTCTCTGACAGAGAAAGCTAAATATCTCATAAAACTACAAATCTCATAATTCCATAGCATTGAACCATGGCAGTTAAAGCAGTTTCAAACTGCATTAATACTGCAGTGCAGATGCAGCCACAATCATTTTGTTTTGCAACAGAGCAGACTGGCCATTTTAGCACTTTCCCCAGCATTGTCTCAGTATCTGGACTGCTGTGCATGAACTGGAATCGCAAAATAATCTCCTCCATGCATGTTGACACATTATAGCTGCCCTTTGTTGCTTGTAGGTTTGGGTGATGCTAATTTTGGAACAAAGCTGCTTCATTTCAGACAGTCATGAGCAGAACCATATCAGGAAGGTGACAAATTGAAACTTGTAACTTGCCAAATTAGCTGGGCTCTTGCTCATCTCCAGCTGACTTTGCATTTAAACAAGCTGAAAACTTCAGTTTTCATCACTGTTGGCCTAGGGGTTCTTTTTACCTTATGAAAAGTTCTATAAGCCTGCAGCTATCTTGGGGTTATTCTATCCTCCAATTTTCATGGGGAGATTGCCACCTCAAGCGCATAGCTGGCTCCTTACAGTGTTCAGCAATGCTTAGCTACTGAGCTGCAAATGATTGTATACCATGATAAAAAGAAGTATATGATCCATTATTTTAGGGCTGGGCTGGGCTCTGGGGGTGTATGTGGCCCTCAAAAATCCCTGTCAATCATTTTGTGGCCAAGAAAGAAACATCCAGGAGTAGCAATACATCTCCCATATCCACTGGAGTTGCCCACCCCTGTTTTAGCACTTGTCTGTGGAAGTCTGTGGAATGGACTCATACATACTGCCAAACCAGTGGCTCTACAGCCGGGGTGAAATGTGTGACCTTCCAATTGGTTTCAAGAGCCAAGAGTTTAACCCTGAGTTTTCAGTTCATGGGTCTTTCAAGGCTAGAGTTTGCAAGGGTGATTTGTTGCTGTAGCTTTCAAAGATTCTCCAAGTGGGCTACAGTTAGTTGGCTTCCTTCTTCCCTCCCAGGTGGTGCCAGAGCTTGCCCTCCACTCTGCTGTGAATTTACTTTCTGGTTAGAAGCAAGTAGGTTAGATTTAATGTTCCTTGTTCCATCTCCTTAAGTAAGTGAAAAGGAATAATTCCCTACTTTCATTTTGATCTGGGAACAACCCTCTATGTAGGATTCATTGCAAACTCCTATCTATCTACAGTTGGTCCTTGGTATCCACTGGGGTTTGGTTCCAGGACCCCCCCATGGATACCAAAATCAAGTCCCATTAAATACAATGGGGTAGTAAAATGGTGTCCCCCTTTTATGAAATGTTACAATTAAAGTTTGCTTTTTGGAATTTAGATATTTTTAAAATATTGTCAAGCTGTGGATGCTTGAATCCATGGATAAAGAGATGAAAGATCATGCAGGTTGCAGCCCAAGCCCATTTGGAGGGTCATATGTTCTTTACCTTGGCTGAAAAAAAACGAATGCAAATAATTTGGAGCGGCAATGACTGAAGTTACCAGTGTACCATTCCCAGATAATCAAACAAACATCGACCTAACAAAAATATAGTTTCCAAATAACCCTGCTTCTTTTACATAGAGTTTAAACACATGTTATAAGATGTACATTATATCAGTTTTAAAAATCACTTCTAATCATGAATACTAATGATGAGTGCCCAAATGAATGTAGCCCCCCCACCCCAAAAGGAAATGGAAAATGATACAAAGTAATAGTGATGCTGGGGGGGGGGGTATATTATGCAGAAATACCGAAAAAACAAACAAACAAACAAAAAACCACCGAAACTTAGTGGTGGATGAAAGCATAAGGGAGCAAGAATTCTTGAAACAGCCTATTAAATAACTGTAACCTTTTTGTTATTTTTACAGTCACATCACCTCCAATTGTCCCAGTTTGGCAGGGACAGTCCTGATTAATCTTCTGTCATTTCGCTTTTGGAGCTGCTTTGAAAATGTCCCAGTTTGTCTCTCCTCCTCCACATCCCCTTTTTGTCTTCAACATACTATACTTGCTGAAAACTGATTTCAAAGTGCAAAAGTAGTTTGCACTCAAATAACAGAAAAAGAGAGAAGAGGAGAGGAGGCTCTTCCGTGCCCTTCCAAGTAGGCGCAGGAAAAAAAAAAAAAAAAAAAACCAAACTGCTATAGCCTCCACTAGCTTGTATGGTCTTTTCTTAATAACTTTTGCTATTTTAACCACACTCTGACATTGCCACACTCTGAAGTTTGGCAACACACGTCCTGGTTTTTATCTGTGAAATGTTAGGAGGGTTATGCCATTACAAGGGTGGAAAATATGACATGGCTTGTGCCATGTTTCATATTTCTGTGTCTGTTGTGGGAGAGCAAGATAGTCAGGGGGAAAAGAGATGATTCTTAACACTGACTAGGAACTTATAGCATTTTGATGGCTTTTTGAAAATAACTAAAAGTATCTACTATGGTCACTATTTGAGAACAATGAAAGATTTGCTTTATAAAGTGCAGCTATAAAGTAAATGGGAAGATTTTCAAAATATGGGGAGGAGAATCTTCAAAATATAATGATAAATAATTTCAACAATATTTTTTTCAAGCTCTGGTTCTGTGACCATAAACTTTAAATCCCCACTACAGCAGGTTGCACCTGTGTTTCTAACTGACATGCATTAAAATGTGGAATGATTTTTTTAAAATTATTGTCTCAATTTGCTATGTCAAATTTTAAATACAAACATGGGTGGACGGCTGAGCCAGAATTCATCTGGAAATTGTGGCTCAAAATCTGGGAGAGTGGTTTTGATTGGCATTCAAGTTGCAATGCTTAGTTTCAAGTCAAAATTGCAAAGTGGGGGCTACATAGAAACCAGAACTGGGGCTAGCCATAAATCATTGTGAAATTGGGATAGATATCTCTAATTTTGATAGAGTGTTTTTCATTGTGGTCCATATTACTCTGGCCAATTTTAATTCCAAAGAGGGACTTCCTAAAGGCAGGATAGAGGGGCATGTCATAAGTCATCATATTTTTTTAAGCTACAGAAAACAGGAGAACGGTTATTAAGACACTGCTGTTAAGATTCCTGAATCAGAAAAAAAGAGGAGAAAAGCACTGCTTCTGAGATTCTCGAGGCTTAAAAAATGGTGGGAATATAGAAGGTATGTCTCTGAAGTGTGTTTGTGTGTGTGCATGTACCTACAGGTTGTCTAATGACTTATGGTCCATGAATTTCATAGGGTTTTCTTAGGCAAGGAATACTCAGAGGTGGTTTTGTCAGTTTGTTCCTCTGAAATATAGCCCAGCCACACCTCATTCATTGCCAGTCTCTCATTCAAGTACTAACTGTACTTCTGGAAAAATTAATGAAATTTTTTTTTAAAGTTCAGTAGGAAAAACAGAAGATTCTATTGACTGAGCAATGCCAGGTATACTTCAGCTAACCTCTCTCTATATATATATATTGGGGGAAAATCTGCTCATGGATTTTATAATGTCCAAATGATGCAACAATAAGTACTGTACATTTAGGGACATATTTATAGAAGCATTTCTGCAAAAGAATGAGATGCAACCTTTCTTGTAGAATAAGCCATTTTAATTTTAAGAAGTGCCTTTCAAGACCCTCTTTTCCATTTAGTAAATAATATTACTTCCAGATTACAAACAAATTCTTCCAATCAATCTCAGAAGCTATAACATTTTGACATCCTTGCTGAAAAACATCATCAGTGTTAATCTCCTTTTTCTTAAATGGAACATGTCTGCAACTGAAGCGAACATATATTCATTCACACCTGCTTCACGGTCAGTTCCTAAAGGGAAAAACATTATTTGTCTTCTTTTGTGTTGCATACAATTTGAGTGTCAATTTAACCCCAGTATATTGTTTCCTTCTTCCCACTCATTCTGAAACTAATTTCAGAGTACTAAATACCTTCCTGTGAGGGTCTCTCCATGGTGGAGACCACAACAAAACCCAATCATTTGTCTCACTACGAGGTATCTTTTCCTCTCCACAGTGGCTTTATGCCACCTATCTGTTAACAAGGGTGAAGCATGAATGACTTAATCTGAGAGCAAAAAGTCACCAAGCAAAGGGAAGTGGAGGAGGAAAGATAGTTATGTGAATCCACAGTGAGTCATCCTTCTTCACAGAGTATTAGTGGAAATAAGAGCTACCTAGCAACCTAAGTGCCACATAGTCAAAGCTGATGCATCTCACAACGGTGGTGAAGAACATCATCCAGGGCAGCCTAAGTGCTTGGGGCAAGCTGGAGGTTTGGCCAATGCCCCATTCAGGCTCTCACTTCCATCAATGCCAGCTGACACTATAGTTGTAGAGTGGGCTAGTATCTATAGGAGATATCCATAGAATAAAAACTTGGACTTTTGAAATTACAGCTCCCACACTCCCTGCTAGTAAAGCTATTGGCTTGGGAATTCTGGGAGTTAAGTCCAAAAAGAAATTTCTCTGGACTTTGCAAATAGGATGGCAGCCTAAAATTGTTCAAAGAGGTCTTAGGTGTCCCTTCTGCAGATGAGCCAGTTACCAGTGGCCTTGCTAGCTGTTGGTGGGGTAGTGGTTCTGAGAGTTGTACTCCAATAAAAGTAACTGCCAAGCTCTGGTACGTGTCCCCAAAACATGGAGGGAGAAACCCTAGAAATGACTGGATGTCCACTTTCACTTTTGGGAAAAAAAACCTTTTTAAATGAATATAAACAGTATAGGTCTCTCTAGAAGCCATGGCGACTAAACTGAGACTGTTGTACTTTAGATCCATGAGATGACATCACTCACTGGAAAAGTTGATAATGCTTGGTTAAATGAAAGCAGTAGAAAATGACAGAGTTGAATTAATTCAATCAATGAAACCTCAGCCCTTAATTTGTAAAATCTAGGGCTCTTGGAGGTCTCTCATTCATAGGATTGCCACACACTGAAGTCAACTTGATGGTAAATGAAGATTTCCATACCTGGCAGAATCACTGGTAACTCGTCCCTCAAACATCGCTCAAATATGGAGGAAGTGTGTGTCTGAATGCCTGATGAGCTTCCTCAATCGTCATGGAATCGTCACTCCCTCTAGTGTCCCTGAATCATCTCCAGGAGGGCGGATTTCCTATGAATGGAAACTTTGCATTCAGAGGAAATCAACTCCCTTTGAGAGATTCAGGGATGCTAGAGGGATCGACGATTCCATGACGACTGAGGAAGCAAGCCAGGTGTACAGACACATGCACTTCCTCTATGTTTGAGGGAAGTTTGAGGGACTTGTTACCAGTGATTATGCCAAGTGGGTGGCTGAATCCTATTTAAAAATAGATGATTGATTGATTGATTGATAGTTGATTACACAACACAATTAGGCAACACAACACAACAATACCACTATGATTCCACTTCAACTGCCATGGTTCCATCCTATGGAATTCTGGAATTTGCCATTTAGGGAAGGGTCCTTGGAATTCTCAGCCAGAGATCTCTGGCGCCTCTCCAAAGAACAAACCCTTTCTCATTGATTTCTGTGCTCTATTTTATCAGCATGCAATTCTTGTGCAGATGAGACACTGATATAGATAATTAAATGGTATTATCTGTGCTTACATAATTAACTTTTGGAGACCTTCAGCTATGCAATATACACAAACAGAACAACAGCACCCCCAAGAGAAAAGCACACTCTTCTTCTGATACACATCACCATTTCTGCCTATCTTCTCTGTATCAAAATTGGTTTTGGTGATAGCAACAAAGACTTTTAACACTGTATCAAGTAACAGGAACAAATTACTTTTAAAACAACAAATTGCTTTTAAAGAACAACTTCCCAAACTCTGTTTCCAATCATGCTCAGACCCAGTGATGTGATATGCAGCTGTTGTGTTTGATTATAAAGAGGACATGAGATAGAATTAGGCTGCATGGGAGAACAGCATTGCTCAGGAAGAGATAGATACGAAGAGATGACTGGTGACTTCTATGTCATCAGCCATGTGGTGGAGGTAAATCCATGTTGGGTTTTAATATGGACATTAAAGGAACCATTCAAGGTACTATTCTCCAGATGAATTCTTCAATACAATGGGACATTGGTATCTGCTGGGGTTTGGTTCCGGGACCCCCCCCCCCCCATGAATACCAATATCTGTGACTGTTCAAGTCCCATTAAATACAATGACGTAGTAAAATGGTAATATCATTCTATAAAATGGTAAAATCAAGGTTTGATTTTTGGAATTTATATATTTTTTAATTATTTTCAAACCATGGATGCTTGAATCCATGAATTAAAAAAAATCTGTGGATATGGAGGGCTGACTGTAACACCTTTCACAGCTGGACTGAAATTTAGAGCAGATTCATCATCTATTGAGATGGCAGCTACTAGCCCCCACTAGGATTCTGGCAGATCAGCACATAAAGTTGGTCCTCTTACCCCACTTTATTTTTCACCAACAAACACGAAGGTTCATTTTAGGCTCATTCTAAGAGCTGCTAACACTAACCTTTCTTATTCCAATTCTGAATTGTTTTCGTTTTCCTAAATGGACGCATTCTCATCCTTAACACTATCCACAAAGGGAAATTACCTGAAGTGTTGACAATGGGCTTAATCTGCTTCCAACATAGAAAAGGAAAGTAGCTGACAGCATCCGAAAAGTCAGAAACATGCTGAATGTAGCAGTACTTCTAGCATTCATGGAAAGTAAGGAGGCAAGGTTATTTTTGCTTTGCTGCACCAAAGATGTTGATTACTCATGGCATTGTCCACACAAAGCCTCCAAGCCTGTTCTCCAGAGGCCTGTATCTGTTAGCTGCAGGCGGTACACTGATGCCCTCCAAGAAGCCACTCTCATCCTTTGAAATAGTATAAAGCGATCCCACACACTTGCTTCAAATGAGCTGAAACAAGCAGATAAATATAGGTACAAGGTATTTGCTGAATAGAAGAAAAATGTGCAAGTCTAGAGGACATTGTTAACTGACAGTCATTGGCAATTATCTTACGGAAACACAAGCTGCATTTGAAAGCACAATAAACAACATGCTATTAAAGGAAATATCTCTCTAACTGGAGGACTTCACTCTTCTTCCAGCCACAAGAGATGGGAGTCTGGTCTCCCCCTTCCCCCTGCCAGACAGAGAGCACCAAATAATGCTCTCTTAATTCAGAGTTATTTTCTGTGGTGTTACCAAGAAAGGGATCCAGAGGGAAAGTTTACCAAGAAAACAAACTTTCCAAGGTGATGGCAGAGCAAAAACTTCTCTCATATCCAAATAACAATTAAAAAGTGCTCCCTAGGATCATAAAGTAATATATTCTGGCACAAGTTGTTTTCATTATAGCTGCTGGACCTGATTGTGCTGTTGAAAAAAAGAGTCATTGTTATTTTTAGAGGTCCTCTACAGGATAAAAAGAAAAAGGAAGTGGCAATAATGGGCATCCATAAGTCAAGGTGAACCCTCCTGCCCAAACCTTTCAAGTGTTCTTTAAGAGTTATTAAATTTAAAACAGAGGAAGTTGTGTAACAGCAAGTTCTTTGTTCATCTGGTACAATTTATATGATCCTCTGGGTTTCAGGCAGGGGTTTAGCAACTGGCATCCTTTCAGATTACAAAATTACAGCATTATGATGCCATTTTAACTGTCATGGTACCATTCTATGGAATCCTGGGATTTGCTGTTTAGGAAGGGGTGTTTAGAATTCTCAGCCAGAGAACTCCTCTAGAAACTCCCTAAACTGCAAACTGCAGGATTTTGTACAATGCAGCCATGATACTTAAAGTAGAATCAGAGAGCTATAACTGTATAGAGGGAAAGGTTCTCTGGTTCTTTTAAATGGAAATTTTGGATACTGAACATGAGACCTTTGATATGCAAAGTGTATGGTCTACCCTGAGTTATAATTCTTCCTCTAAAGTGATGACATTTATCCCATCTTGGAGGATGATGAGACAGAGGTCATGGGGATGAAAATAGACTTAGGGATGAAACAGACTGCCCCAAAAGGAGTGCTTGCTGCTGCAGATTGGAGCCATGGCAACTGCATGCCACAGCCCCAATCCGGTGTTTTTGGGGGCCAAAAAGAAGTGGCAAAATGCCACTTATTTTTGGTCCAGACAAAAGGTGCCCTTGCTACCATGGCAGCACTTTCTTGCACTCCTTTTAGCATGAGGCATGTGAATGCCACACCAAAGGAGCGCTGTAATGCTGTCCGCTGTGCAGTCAGTAAGGAGGCATGACACTGGCTTGGGGGTGGCATCGATGCATGTGTTATCCAAACACCATGCACTCATGCCCCCCCTCCCCCACCAAGCTAGCACATAAAGCCAGTCTGTAGAGCCTGTTAGGGAAGAGAGGTTGTGCAGATCCAGTGAGTGCTGTCAGGTCTCTAAAATATACTCAAGGAAAACCAGATTAAAAATAAAAAGAGGAAGGTGGGGCTCATTCTGCACCATAGATAGGAAACCTGGGACCCTCCACATGTAGGTCTTCAATTGTTATCAGCTCTAGTCAAAAGTCAGTTGACGTCGTACATCATCTGAAAGCCATAATCTGTCCTATAGGGCTTCACAACTGTCCAACATTGTCCTGTGGGTTTACAGAAATAACAACAGGGTTGAAGACAATTGAAACAAACAAACAAAATATGGCTGACTGATTATGGCTAATGAACCACATGCATTAACCACAGACTGGGACCATATTCTACTTCCATTCATTACTCTACTCTGCATGCATAAATATTACTAGTCATTTGATTACAGATTATTTGCTTCATTCTGGGTGGTTGTCATTATTCTGACAATCATAATGGGGAAAGAACTCTCTGATTAAGTTCCAGATCACTTTGATTAATGCCACCAAGAAATGTTCTGCCAGAAGCTCTAAAATACTGGCAAGTCTATGTATATCTGTATTTCTAACTCTTGGGCTTTTTCCACTCAACTATGTCTGACCTAGACCTTGAATGAGGGTGATAGATAAGTGTTCAGATGTAAATCCAGACATCATCAACAGATCCTTCCTGGATCTTGAATGTATGATTAATCTATAACTAGTTGCAAAAAATGTTTTGGGTTTTTTTTTAATCTGAACATGAGTGAAATGATTGGTAGGCTCAAATGATTAGTTTATGTTTAATTTATTCTAGCTTTTACAAGTCCTGCATAAATGCATGAATAACATTCTTAACCCTACTCCCTACATACTAGAGCTAGAGCTTTTTTTAAGCTGCGGCTTCCCTGCCCCCTTCTTTCTTTGTTTTATATCCAACCTTTCTCCAAGCAAATGGGCTCACACTGGGAGGGAATTCAATAGTCTTGGCTCCTGTCTTGCACCCTCATCAAACATGCCTCTAAGCTTGTCATGAGTAGGCTCCTATAGGGGAGTCTCAAAGATCTCAAAGGATAGCTACTTTTATATGGGGATCTTTAGGTAACCTGTACTCAGGTCATATAGGGCTTTATAGGTCATAAGCAACACTGCAATGCGCCCAGAAACAGATTGATAAGCCACAAAGCTGTCATCAAAAGATAGATTAATGTCCTTGTAACAGAACATATTTACATTTTGGCTATAGAATTTTGGAACAGCTGAAATACAATTTTTTTAAAAGGAAGCCCTGTGGAGATCTAAACAAATCACACAGGAGCCATGTATCTAGTTTTTAGAGTTCATTTTTCTTCCTAGTGGCTTCCAGGAAGCACAGTCCACCAGACCCTGTGTGCCTCATTTTCCTTGCAAAAATTGAAACATTTCTGTTGCCACTACAATACAATGCTACAATAAATTAAGCATTTGGGGCTTACCTGGAACCCCTTCAGAGGCCACAAAAATAACTGGAGGGAGTGGCATGTGGTCCATAAATCCTACTATAGCACACCCCCTCTCTGGAGGTCCAGTTTCTGTTTGCATTTGCTGAACCACAGACCTTCCTGTCTGTCCCTATAGATGCATGAAGCATATAGTGAAATCCTGATAGCCAGGGATGAACAATGAAGCCGCTGGGAGAAATCATCCGTAGACATGGGGCGGGGTGTTATCAATATGCCAATGGCACCCAAATATATTTCTCCATGTCCTGGTAATCAGCAACGACAACAGATGGCATTTCTCCCCTCAATCGGTATCTTGCAGCAGTAATGGATTGGATGAGGGAAAACAAGCTCAAGTTGAATCCAGACAAAATGGAGGTACTTACAGTAGGGCCCCGAATCACTTCACGTGAGAGAGCAAGTGAACACGATGGTCAAGAGCGCCTGTTATCAGCTTCGGCTGATACGCCAGCTGCGCCCTTTCCTGGAACCAGGGGACCTTGAAACTGTAGTACATGCACTGGTAACCTCAAGACTCGATTTTTGCAATGCGCTCTACATGGGGCTACCCTTGTGCTTAGTTTGGAAACTTCAGTTGGTACAGAACATGGCAGCCAGGCTAATTACAGGAACACCAATATTGAAGTTACTCCACTGGTTACCTATCAGTTTCTGGCCACAGTACAAGGTGTTGGTTATCACCTTTAAAGCCCTATATAGCTTGGGCCCATCTTATCTAAGGGATTGCCTGCTTCCATATAATCAGATCCTCTGGGAGGAACCTATCGCAACCAGTGAAGACCAGATTGGTTGCGACCTCCCAGAGGACTTTTTCTGCAGTCACTCCCAGTTTATGGAATGGCCTGCCAGATGAGATCCATCTTCTAGAACATGGCCACATAGCCCGAAAGCTGCACAAAAAACTAGAGATCCATCAAATTACCAAGCTGGATGGCTTTAAAAAAACCATAAAGACAGATCTCTTTCAGCAGGCCTTCCCAAAATAAATCACTCGGCCAAAATATCCCCCCACATAGGCACATAGGACAACGACTCTGCCCTTGTTATTGTTGGGAACTGTTGTAATTTTATTTAACTATGTTTTAATTGTTTATGTAAATTTTAATCGTAATTTGTTTAATTCTTTTTTAAGGGGATATTTATATATATTGTTGTATTGTTTTAAATGTTGTAAGCCGCTTTGATTGCTATGGCAAAAAGCGGGGTATAAATACAAGTTTTATTTTATTATTATTCTTCCTTGTCCTCAAAAATGTCCTTGAGAGGCATATCACTTTACTGAACCTTCAGCTTTTCTTAAGGTATATATTATGGATTGCCAATGATTATTTTATATTAAGCATGCCAGCCAAGATTAAAAGGACTATTCCCTTCTTCCAAATACCAAAAAAAAAAATTTCCATTCTGTACAATATAAACCTAATTTAATCATAACCTAGCACTTTAACTGAAGTGACACATACAGAAATCTAGCATTTGTTTTTAAAAGGGTGGGATGTGGGACATCTGTCTGGACATTTCCTGCCTTCTCAATATGTGCATCTCTTGTATGTAATGGAAACTGGCTACTGATATAGAAAAAAAGAACTGGAAGCTATCCAGCTATACTCAGCTGAACACTGTACTTGGGAAAGCATGTCTCTTGCATTTTGTTTAATTCTGTTTGCCAAACCAAAGTTTTATTATGGTTAGATACATATATCTTTTATTGACCTAGCCTTGGAAATGCAAGATTTTGATAGAGGCTCTTTCCTCTAATCACAGTTCAATTCTCCAATGCATTCCTTTAGGATGCCTCCAACTGTATTTATGTTATGTCTCTTGTAAATGAGAAACACTTTCATTTCCCTCTGGCATTACAGATGAGATGTTAAGTGAAAACAATCATTACACAGTTACAGAAGTGCACATTCCTCCAACTTAAAAGTGTTTTAGTAATTAGAGTTGGGGGGGGGGGAGTATTGACAGAAATGTTGTTGCACAGCTTTATAAATCCAAACTAGCATGTTCAGATTAGAGACATCTTATTGTTCAACTGTACAAGGTGTATAGCCATGCATTCCAGGACTAACAGTTTTTAATAGGGTCTGTTAATCTGGACACAGCCACATCATAGTCCATATGAAATAACTGAGAAACTTAGCTACAAATAAGAATGTGTGATTCTTGGACATGTTACATAAGGCGTGATTCCTGGAATAGACTGTGTGTCTGTGTGTCTGGAATAGACTGTGTGTCTATGTGTTCTTGAAACATTTGTCTCCATTGTGCTCATTCATGTTTGTGAAGGAAGAACTCAAACTGCAATGAGTGCAAAGAACTTAATACAGTATTCAGACTGTGAACCCCTGGCCCAGCACCATTTAATTCCTGGCCAAAGTGTCACCAGGGGCTTTTCTAAACTTCCCTGGGGAAACTGGCTTTGCTATATGTGGATTTTACTTTTTTACAATTATACCTCTATGATTCCACTTTAACCATCATGGTTTTGTCCTATGTAATCATGGGATTTGCAGTTTAGGGAGAAATATTTAGAAATGTCACAGAGAATGCTCTAGTGCCTCAGCCAGTTCTATCATTCCACAGGATGCTGCTATCACAGTTGAGGTGGAATGATAATGCTATAATTGTATAGTGTGAAAGGGACCCTGGTTCTTATGTTCTATTACAGATCTATTATGGAGATCACAGCAGGAATTGATTCTAAGCCCTACAAGGCAAGGGCATAGGGAAGGGGTTGAGAAAGGCTGGGGCTGGGGCTGGGGCCTCTGTAAGGTATATCCATTTCATAGGCAGGATGACTGGATTATAGGCAAGAAACCCATATTTAGGAGATTAGCGCACAGCTAAAAAATGTGATTTACCGCTGTCGGTTTCAATTCGAATTCAGAATATATCCAGATTTAGCATTTTGCCTGTGACGCCACCAACCAGGTGCAGCCCAGTTAACTTCCAGCTAGAATCTGAGCTCAGCCAATTTGCAAAGACAGGATCTTCCCGGTTTTGAAAAGAAGCCGGCTGAGCTCAGATTCTAGCTCGAAGTTGTCCGGGCTGCACCCAGCCAGTGGCATTGCTGGAAAAATGCATGTGATAAAATCCTGAATTTGAATTGAAAGCAGCAGCTTTAAGTTGCATTTTTTTTTTACTGCACTAATCTCCTTTAATGAGGGTCACCTGCTGTAAGGATTATTGGTCTATAGTGAAACACATTTAAAATGGTAATGTGCTACATAATGCCTTATGTTGTCTTTCTATTGAATCTTGTACCTGTATTTAGAAATGCACACAAAGGCCTGAGTAACTTTGTGGTATGCGGGGAGGATGGCTTTCTTCATTTTTTACATGCTGCTGTATTCATATGTACCTAAGAATATACATGAGTGTAGCAGTCCCGTGGCTGGCTACATGTAGAAACAGCAATGCTGAATGAAAAATAGGCTTACCAAATGTTGAATTTAATATGTCAGAGCAACTCCTGGATATGAGAACTAATACTAACTATATTGCTCCTTATAGAATGAAGCCCAAAAGGTATAGTAAGAAGCCGAACTTGTGACTAGCCCATACCATTCTGAAACACTAGACTGAGAAAAGGAATCGATCCAACAACAATATTATGAACACATGTATAAGCAACCTGCATATTGGTGCAAATATACTCTTAGGCATACATGGTACAATCTGTGGACAAACGCAAATGTTCCCTGGCAATAACATGATTTGAATATGATTGCCATGTACATGAACATCTCAGTAGCTGACCCATTAAGAGGGCTCCTACTGAACCAGCAGATCTTTCAGTGTGTTTATTTATTTAATATACCACCTTTCTCTCAGCATAAGACAAAAATAAGATAAGGCTTAAACCTGGATTAAAAAGAAAGATAAAGTGCAATTAAACAGGCTGTCATGTTAAAATACCATTATTTTTAATGTACAAAATAATTTTAAAATATAGCAATAAAGATTAAAAATGCAGCATCCTCTGTTAAAAATACTTCTTGCAAGCAATTAATCATTAAATGCCCATTTAAACAAAATATATCCTTGCATGCCAGGAGAAGGAGAGCAGAAATATTTCAAAAATCAATCGTGTGTTTACTTTAGGTTTTCTTGCCCCAATTTTTATCAAATATCTATTTCAGGGGATAAAATTGCAACCCCCTCCGCCTATAAATATCCTGCACCTTTTCTGCAAATCTGCACAATACTGTAATTTCAAATGATCTGTCATTTATCTCCCTGGCTGTAGGTGGTGTCCTGATAATCCAAAACTATTTTGGTGTTGAAGCTAGCTAGATGTTTCCTTTTTCTTTGATGCCAAAATTTAATTTGAAAACGTCTCCCTGACAATTAATGAGTGGTATGATTTAACAGCAATATTGATCTGAGATAACTCTCAGCGAAGGCTGTCAAGTGTACAAAATGGCCTGAATATAATTAAGATAGCTATGTGCTAGGACCAACAATTGGCTCCCCTGAAAGATGAACTAAGAGAAGCAACAGACTTGTGTAAAGCAGACTGCATTTAATTTCAGAGTTTATAAACTGGAATATTATTTCGGTAGAGGCTCCTAGTCTTCTCCCCTGTCAATGACTTTAGATGTGCAAAATCTACAGCAACCTTTTTCTTTCTTTCTTTTTAAAATCCATTTGGCTTTGATGTCATTAAAGCTTTGGTTCTTCATCCATCCTATTGACTCACAAGTTAAGCTTTGCTCTATATAATGTTTTCAGAACTGGGATGACAACCTAGTAGTCTAAGTAAAATTGTATGTAGTAGAAGCAGTACCCTTCTTTCTTTCTCCTGTATTTAAATGCAACCTCCCTTTTCGTCCCACTTCTGACAATTGCATGGTCACCTCTGCTGATCCAAGAAATCTGTTTTTCTTCTCTTTTCTCCCTCCCTTCAGTGTCACAGTGCAAAATGTGAAATGATAGATATTAGGTCCACAGTTGCTGAGCTGTTTTACTAGGCTCTTTAGTAATGACCTGAATTTCAGATTATTTCATTTGCTTATTTATTGATTTGGGTTTTTTTAAAATTTTAATTTGGACTTCATGCTGGCATATACTACGTAAAGG
Source organism: Urosaurus nigricauda (assembly GCA_034509955.1). NCBI lineage: Eukaryota > Metazoa > Chordata > Lepidosauria > Squamata > Phrynosomatidae > Urosaurus > Urosaurus nigricauda. The sequence continues at coordinate 89,818,514 of JAOEGL010000006.1, forward strand.
TAAAAGTAGTCCCTTGACATGAATGTCTAGTCATAACTGACTGTTGGGGGCGGAGCTCATCTCTATTACTAAGCCGAAGAGCCAGCGTTTTCTGAGGACTACTATGGTGGTCATGTGGCCAGCATAACTGCAACAAACACTGTTACCTTCCCACCAAAGTGGTACCTAATACTTGCATTTGCATGCTTTCAAACTGCTAGGTTGGCAGAAGCTGGACTAATGAAAGGAGCTCACCTTATCATGCTGTACTTGGCCCTCAAACTTCTGATCTTCCAATCGTCAGAACTGGTGTCTTAACCCCTAAGCCTTACTAGGGAAACATATAGTAAAAAGTGTGTGTGTGTGTGTGTGTGTGTGTGTGTGTCTTGCCTTCAGCTTGCCTGTTGACTTATGGTAACCCCATGAATTTCTGTAAAAATACAGTATCATAAAAACAATCCAATTGATGCTAATGAGAATTTTTCTCCCATTATAAATAAAAGTCTGGGTTGGCTGGGGATTGAATTTTCATTGCAGCCAGGGTGCAAACAAAGGATTAAAGCCAGCCACCACCTCATATACCATGGTCATGACTGAGTTTCCCCCACTACCATTATCTCTAAAAAGACAACATTAGCTATACAGTGCCTATTGGAAAGATGGGGGGGGGGGGAGGAATTATGTGTAGTTTGAGTCTTAATTTAAAGCCTTGGTCTTCTTTCTAACAAACATAATGTGGTAAGGCTGAGAAGCAAGAAGGTCATTTCTTTGAACGAGGTAGAAAAAGAAAAGAAACAACATAAACAGCTCAATTTGATGAGCCGTCAATGCACCAAATCTAGATTCATGGTGTGTTGGTAGAAAAAGGACATCCTGTATGTTTTGACTCACTCCAGAAATGTATGTCTCATGTTCTTGTTCTTATTGGTGGTTGAAGCCTATTCCAATAATAATTTAACTGCCTCCATGACAAATATTTTCCCCTTCCAAAATAAATTTTGTCACTTTCCAAATATCTGTTCTTCGTCATCTTTTGAGCTAGAAGTGCAGGGGGATCCTGTTAACCTTCATTTTATATACCATCTGTAATGAATGCAAGGTTGGGGCAAAGATACAATCTTTAGGATGTAAGCAAACCATCTGTTAAAACACTACAGCTGATATCTAGCAGTCATGTGTATGAAACCTTGCATTTGCTTTCCGCAAATTAAATCAATCTTAGCAATGAAGTGAGTAGCAAAATTGTTAGGGAAAAATGAAGAAGGAACAGATGGAGATGAGGGTTTTTAACAAAGAATTAAAGGTTGAGAAAAGATGGTGAGGCCGTCGCTCATTACTACTAATCAGAACGAGAACTGAAATTTAATTTGGAATCTTTTGAAAGGTTGGGGGGAGTTGCATAAGCTGTAAATATATTTTGACATATACCCTTCTATTGCAATCAGTAGGAAATTCCTTGACGCAGAGCTCATGATTCGTGTTGTGATGGTTCTAGTGGTATCTATGGAAATAAGCATAAATCTCTCATTGCTGATTGTGACCAGTACATTTATGACTAGGATGTAAGACCGAAGTCCTCTACTCACCTGGGCTGAATTTCTGTAATACTGAAGTTGGACTCTCCATTTTACCTTTGTAAGTAGTTGCAATCAGTGACATTGTGGCCTGACTCCTAATGGTACTCCGAATTATAGTAGACCCATTGAACCATTTTGCTACTCACTTCAGTGTAAATTACATTAGTGTTGACTAAGATTAGATTCATTGGCCTGATCTAGACAGGCAAAAAGAAGTGTTTTAAGGGCTAAAAAGCCCACCTTTAGGGTTAGGGAGGGCGTAGTGTCTACACCCTCCCTAGGCCTAAAGCGTATTGGACGCTGCCATTTAAAGATGGTGGCGTCCATACAGTCGCACTGGAAGAGCATCATCATGTGCGCAGCGTTTAGATTTGCTGCGCACATAATGACGCTCTAGGGCGGGAGGGCGCCAATCGCTTCCTTCCTGCGGAGCAAAAAAAGAGCTCCAAAATGGAGCTCCTTTTTTGCGTCAGATCTTTGCCGTGGCCTTTAAATGGCTGCGGCAAAGACCCAGGGAGAAAGGGGCCGCGGCAGCAGCCCCTTTCTCCTTTCAGCCCTGCCGAGGGAAGCAGGATGCAGCAGGCGCCCAGAGCGCCTGCTGCACCCTGCTTGGAGGCTGTGGGGAACCAGCAGTTTGCTGCTTCCCCGCGGCCTCCAAAAGCGGCGGGATGAGGCCTCTGGGGCTGCCTGTGCGGCAGCCTTGGCCTCATCTCACCACTTGAAGGGGCGAGTACAGACTGCCCCTTTTGGGCGATCTAGAAAGCCCCAATGGGGCTAAACAGACAGGCAAAAAGAGGTGCTTTCAGGCAGGCTTGAAGGTGTGGCGTTTAGATGACACATACCATGAAGACAGCAGAAAAGTGCCCCTTTGCAGAGAACTGCTGTTTCAAAAAGAAGCAGCTTTTTTCTATTTCTTCCTGGCTTGAAGCCATGTCATATGGTCATGACATGAGCGCTTCAGCTGCCTTGGGAGCTGGTGGTGCGGTTGGTGGGGTTTCAATGTGGTTTCAGAAAAGGCAGCTTCAAGCCACTTTTTCTTACCCAACTGTTTCACCCCAATAAGTCTATTCTAGCTAGGACTAACCAACAGGATTTAGACCATTGTGTGGATTCAGAAGCAACGGGTGAAAGGAGACACTTAACTGCCATTTATCACCTATCCAACAACAACAACAACAGAAATATTTAATTTACTTTTGCAGCACATGCTTGTACACTCTTTAAAGGAAGGAAGTGCTTGTTAATTTGTTGCAGAATTCCACCCTAGAATGCACCAGCATAATGGTATGGATCTAAGCCAAAGGAATTGTTGTGAATACATTCTTCTCACTGGTGCCAAGAACATGCATTCACAGTGTGTGTTGAATGGAAATTCACACACCATCGTGTGTGTTTCTCTTTCCCCCTGCTGCTAGATATTTATGAATATGTGGCTATTTTGATTTGACAGGCTTTGTCCTTCCAGTTAATGTATGTCTATAAACTAGTTCTCAAGCATCCATTATATCTTAGCATAGCCAGCAAACAGAATCCAGGACGGGGACATATATCTTCTTCATTTTTTTTTTACTTTTTTGAGTAGAGATGTATGTCTGACCTTTCCTTGGAAAGCCAAAGCAAAAAACACATCATTTTAAAAATGTTTGTTTCTATCTTGCTTTATTTCTTTTTTAAAAAATAATAATTGAGGATTAAAACAAAAAAAATACTACATAGTTACAATCTTTAAAAACAAAATTGAGGGGGGAAAGCTATAGCTGAATGATTAAATTAGAGTTAATAACATCAACAGTGCAAGTAGAACAGGAGCTGTTCAAGATAATCAGGTCTTGCTACCTACCATATATACACAACTATAAGTTGGCCTTATGAATAAGTCGAGGGCAATTTTGGGGGCCAAAATTATGGATTTTGATATGATCTGTGAATAAATTGAGGGTAAAACTTAGGGGCACATAACAAATGATCTAAACAATGAAGCAAAAGAAAAAAATGCCAAAGAACTTACAAAATTCCAGCAGGCATAGCTGTTTATGCTCACACTAAAGGCTGAATGGATAAGAGAGTAGAGAGTAGATGGATAAGAGAGTAGAAGCTGAGTGCTTCCAGGACACATAACACTCTTGCCTTTCATCAGGACACATAACACCCTTGGCAGTGGGGAAGGGAGAAAGGGGCCATGGCAGCGGCCCCTTTCTCCCCGGGTCTTTGCCACAGCTGTTTAAAGGCCATGGCAAACACCCGCCGCAAAAAAAAGCTCCGTTTTGGAGCTCTTTTTTTGCGCCGCGGAAAGGGTGCGCTTGGTGCCCTCCCATGGCGCAAAAGCATCACAACGTGCGCAGCGTTTCTAAATGCTGTGCACGTGATGACGCTATTGTAGCGCATTCGTATGGACGCCACCATTTTAAAATGGCGGTGCCCATACACTTTAGGGATTGGGAGAGTGTAGTCGCTATGCCCTCCTGAACCCTAAAGGCAGGCTTTTTAGCCCTTATCGCGCCTCATTTGGCACGTGTAGATCGGGCCATTAATTCTGCTTCTTAAGATGCTGCACCAGATTCTTGATGCCATAAGGTAGTTTTATTTTTTGGTTTTTACCCCTGCCTATTTGTCATTTATAATGAAAGCAGATGACTAATCTTGGGAACTGCTACAACCTCAGAATGGTCCTAGATAATTCTCTGCCTTTTCTGTGATGATTCAGATGGCCTACTTTACAACTAACAACTAAGTATCACCAAGAACAATATCAATAATTAAGGGAAATTGAGAGGATCTTTCATAAATGGACAGAAGCTCATTAAACAAATTAATAATGAAAACAAACAGAAGATTATGGGGCGCTGCCATTTTAAAATTCAAGAAAACAATAGGAATTTTAAAATGAGGCAAATTAGATGACAAGCAACTAATACCCACTCATTACTACCGGTCTTTTATAGAGTGCTACTAACAAAGAATAAAGAGGATACTGGGAGGAGGTAAGTGAAATATAATGTCAATGACTTTACATAAATATGCTCCATAAATTCTGTGTTTGAGCAGTGTCTCCAGCCTGCATGACAGAGCTGTCAATGAGCAAGTCCATCTTCCCTCATCCTCCTTTGCATCCCATCACTTTGTTGTTTTCATTATATGGGCATGTATCCAACATGTCTGGCTTTCTGCCACTTATTTTTAATGCTCAGATGTGCAGACCAATCTGTGCTCATCTACTCTGGTATTAAATTTGGCTGGCCCATTCTGTTACAGGACTCATACAAATCAGCCCAAGTCACCTCATTATTTGAGATTCAGCCATGCCACTGTAATGAACATTTACCAGATCTGTCCTGATTGGTGTATTTTTTCTAGGGTTGCTAGAGCTCAGGGTACTAACTGAAATCTGAAAGAATTACTATCCATCCCCAGGTCTTGGGCAGAGAGACAAATCACCAGGTAAACAGTGCTGAAGGAAGTGTGTGTGTAACGTGTGTGTGTGTTTGTGTGTGTGTGTATGTGGGGGTGCCTTTAATTTCTGGATGAAAGAAAGCTTCCCACTGGTACTAGGGATCACTGTGAATGTTGTGCTTATACATAAGGTTAGGAATGAAGTGAGAGGACTGGAAGGAATGCCAATGAGTGTATACTTGTTGTTCTAACAAGGAAAAACTATCCAGGAAGACATACCTTGCGCATCATGAACACATGTACAACTGAAGCAAATTTCCATTTTTCATCAAAACATCTTATAACCCTTATACGTCAATCCTATATGTATCTGCTCAGAAGCAAATCCAACTGACATTAGTAGGGCTTTCTTCTTTATAGTCTTCAGATTATGGATAGTATTTTCAGAACCATACAGTGGGGAAAAATGTTCATTTGTACAACTCTATTTTGACTGGATTATTCCAGTTATTCTGACTGAATGATTCTGAAACTTTTCTAGCCTCTGCTCGAAGTAATTCTACCTTGTTACATGGGATTCCAATAATGGTATGTATGAGAATGTACAATTTGTAGACCTTTCTTTTGGCTGAACAGTTTGCCAAAGCTGCTAAAAAATCTGCAACCAGATAGAGGAAAAGGAGGGCTGTGTGGGCATTAAAGGGCTTTGTAAAAAGGACCTGTCTGGCATTGTAAACTGACATATGTCTGCAAATGCTATTAAATATAAAAACTGCATTGAACCCAGCTTGTTTCCCCTGACCTGCAGTGGATTCGAGCTAAAAGATCAAGGGGACATATGGGCTCATGGAATTTTAATTATAAGCAAGCTTAAGGTGTGAGACTGTGTAAGTAAGATTTTAAAACTTTCTTAAAACTAACCACAGCCAGCTAATTGGAGTTTACTGCTTTAGCACTGGAGGACTGAGAGAATGAGATATTTTATATTGGTGACCTAAAGTGCTGCCAAATGAAGCCAGGGTCTATAATTGGCTAACCTTTGAGTACATTCACAGTAGATGAGTCTCCAGATAGCTATAATTAAAATCCTTGCTTACCTGTTAGTTTGACCACATCTTGTTTTTATTTATTTATTTATTTTTGTTCACCCAGTAAGAGAAAAAGCACTGTAAACACTTCAGTTGCTTTGGTGTGCTGTTCAGACAACCTTTTTTCTTTCAGGGTGTGCATCAAATTTTCAGACCAGCTTCTGCATTGTTGCACCTCTGGGTCATTTGTCATGCTGGCTAGGGATAGTAGGACTTGCACACATCCTAGAGGATACCCTGTTGAGGAAGGCTAAGCTCAGCTGTACAATAATGCACAAAATACACAAATGTCCAGTGGCAACAGCGAGCCTACAGAAACGTATAGAGTGTTTGAAGTATCCATCAAAGTGGAAAGGAAGATTAAACTGAGATGGCAATAGTTTCCTAACCTATTACTGATAGGTCAAAGCTCCCATATCACTTTCATGGATAGTGCAAGAACTACGTATTGCATCAGCCCATTTATATTCTGCAGCAACCAGTAACTGTCCTACAGTAACCAGTAACATGTATGGAACCATAGCAGTTAATGGAATAACAGCATTATATTTGTGTAGTGTGAATCATCCATGGTCTGCTAATCACTAGTGCAGAAACATCTCATAAACAACCCACCATCCTAAAAAATCAGGGACCCAGAGCATAAGGAAGTTTAGCCTTTTTAATTTTCTTCTCATCCCTCTGTGTATCCGGGAACGGGGGAGTATTAATAAATACAATTATCTTCATTTGGTAGAATTGAAGATGACATGGGCACATTCCGTTGAAAAACAATCCTTCCCTAAGTAGCCATTTTCCAGCTCTTGCCTTGAGTTACAGAGGCCAAATGTTGCAGGGAGGACAGAGTAAAAAAAGACACAGTGGTTTGTTTCCTGTTGTGTAGATAGCATTTTCCCCTTTACTGGACACCAGGGGCCTTTTCTTTCTCCACGGGTTCTTTCAAGGCCACAGTTCAGGACAGCAAATGTATATGCGCAGTCACATTCTCTCTATGAACAAAAGCAATGGTGTATGCCAAACTAGTGTCAGACACAAAGGTCAGATCCACACTAGCCAAATAATTCAGCTCCACTGTATCCTGCATTAGTTTGACTCTCTGTAGTGTCATATCTAATTGTTATAACCCACACCGAATATGTATTAACAGGTACACCATCTCCCACCCCAACTCACATCATGACAAAAGGGAGAGTTCCACAAGTCCCATATAGTTGCTGTGTGAGGTGTTTTTTTTTAGTCACACTGACTAATGTAGCTTTTTATTTTTTATTTCCACCATGCATGCAAATATACTCAATTCCATCTGAACTTAGGATTTTAGTTCTCCTATCTGATCTCTAATTATTCTAATAGCCTGGTTCTTTCAAGAAGTTCTAGTTTTTACATGGTTTTTATATCTATTAGAACTACTTAGGATGGCTTTCTAGTTGCTGGTTTCCTTAAGAACTGAACCCTAAGTTTGTGACAGCAGATGTTTGTCCTATGCAGAAATGTAAGGCTGTTGATAAAATGCTGCAGTAGTGGGGATATTTAGGAGATTGAATTGTGTGAAACTAATTGACATGATCATTGAAAATCAACCATACTCTCTTGGTAGGTGGTAGATCAGGTCGTGGGCATCTGTTAAGAAGTGACTTGGCATTCGCATACAAGAAAGAAAATGATGAAGGTTCACACTAAAATCCATGTAGATACACTGTGTGAGACATTATATCTTTTCTTCATCTTTTCTGATTTTTTTCTATAAAGAATCTGAAGTTTGCAAAAGTGGAAGTAAGCCATCCAATGATTTAAATGTTTTAGTGCTTCTGCATATTTTAGTACTTCTGCCCCTTTGTACTTTTGTGATAATTCCATAATCACAAAAAGCCAACATGGGTTTCAGAGAAAGAAGTCATGCCAGACAAATCTGATCTCTTTTTTTGATAAAATTACCAGCTTGGTAGATGAAGGGAATGCTGTGGATATAATATATCTTGACTTCAGTAAGGCATTTGACAAGGTTCCCCATGACATTCTTGCCAACAAGCTTGTAAAATGTGGACTAGACAAGGTAACCGTTACATGGATTTGTAACTGGTTGACTGACCGAACCTAAAGGGTGTTCAACAATGGTTCTTTTTCATCCTGGAAAGAAGTGACAAGTGGGGTCCCACAGGGTTCTGTCCTGGGCCCAGTGCTATTCAACATCTTTATTAATGACTTGGATGACAGTATTGAGAGCCTAGTTATCAAATTTGCAGATGACACCAAATTAGGAGGAGTAGCTAATACCCCAAAGGACAGGATCAAAATTCAAAATGACCTGAATAGACTAGAAAGCTGGGCCAAAGCTGACAAAATGAAATTTAACACAGAGAAATGTAAGGTCCTACACATAGGGCGGAAAAATGAAATGCACAGATATAGGATGGGGGACACCTGGCTGAATGAGACAACATGTGAAAGGGATCTAGGAGTCCAAGTATACCACAAGTTGAACATGAGTCAACAGTGTGATGCAGCAGCTAAAAAGGCCAATGCAATTTTAGGTTGCATCAATAGAAGTATAGTGTCTAGATCAAGGGAAGTAATAGTGCCACTCTATTCTGCTTTGGTCAGGCCCCACCTGGAATACTGTTTCCAGTTCTGGGCACCGCAATTCAAAAAGGATGTGGAGAAACTGGAGCGTGTCCAAAGGAGGGCGACTAAAATGGTGAACGGTCTGGAAACCTTGCCCTATGAGGAACGACTTAGGGAACTGGGGATGTTTAGCCTGGAGAAGAGAAGGTTAAGAGGTGATATGATCGCCTTGTTTAAATACTTGAAGGGATGTCACATTGAGGAGGGAGCAAGCTTGTTTTCTGATGCTCCAGAGAACAGGACTCGGAACAATGGATGCAAACTGCAGGAAAAAAGATTCCACCTCAACATTAGGAAGAACTTCCTGACAGTAAGGGCTGTTCGACAGTGGAACACACTCCCTCGGAGGGTGGTGGAGTCTCCTTCCTTGGAGGTTTTTAAGCAGAGGCTGGATGGCCATCTGTCATTGGGGATGCTTTGATTGGGAGTTCCTGCATGGCAGGGGGTTGGACTGGATGGCCCTTGTGGTCTCTTCCAACTCTAAATTTCTATGATTCTATGATTCTATGATTCTACTTTTGTCCTGCTGCTGGTTTTATATTTTTAACAGATTGTTAAGAGAATGTGTGTGTGTGATTTAAAGTGCAATAAATTAATAGTAAATACATGACCTTAAGAGTGCTCACCTTAGTGGTGGGATTTAGATCAAGTTCTCAAGAAATAGAATGTTAGTTTTGATGTTTTGAAAAAGCGCACACATGTCATTTTTTAAAAATAGGCTGGAGGTGTGGAAGAATCCACCTAAGGTAGTCATTTTAAAGAAAGCAATTGGATTCACTGCTTTATTTCTACCATGCTTTATTTCTACAGTTTACTGTAGAAATAAACTGTTTTATTTCTACAGTGTAGATGCACTGTTTTACTGGCTTGATGTAGTTGTAACTGTTTTTCCCTACTATAACATATCTTTCCTAGCACTTGCTGCTGCTAGGTATAGGACACTTGTTTCATTACTTTTATGACCAGGTTTCTTTGAAAAAGGCCATAAAATAAAATATGCGTATGTAAGGGTGAATAGTATTGGTTGTCCCAACTGGAATAGAGCACTAAATCAGTTATTACATGGTGAGTTTGGGACAGGATTCAAGCTATAGTATCTGTATTTCTCCAGTTCCTCAGACTGATTCTAGATTGTTTCCAAGAAAACATCAATGAAATGATTCAGTGGAATTTAAAAAATTCAGGATATAAATCACAAAATCAGCAATTACAGCCTGGGGGAACCATGCTAAAAATCTGATTATGTAATACATAGAGGACATGAAGCAAAGAACAAATGGGCCCACCTTAGCCCTAAAAAGCTGGTCAAGTATAAAAATCACATAAAATGAGAAGCAATTTGTTCTTTAAGCAGCGTGAAGGCTTCCATCTGTGTGAGTTCAGTTTAATTCCCAGTTTCACTAGAAATGCACTGAATGACCTTCAAGAAAACAGTAGCTGTGTGGGTTGTTTCTGATTTAACCTTTTTTAAAACATCGGAGTGTTGTTGGAATAATTCTCATGGAAGTATACTAAGTAGAGAAGAAAAATAATTGCTATCCACATAATATGGTCCAGGGTTGGGATATTAGATACAGGGGTGGGATATTAGATTCTTCCAAGTCCATATATGCACGTATGCTTCAATGGGAATAATTTTAATACAAAGTGGCTTTCATAGGATTAAGAAATCTGTAACCCTTGCTAGATCAGGGCAAGGATCTAGCTAATATAGGGGCCAGTCATACTTATGTTTTTTGCGTGGAGAGATTCACATCTGTGAATTGATTCAAGATTGATTAATTGTTCCCACTATGTTTTAAGGGTGCAAATCTCTCTGTGCCATTTAAATTTGGTTACGATTCACCACTGTTCCAGATCAAAATGGAGGCACCTCCATTTCCTGAATGGTGGCTGCACAATCCAAATCAATCTGATAGCTTATTCACACTATTGGAGATGTGGATTGTGGCGGTTCTTTAAAATAGAACCACTAAGGCATCCGGTACCAAAAGGAACACTTTAAATGTTTTCATCCATTCCCCCCCCCCCCCCAAAAAAAACTGCACCAAGTACAATCAGGGCAAGTCTGAATGACATGGGAAAAAACTTGTTTTCAAACCAGGTTATTTTGCAGTGTGAATGGGGCCATAGTATGTTATTTCCATCAGTGGTAGCCAGATGAAACCAGGACATTCCTGAGAATTAGTCTAAAAGCCAGACATTTAAAAGTCTTTCAATGATTAAGACTTTAACTGTATGCACCTTTAAGTGGGAGTACATTCAATTGAACTTAATGGTGCTTACTTCTTCTATGTAGAAATGCATAGGTCTGTCTTGTTAGGGATTGTTGGAATATTTCCGAATGTAATAGATCTTTGAAATTTCTGGGGCTGAACTTTGATCTATGGATGATATCCTTTGCTGCCACTTATTTTATGTTGCGCTGGATTGCATAGGGTTTTTTTTTTAGTTTTTATTTCTGCATTTAATTGTTTTCACTTTTATTTGTGGGGCACCTAAATGTATAATTGTTACAATATATATACAGTACATAATTGTTACAAATAAGAAAACAAATAAATTGATTTTCCCTGTTATTTCTATGCAGAGGTATAGTGCCTCAGAATATGGAAGCTCTTTTTCACTGTCATTGCTTGTAGTGATTGATAGATCTATTCTTCATGAATTTATTTAATCTCTTTTTACATTTGAAAGGAACCAGCTTTGTTCTCATGTCTGTAAAGCAGTCAGGAGACAGAAGGAAATGAATATTTATAGTATTTATTTGTTGCAATTCTTTATATCCTGTGTTCCAGGGTAAAATCCTTCAAAGAGTGTTTACAAGAAATGTATTAATATAAATGTTATTAAAAATACCAGTCCATAGGACAGCCGATGGTAGAGGATTCTGTGTAGGAAAGGCAGTTGACTAGTAAGGAAGTACAATACAGTAAAAATATAAATCTTTATATTTTTCATCTTCACCTGCTAGGATAAATAGCTTCCATAATATTCTCCCTGATATGAGAGAAAATAACAATTTCTGTGCAGGTCTTAAGAGGTCTTTGTCCTTTGCAAACTGTTAAAGGGAATGATTCTACCTGTGGCTTTCCTGCACTGTAAAAACATGCTTTTTGTGCCAAAAAATGTGCTTCCTGCTCATGAAACAGTGTTTTCTCTGTGTGGGAAGAGGCGAAGTGAGTCTCACAGAAAAAACAATCATAGTTTTGCACTGAATAACTACCCACAACCTTTGACTGCTGCCACACTACAGAATTAATGCAGTTTGACACTGCTTTAACTGCTGTGGCTCCATGCTATGGAACCCTAGGGTCAGTAGTTTGTTGTGGCACCAGAGCTCTCTGACCAAGAAGGCTGCATATCTCAGAAAACTACAAATCCCCAAATACCATAGCATTGAGCCATGGCAGTTAAAAGTGGTGTCAGACTGCATTAATTCTGCAGTGCATTCTGTTTGTTGCTATTCTATTCTTTGTGGCAGGAGTTTTGTAACATCAGATAATCCATTATTTTGCCAGGAAATATTCATTCTCTTTCTATAGCAGAGCAACAGTCTTTGCTTACCCACCATGCTGTCCCAAAATATTTTGCCATCTCTTGGTGGCAAGAGAGGCAGAGACCAGAGATGATTTTTAACTTCCTACCAATCTATTTCCTATTTTTTAAAATAAATATTTTCTGCTTTTTAGAAGCTAGAAATGGAGAGTAACAGCAACAATTGCCCCCAATTATCTTGACAATATTTTACCAGTGGAATCACGGTGCAAGCTTTCAGCTTTGAATGTTTAATGGCAATTTGAACAAATTGAACAAGAAACAGGTTAAAGGTGTCTTAAAGGGGTCAAAGGAGGGAAGAAAAGACTGAAGGAACAACTGTAAAGATTAATGCAAAGCTGTCTTGGTTGTTCATCTAAAACCAATCCCTTCTCTGTACTGTGAGAAATATAGTCCCTGTGGGAATTTAATAGGAGCAAATGGCAGGAATTTAGCCTCAGTAAAGAGTCAGTAGAGCTTATGATATCAATTGCCCCTGTGTAGAATACTGTATTGTCTATTTTTGTCAGTGAGTGGGAAGACATTATCATTCTCTTCTCCATTCATAGGAAATCTATATTATGAAATTTAATGTTAAGGCTATAAAGCATATATAGATATATTTATTTTATTTATTTATTAGTGTAGATATAGTCTCGTAGAAACTGTTCTAATGGAATGGCTTTCATAGTAGCGATTAAAAGTATTTTCAGATGAATGTTTTTACTTAGAAATCCAGTAAATAAATTAATAGATCCTGATTAAATGTATGGAAACTGTGGGATCATTCTTATTGATTAAGTGTGAACTTGCTGGTCCTGATTTTACAAAAACAATCCAAAGTGTTTTTGGACTGCAGCTAGTGATCAATACGTTACCCTTAGCTTAATTTATAATGGATTCAGATAATGACAGCTATTCCCAACTAATGGTAAATGTAATGAATCAACTAATTGTAAATATATACCAATGGTAGATACCACTAATGGTAAATATATTGAGTCAATGTAATGAGGCAGCTTAAAAAGACAATGCAGTTTTATGCTGTAACAAGAGAAGCATTGTGTCTTGATCAAGGGAAGTAACAGTGCCACTCTATTTTGTTTTGGTTCCTCACCTGGAATATTGTGTCCAGTTCTGGGCACCGCAATTCAAAAAGGACATTGACAAGCTGGAGCATGTCCAGAGGAGGGTGACCAAAATGGTGAATGGTCTGGAAACTATGCTCTATGAGGAGAGACTTAGGGAGGTGGATATGTTTAGCCTGCAGAAGAGAAAGTTATAAGGGGATATGATAGTCCTCTTTTAAATATTTGAAGGGATGTCACATTGAAGACAGAGCAAACTTGTTTTCTGCAGCTCCAGAGAAAAGGACCTGTAGCAATGGAATCAAACTACAGGAAAAGAGATTCCATCTCAACATTAGGAAGAACTTCCTGACAGTAAGAGCTGTTCAGCAATGGAACATACACCCTCAGAGGGTGGTGGAGTGTCCTTTTCTAAGCAGAGGTTGGATGGCCATCTGTCTGTTCCTGCATGGCAGGGAGTTGGACTGGAAGACCCTTGTGGTCTCTTTCAGCTCTATGATTCTATGATGTATTTTCACACACACTCCAGTCCTTCTGAGATATAGAAACTTCATTATGCTTTTGGGAATGTCACTGAAGGCCTTAACATACCTCCTGGATTTGTCCCCAAGAACACCTCAGTGGTCTTGAATCAAACCTGTCCTTCTGCCCAAAGTTCACTGGAAGTAGTAGCTGTGGTGATATGTGGGAGGCCAGTGTGGTTCCATTCCCCATTCCCATATACCTCGAATCTTAAAGATCAAAAGCCTTTCAGGGATGACAGAGACAATATTGACAGAGAACTTGAGAAATAGACTCTAATTAGATTCTATAGCATGAGTGAGCAACTGCATGGGGCATATTTCTGGTGAACTGGAAGTATTTTTTTTTTTAATTTTTGCTTGATTTGTCGATGAAAATAAAGGTTTTTCTGGAGTTAAGTGTGGAGGAGTAGAGAAGGCAAACTTGCACATTCGCAAACAGTTTGCATGGTTTTGTTGTTGTTTGAGGGTCAAAATTTGTTCAAAATTTACCAGAAAGAAATAGAGGGATCTGGAGTTTGGGAGAAAGTGGCAGGATGCCTCAGGGATCACTGATGTGAAGTTTGGCAGTCTCAATGAACCACTTTTTCTCCTCTTTTGCTCTTTAGGAATGTCAGACTACCCACGTCCAGGGATTCTTACACCTATGACACTGCTAAGGATGCTCACAACTTTACCCCAGCGCTAAGAGAAATGAGGCATGTAGTTTCCAGCAGATTCATTGTGAAATTCTATCTATCGACATTTGGGCCTTGGTATCCACAAGGTTTGGGTTCCAGGACTCCCCATGGATACAAAAACCCGTGCTCAAGTCCTATTGTACACAATGGAGAAGTACTGTTCCTTATATAAAATGACAAAAGCAAGGTTGCTTTTTGGAATATTTGGTGGTGGGAGATATTTTCAAGCTGATGCTGGAATCCATGGATACAAAGGGCTGGCTGGATTTATCTATCTCAGGGCTCCTGAAATTCTCAGAAGCTCAATCAATAATCTGAGTCAGAGAAGAATTTTGTGGGAAAATGGCACTCCCTTTGATAGTCAATCAAATGGAAACACAATCTGGAAACACTTGTATTCCAGACTTTGCCAACATCATCACTTATTTCACTGATTGCATTCTGTGCCTCCTGAGAAGAACAGGAGAAAAGTTAATTCAGGAAGGGAGGACAGGATGAACATTATCCTAGCCTTGGATATATATGTACCTATTTTATTTCTCTCCATCCTTTCTTCCTTCCTAAAAAAGAGCCCAACAACACAAGGGATTGTCCCCAGGGATTGGCACATCTGCAATCCAAACTTTTTTTTTTTTTTTTGTCAATCATAGTTAAATCTAACATAAAATGTTTTCATTATCTGTTTGAATCTTAAAGTTTCATTTGATTTTTACTTCACTATTTTGACACTATTTGTTTATTTATTTCTCCCAGAAAGGGACCCAAGACAACTCACATATAAGACCTTTTTAAGGCTTTTGTTTCAAAAAGTTATTTGCAAGTGGTAAATTATACCTTTTGCCTTGATTTCACTGTAGTATTGCAGCCAGTTTATCACAGTTTCTTATATTCATTGTGTGCAATGTGGCTGCATAAACTGACACATCCCTATTAAGATGATCAACACCTTTGTTTACAGAGATGACATCATAATCACTAGTATTATTTTTGGTAGAAATATTTATAAATATTCTAAATATTTCTGTGCTTAGAACTATTTCTGTGTTCCTTCTTAACTGCACAAATCTTGGAAGTAGTTATAAAACCACTCTGGAAGGATAAAAGAGTTCAATAAAAACACAATAATGCAAGTAGGAGAGAGCTCCAAATAGCCCATGATTGCAGGAAAGCCAAGGTAAAAAAAGATACATTTTCAATAATTGCCTGAAACATCCATACATTGGTCTCTAACATGTTGCATTCCACAAGGTGGGTAATGCTGCACTGCAGGTCCATCTTTGTGTTACAGGCAGAGAAAACAAGGCTTCCTTTGAACAGCGTAATAGTTTAAAAGGTTGGCATGTAGGAGATTGCATTTCTCTCCCTTCCCTCTCAATGCACATACGTGGGTGCTGTCATAATGCAAAAGCCAGACATCATGGGGAGTGGAAACTGCTGTACATGATTGCCATTTTCCTGTTCTGCTCTTCTTCTGGTTGGTCAAGGAATTTGACCTAGCTGGTTTGGTTAATGAGAGGTATGTATGGACATTATCAGATGGCAAAAATTGGAAGTATAATCCAATGGCAATCCGAACGCAATCATGGGGTTTCACATTATTGCGTATTAGAGTTTCTCACTCAATTTCAGGCAAAAGGGAAGTCATTCTGAATGTAATCATGGGTTTTACATTATTAGAGTATCTCATGCAATTTCGGGCAATGGGAAGTCATTTTCGGGCAATGGGAAGTCATTCTGAACACATTCCGAATGCAATTAGAATTCACATAAATTCACTAAGCTAGTGAATTTATGTGAATTCGAATTGCCTCCATTCAAAACAGAGAGAAATTCCTCCCATCTGATAAACTCCTATATGACTGTCAGTTCCCTATAAAACTAAGCATAGTGGTTTTCATATACTAAGATAAAATCGGGGTGGAATATGGTTCTGTGTCGTCCCATGTGAAACCTTCAACACAGACAAACTATGTTGGCATAGGAAGGATAATCTTCTACCAATTAAGACTCATTACTTGTCTAATGAATATCCCAATCACTGTATAGGGCAGGATCTTTTGAACCAATTTAGTATTTGCCTAGTTTAACAGATTGCACCCTGATAATGTGTGTTTTCTTGCATACCAGTATTCTCTAGCACTGAAAGGGAATTCCTAAAAAAGAGTAGATGACTTATTTATAGGCCTGTCATCCATTTGAGAGTTCCTCCATATCAGATACTCTGAGATTGTTCTAGAAATCCTGAGCCATAAACCGTTAGTTAAAAAATAAATCTAATTGTGACTTCTCAGGCACTGAAAATAATAAAAATGCCATGGGTCTTGGCCTGCAGTGATTAGAAATGAGTCACATTCTGTCTGAACAGCTGATGCAGCTTAGCTTTTCATAAAACAAACCACTCATGAATCACCTGGGTGTCTTTTTGCACAGTGCATTCCTTGCCTTTTCAAGAACACCTGGCTTGCTCCTGCTACATTTTTGATGCACATAATAATAATGATCAGAAAATTATGAACTAATTTGATGGAGGAGGATTTGGCCTTATCTGCAATGTTTTGCTGAGTAACTCTCAGATATATTTTCCCCACCTTTTTAATGGGGCTCTACAGACAGCCCCTAAAAGATGGCAGGAGGCTGCCAGTTTTCTGGCCAGATCGGGGCCACATCAGCCTTGCGCCATGGCCCCAATCCAACCTTTGTAGGGTGCAAAAAGGAGCAGCAAAAAATGGCTCCTTTTTGAGCTCTCCAAAGGGCACCATAGCTGCAAAGCATGGCTGTGTGGTGCCATTTCAGTGCTGCGTCATCTGGACATAGCGCTGGAGATGCGCCATGATACCTTGTGCCATCTGGAGTGGCGTGTGGCATCATGGCACCTTGGGGCAGAGTCATGGCATGCACCGTTAAGATACTGTGCCCTGACTCCACCCACAGGCTGGCCTTTCAGGCCTGTCTGTATAGGGCCTATGATTCTTTGACAGAATGACTAGGCATGCAAGCCTTCAGATGCTGTGGGATTACAAATATCAGGAACTCTATCCATCATAACCAATGGGGAGGAATGAATGCTGGGAACTGAAGCCTAACAACATCTGAAGGGTTCCCTACCTCTCACCTAACTACATGTGATGGAACCAGAGCATGGAAAAATCACCTTTTGGACTGCAACTCCCATAAATTTATAGATGGAATGGCCAATGATCATGTTTACTGAGAGTAGAATTCAAAGACATAGCCATGATAGTCTGGAAAACTGGGGTGCAAAGGGATTTTGTAGCACCTTTGACAGCAACTGGAAAAAAAAAAACAAGTTGGTAGCATGAGCTTTTCCAGACTTGAGTCTACTTCCACACCATACTGTAAGGTGCTACAAGATGCCTTTGCATGTTTATTGGGGTAAGAGCTTCAGTTCAAGAAGTTACATTGGTGAGATACATTTCTCTGTGTTGGTACTTGTATGTATAAACAAAAAAGAACAAGCAGAGAATGAAAGGACTAATTTTAAGCTCTGGAAAGCATCCTTTTAGTATTTCTCATGGCAACGTTGATGTAAGACAATAATGACAGTATCCTGTCAATGACAAGTTAAGAGGTAGTAAGCATGTGCAGTAATTTTTTTTAAGACAACGCATAATGGCTGGATCAAACTTATGGCAGCATGAGCAGATTTGTGCATGCAGGACTGTTGCACACATGATAGGGTATTAAATTACAAAGAGTAGCAAGTGCAGCCAGATTGTTGTAGTGGTTTGAGTGCTGGACTATGGCTTTAGAGTCCAGGGTTTGAATCACAACTGGATGACCCTGGACAAATCATATACACTGAGAGGATGGCAATGTCAAACCCACTTTGAAGAAATGTGCCAAGAAAATGGCATGATAAAGTCTCCATCTTTCAGTGATGCTTAGATTGAGAGTTCTTGCATGGCAGGGGGTTGGACTGGATGGCCCTCATGGTCTCTTCCAACTCTATAATTCTATGACTCTATAAGTCAGAAGCAACTTAAAGGCACACAATACGACAACAACAACATGTGAATGCCTTTATGCATTTGCCTTTGCACACTGTAATTTTAGCCATAAGCATTGATCATGGATCCATGGTTGTTAGCCATGAGCAGTGATCATGGATCCACGTATATTGTTCTATGTTGGCTTTCAGTATAGAGATTGTGATGCTGTTGTCATTTACGTCAGTTGTAACTTATGACAGTTCTATCTGGGGGTCTTCTCAGCATGATTTGTTCAGATAGCTTTGCAATGAATTCATCTGAGGCTGAAAGTGTGGGACTAGCCCAAGGTCAACCAAGCAGTTTTTATGGATTTTTGGCTCCCATGCTACTTCCTAGTATTCATTCATAGAGTTATCTACTAACATTGGCTTTAGTCAACATCCTTGCCTTTCCCACCCCCAACAACCACTATTAAGGCTGCATCAATAGAAATATAGTGTCTAGACTGAGGGAAGTAATCGTGACACTTTATTCTGCCTTGTTCAGGACTCACCTGGAATACTACGTCCAGTTATTATTAATATTATTGATAATGTTTATTTGTATAGTGCCATAAGTTTACATGGAGCTTTACAGACACAATCAATTCAAAACATTAAATCCTGCCAGAGGCGTACAATGAAGGGAATAATAAAATATAAATCTATACAGTAATTCTAACAAATTATGCAAGTAAAGTACATTACTATAAAAGCCACTAATACATGTAACCAAATATAAAATTATAAAACAGTATTAAAACAAAGTTCCAAATGCTTTAGAAGACAACCAAGTTTTTTAGTCAGATTTAAAACTAAGAAGAGAAAAGGCAGTCCGCAAGTGTTCTGGGAGGTCTTGCTGTAACATGGTCTTCCTCTTTTCTGATTGCCTCTCACTTTTCTGACTCATTTGCTTTGAATATTTCTAGCCAGTGAAAGGACTCCAGTTCTATGCACCACAATTCAAAAAGGATGTTGAGAGGCTGGAGTGTGTGCAGAGGAGAGCAACCAAAATGGCCAAGGGTCTGGAAGCCATGTGCTATGAAGAAAGACTTAGAGCGCTGGACATATTTAACCTGGAGAAGAGGAGGTTATGAGGTGATATAATAGTCCTGTTTAAATATTTGAAAGGATGTCATATTTAGGATGGAGCAAGCTTGTTTTCTGCAGCTCCAGAGAATAGGACCCAGAGCAATGGATTCAAACTAAAGAAAAATAGATTCCACCTAAACATTATGATAGTAAGAGCTGTTCAACAGTGGAACACACTCCCTAAGAGGGTAGTGGAGTCTCCTTCTTTGGAAGACTTTAACAGAGGCCATCTATCAAGGGTGCTTTGATTGTGTCTTCCTGCATGGCAGGGGGTTGGACTGGATGGCCCTTGTGGTTTCTTCCAACTCTATGATTCTATGAACTGAACCTGTCACCTCATCTCCACATTCAGGAAGTTTTGCATTCCTATGGACATTCTCACATAGAGACTGCTATATAGATCTGTCCCTAGTTTTTCCACCAAACGTATCTGAGGAAGTAGGTTCATAAGCTCACGCTACCAATTTCTATCTTTCATTTAGTTTCAAAGATGCTGCAAGACCCTTTACATACTGATTTTCCAGGCTGACACAGAAATGTCTTTAAATTCTATCTGTATGCATGATTTAAAATGATCTCTTCTAGATCAGTATGGTAGTTCAATACTTTTTCTGCTATGCTTTTCTTCTTCCGTTTTTTAAAAGTAGCAGTGGGTACCAGCTACTAGGTGAAATCAGCAGGATGCAAAGCAGCAAGGGGGGCTTTAATTTTGTGTGCTATATAATTTTCCCTCCAGGAATCTCATCTAAACTATGAATAGCTACTGTACTGCAGTACAAAATGCAGTCACTCCTTTGTACCTGATGTTTCTCTCAGTTCATGGCCAGCAGTGGAGTAATTGATACAATCATTGAGGAGGTACTGAAAAGTTCTTGGCCTGACCAAGAAGGGAATGACCTAAAGACATAAAACTTACATGCTATTCCACAAATTCACTCTGAAGTCTGATATGCTTTGTGCATCATTTCTCATTTCTTTACCCCATCCAAAATAGTAGTAGTATTAGTAGTAATAGTAATAGTAATAATTCTTATGTCCGGTCACTGAAATACTGTTCAACTGCTGCTGTCATCTCTAAACGATTTGATCTCTGAATGGTCTGAAAATATCCTTCCTTTCAAATGCCACAGCCATGGAGAAACCGAGTGCCACTGTTGTTTGGTCTCTAAATCATAGGAGTTTATCACATGGGAGGAATTTCTCCCAATTTCGAATGGAGCCAATTCGAATTCACATAAATTTGCTAGTTTAGCAAATTTACATAAAATCTAATTGCATTCGGAATGCCTTCAGAATGAATTCCCATTGCCCAAAAATGACCCCCCATTGCCCGAAATTGCATGAGATACTCTAATACACAATTACGTGAAACCCCATGATTGCGTTTGGAATGACTTCCCATTGCCCAAAATTGTGTGAGATACACTCATATGCAATAACGGGCAACCCCATGATTGCGTTCGGATTGCCATTGCATTATACCCCCAAATTCTGTTATATGAAAAACTCCATAGTGATATAACCATGTTTCATCAACAATGACAAGTGCCTAGATCACTGAAAATGCTACAAAATCAATGTGGAGTTATCCACTTGATTTCATTTCTGGTCAGCATTCAAACATTTTGGCAAAGAGAGCATTCAGTGCTGTGTAGGGGACACAGTGACATGGCTGGAGTGGGCAGTGGTGGAAGTGAACATCTGTAGTGATCAGGCCGATCAATCAGCCAATCACAGAGCAACATGAGACTATAAAAGAGCCTTGCAGAGAGAGTAAAAGGGATTAGTTTTATTGAGTTTTGAGGAAAAGTCACATCAAAGGGAGGGTGTGCTCTTAGGGTTCCTGAAGGAACATTTTAGGTTGGTTTGAAGACCAGAAATGGGTCTGAAGAGTCCTGAGAGGGACTGGATAGGCTTGAGGGAGTCTGGTAGAGAGAGTCTCAGAACAAGCCAGAGGTTTTAAGGAAGATTTTGGCCTTGGTATTGGAGATAAGATTTCCTGAGTGGCTGTATTGTTATTAATAGGTTAAAGAACCTTTTGTAACTAAGCAATAAAACAATAGTAACATATTTGAAACTAACTTATAATTTATTTCTTATATTTTGTTATAAACTTTGTTGGTGTTTTGAAATACTACTTAGCCTCTGTGTGAATCAAACCACACTACCTAATCTAAGGAGTTTATCAGACAGGAGGAATTTCTCTTTATTGCAAATGGAGCCAATCGGAGGCAATTCAAATTCACGTGAATTCCTATTGCGTTCGTAATGCGTTTAGAATGACTTCCCATTACCCGAAAATGACTTCTCATTGTCCAAAATTGCGTGAGATGCTTTAATTTGCAATAATGTGAAACCCCATGATTGCATTCGGATTGCCATTGGATTTAGAGGTGATGGATCATCATAGAGAAAATGAGTGGTGAAAGATAAGGGGATCACCACATAATATTTTGGTGGCAGCGGTGGGATTAAAATTCCCATGGGGCTCTCACAGTTGGTAATAGGTTGTGAGTGGACTGAGTGTCTGAGAGTTCACCACAACATCTTATCCAAGTTTGCCTCAAATGTGCCAAAATCCCTGTCAGAAGCATTTGCTTACTCTCTCAGTGAAATGAATGAGATTCAAAAGTGCTGAAATTTCACTGGACGTGAATCTCATATCTACAGTAGTTCATAGAACATGCACAAAAAGTCGATTTTTCATGATTCAGCAAAAGGTTTGCAACCTTACAGAACAATCAAACCCATTGATTTCTGTGTGACTGATGTGGGAGCAGTTGTGCAATCCTGCAGTAATGGAGCCAAAATGTTGATTAAACAAATGCAATGGAAATCAGTGCAAATGTTTGAAGTAAGAAGTTTTATCAGCCTATGCGGGCAATACTGAACAAAACAATGCAACAGTGGCATAAACTTGTCTTGACACCTGCAGTTTGGAGGAGGTCATCTATCAATGTCCTGCAGCCCCATTTCCCCCTTCTTTCTGCTGCTATCCATCCATCATCAGGTCACATCTTATGATTTACACATAGGTATTGAGGATCTGAAATTTTAGGCTAATAGCTCTCCTGAAGTTTCAAATGACAATTCTCAAAACACCTAACATTGTCCACATTGCCTGGGGGTGATGTGAGTTGTAGGCCAAAAGTTGTGGTTTCTTAACTCTAGAATACAGTACATCTACCTCAGAACCAATCTGCTAGTCCTTTTTCCATTTCTTTTATCCATCCTACATTGTGTTTCATTGTTCCTGACTAATTCCTCCAGTGGTCTGTGTGTAGGCAACACATCACTTTATAGATGGAGAGTACAATTAATGACAAATGTACCAGTTCAGGTTGGGAGTTGGTATATTATAAGGTAATTTGTTCACACATTATGCCCCAGCTTGCTCACTGAAATGGCAAGATGGTATACCTTGAAGTACAAGAAACAACATCCTCCACAGTATCTGGGCAATGTGAGTAACAGTGCAGAGATGTTCCTTCCTCTTTAGCAAGATTATAGCTGCCAAGAGAAAACCTGGAAGTGGAACTCTAAATCCATCTGAATCTGAGATAGACTCAGAGCTTGCAAATATTGATTGCTGGACTCCTAGGATTGCTGCACTCCTAGGAGCCATGCTGACTAGGGGATTCTGGGAGTCCAAGACCTGATATTCTCTCAACTCTGGATGCTTTTGGTTTTATGTTGGCAGCATGAGCTTTCTTTCAGTTAGTCTCAAAGGTGCTACAAGATCTCTCTTCATATGGATAAAAAGTGGCCATCTACCCTTTAAAAAACCTAATGTACCCTGGCAGTTTGAGAGGTCTTTTCAGAAAGGTGTCCGAACAGTGACGCTAAGAGGCAATTGGCTCCCTGGCCATGTGTTTACAGGTGTTGGCCAGAGTGATTCAGCGCACCTGATACTTTTGCACATCACTCATCCTGGAAGTATCCCAAGAAAAGCTAAGCCTTCCTTTCCACTCCCCTCCCTCCTTTCCTTTTGCATTGAAAACTGAAAAATATTTCTTTCCTTTTGTTTTAAAGACCTCTCTGAAAATACCCAGCGGAAGTCCTAGCATTCCCTAAAGGAGATAGGGAAGGGGAAAAAGAGAGTCTAATCATATTGATGCCTGTTTGTTTCTGATTGTAAACACGTAAACCGGAAGAAGAGCATTTATGTAACTCTGAAATCTTGCTCCCAGTAGTTCTTTTAAAAAGATAGTGCTGGAAGTATTACATTTCTCTAGGCTTCCTGCTGTGTTGCATATTCTCTTTACAGCGGGCATCAGGGGAATCTAAATCCCAGGGTATAAATAGAAGTAGGTGCTTGGGGGCTTTTATAAAAAAGAGAGAGAGAGAGATTGCCCTCTGTAGCCACAGATTCTTTGTCCACAGATTCAAGCATCCACGGCTTGAAAATATCCAAACATCCATGGCTTGAAAATATTTTTTTAAAAAGATATAAATTCCAAAAAAACAAACCTTGATTTGGCCATTTTATGTAAAGAATACCCTTTTACTGCATCTGAGGAAGTAGACTTAAGTCTACAAATGGTCATCCTGCCAACTTCTTTCTTTCAGTGACAGTAAGGGCTGTTCAACAGTGGAACACACTCCCTTGTAGTGGAGTCTCTTTCCTTGGAGGTCTTTAAGCAGAGGCAGGATGGCCATCTGTCAGGTATGCTTTGACTGAGAGTTCCTGCATGGCAGGGGGGTTGGACTGGATGGCCCTTGTGGTCTCTTCCAACTCTGTGATTCTATGAGTCCCAAAAGGGCTACAAGATCTCTCTACATACTTAGTCTAGGAAAGCTCATGCTGTCAACTTCTTTCTTCCACTGAGTCTCCAAGATGCTACAAGTTCTCTCCACGTATTTAGTCTAGAAAAGCTCCTGCTGCTAACTTCTTTCATTCAGAGTCTAAATCCTACAAAATCTCTCTCCATACTTAGGCTAGGAAAGCCCATGCTGCCAACTTCTTTCGTTCAGAGTCTACAAGATCTCTCCACACGCTGCTTCTACAGACTCACCCGGCTATATCTTTGAATGCCACCCTTTTCTGATGCCATTGTATATACCATGGCACTTGGGCACCCACAGACTTTGACATCCACGGGGGTGGGGGGTCCTGGAACCAAACCCCAGAGGATCCCAAGGGTCCAGTGTATAAATCTATAGCTTAAATGTGGTCTGTGAGCATTCTCCTGGAGGGTGCTGGATTCAGATTCTGACCTCTCTGGGGTTGGGGCTGGGGATGGGTTTCCTCCCCTTCCTTCCAGTCCCTTCTTGGCTAGGTCATTCCAATGAGGGAGAAGGAAGGAGGCGAGGGCCATCTCTCTCTCTCTCCCAAGCCCTGGCCTCTCTCTGCTCTTCTTGCCGGAGAAGGAGGTGTTGCACAGGATCCGCCTCTGCCAGAAGACTAGACTCCTAGACGCCGCCTTTAGAGAGAGGAAGGCACAGAGAGAGAGAGAGAGAGAGGCACCAGAAGCGCTTGGCTGGGGGCCTGGCCAGCATGAGATCCATAACATCTCTGGGGAGGAGGG
Organism: Urosaurus nigricauda; assembly: GCA_034509955.1. Taxonomy (NCBI): domain Eukaryota; kingdom Metazoa; phylum Chordata; class Lepidosauria; order Squamata; family Phrynosomatidae; genus Urosaurus; species Urosaurus nigricauda. The sequence continues at coordinate 89,843,604 of JAOEGL010000006.1, forward strand.
GGGTGATTTAGGAAGGGTCTGGGGAGAAGAGAGGGAAGGAGGGAGGGGAGAAAGAGAAAAGAGAGAGGGAGAGATTGATTGAGAGAGAGAAAGAAAGAGAGAGACGCACCGCCAGGCAGGCGATTTCAGCACCCTGGACAGCTCCTTCTGCGGAGGCTGCATTCAATCAGGCGCTGTCCATGGCTTCGCCTCCAAGCAAGAGGTTGCAATTGCAACAGTGAAGACATCAAGAAGAGAGCCACCAAGCCTTCCCTCTTCCTTGGGGCTGAAAGCAAGAGTGGAGCAGAAGCAGAAGCAGAAGCCCACCTTTCTCCCTGGAGCTACCCCCCCAGCCTCTTCTTCTCCCTCCTCCATGCTTCTTGGTCTGTCTGATGGAGCTGTAAGAGACCTTTGCCTTGCCCCCCCAGGTCCAGCATCCCTGATAAGACAAAGAACTTGATCTCAAAGATCTTCAGCATCCCTGAAGACAAAGAACTTGATTTTCACCAGGAGAAGAAAAGAAAAAAGAAGAAAAAGGTCCTTCTTCTCTTTCTTTATTGGGACTTCTCTTCAAAGCTGAGGGTGATGCCTGCTGGCTGAAGATCCAGGGGCCAAAGAACAGAGGTCCTTTCTCTCCCTCCTTCTTGCCCGACATTCTTCTGATCCCACTTGCTTCTAAACTCCTCCACCCCACAAAAAACCACAACCCAACCCTAAGCCCATCTGGTGGCAGGAACGATGACCGAGCGAGGATGTGCACCAGCGGCCAGATCATCGGGAGCCTCCTGGTGCTCTCTGTGCTGGAGATAGGGCTGGGGGTCTCCAGTCTGGCGGTGGGGGCCGTCAGCTTCAGCCTGGTCCTGGCCGATGGGGAGCGGGCCACGCAGCTGGGAGACTCTTCTCCGGTATGGAGCGGGGTGTGTGTACGTGAAGCCATTTCACTCTCTCTCTCTCTCTCGCTTGCTTTTGACAAAAAAACCTCTTGCTTTGATGGTGGGGATTGGTGCTAGAACTGCTTTCCTGAGCCTTTGGGTTGGGCAGCCTTTTCCCCTCTCCTTCTACCTTTCATGCTTCCTGTAGCCCTGATAGAGCTGTAAAGGGACCCTGGCCCTGCCTCCCCAGTCCCAGTCTTAAGCATTTCTTAAGTCATTATTTTAGGAACAAAGAACTTGATTTCAAACCCCACCAGGAAAAATGTAAAAGCTCCCCCTTCCCTTTCTTTTGGGCTTTAAACTGTAGAGACTTTGGCCCTGCCTTCCCAGTCAGCAGCATGTCTTAAGACATTATTTTAGAGGCAAAGAACTTGAACTTGGTTTCAAACCCCATCAGGAAAATGTAAAAGGTTCCCCCTTCCCTTTCTTTGGGGCTTTATAATATAAAGAGACCCTGGCCCTGCCTCCCCAGTCCCTGCATCTCTTAAGACATTATTTGAGGGGCAACACACTTGGACTTGATTTCAAACCCCACCAGGAAAGAAAAAAAAGGTCCCCCTTCCCTATCTTTTGGGCTTTACACCCTCCCAAGAAAGTGCTTCTATCTCCTTTTTAAATTGTGCTCTCTTTTTTAAAACCAGGGATCCGTTTCAAGGTTGTAGCAATGCAATTCTGTTTTATTAGATGTCAATTTTCATTCTGTTTTAATGCTCACTTTGGGGTGTTTTTAATGGTTGAACTTTAAGCAGCTTTGAGTCCCAGTTTGTGTGTGGGGCGGGGGCAGGAGTGGGATATAGTTAAATACAGTCAGCCCTCCTTATCCACAGATTTTTATATCCACGGATTCAAGCAGGCACGGTATCAATTCCAAATAGCAAACCTTGATAATTTTTTTTCCATTTTATATTAGAGACACCATTTTCCTGTTGTTGTTGTTGTTGTTGTATTGAATGGGACTTGAGCATCCACAGATTTTGTTCTGGAAGCAAACCCCAGCAGATAAGAAGGGCCCACTTTATAGCAACAACAACAACATTGGGCTGTACACATGGCAATAGTTAATTCTCCTGGGAACTCCCCCCCCCCCTCATTTGCCACCTCAACTCAATTGGAAACCCTTTCCAAGGCAGATCTTGGAAGGCATGGGGGTTTGCCTGGGGTTTCTGGACCCAGAAAAAGGTAGATAGGAATTGATGCATGACATCATTTTCTGGTGAGGAGGACAGAGCAGCTGCAGCATCTCAGGATGCTGGAATCAACAGTAGACTTCCAGCTTGGTCACTTTGCAGGCTGGCCTCTTTCAGCCCCACTGGACTGATAACATCCACTGTTAAGAAAAACCAATCCCAATGTTGATGTCTCAACATCAACAGAGTGAAATTTTTACATCCAATAGTACTCAAAGACATAGTGGTGTTAGTTTGGATCAGTCTGCAAACAGAACTTGAAGCACCTTTGAGACTAACCACGAGAAAGAAGTTTGTAGCGTAAGCTTTCTGTAGTCTGCATCTGATGAAGTAGACTCAGTCTACAAAAGCTTATAGTACAGACTTCTTTCTTTTAATCAGCCTGAAAGGCTTTTACACCCTCTCTTTACTGAAGGCTTACATTGTGTGGTTTTTCTATTGGAATTCACTAGAGTTGCAACCTGTGTGTGTTGTGTGTGTTGAGGAGCAAAGCTAGGCATTCTTAATGGAATTTCTTTCCATCAAAAAGGTGTGGAAAGAGAAAGCTAACCATGTCTAATTCTCACTGAACTCAATTAAAATTTAGCAGCACTCTGAAATCTCATTGGGTAGGCTAGGATTTAAAAGTTCTTAATGTTGTGTCCCGGTGTATAGCGTCAGTCTTCAAACCACTTACTTGGGATAGCCAGTAGAACTTGCCATTGTAGTTATTGGAGTAAGCTGATGGATGCATTTAAATTTACATCTACATCTAAATGCCATTGTACTATGAAAGACATGTTTCCTTGCTGGCTTTAAATTATATTATATTTAACTAAATCTAATTCTAAATTAAATTAAAGAAAATCAAAAGCGGCCAGTCCTAGGACTCATAATCTGAACTGAAGGAAAACTTCCTCTGAAATGAAAGAAAAGTACATCAATAGATCAAGTATGATTCTTTTTGACAGCAGGAATGGAAATGGAAAGAAATTATAATAATGCAGAAAATGTTTATGCATGCATAATTTCCTCTTTTAGACAGTGGAACAGTCTTTGTTTATCTTGATTTGATGTCTACTTTGTTTGCTTGCCATATATTTAATTTTATTCATGAAAATGGAAAAAAAACAGCACATTGATTAATATTGTTTGAGCAGAAGAAGTATCTAGAAGGTGGCAAATGCTAGAAATCATAACTTCACTCTCTCATGTGGCCCAAGGATTTGTGGAACAGGGGCAGGTAGACCTGTGTGGCCAATATGACTTTTGTCAAAAGATTTTGGGTAGACAGCTAAATCTCTGATAATAATGTACAGCAGAGGAAGATCAGTAGAGAGATCTTGTAGTACCTTTGAGAATAACTGAGAGAAAGAAGTTGGCAGTATGAGCTTTCGTAGACTTAAGTCTACTTCATGTGGATAAAAGTATTGGTATTTTTTGTTTTATAGCAATGGGCAGATAGACATCTATTAATACTTTTTAGTAGGCTTTGCAGCCCTCATTGTTAGCGTTGGTGTTATTCTGAAGCTTAAGAAAGATTCTTGCTCTCTGTCTTTATTCCCAGGCCTCCTTACTGGTAGTTTTGATGCATGCCCATGTGAGTGCTTAATTTTGTCTACCACATATGGGCAGCCTGATTTAGATCATTAAACCCATAATGGATTTATACAATCATATTAATTTTCACTGAAAAGGGCCTTTTTGAAGTCACCTTGCACAGTAGTTCCAGGTGGATGATGTACAGCTAACAAAGTTAAAAATAATAGAATTGACTGATAGCATGCACATAGGAGGGATTCACAATCCTGAGTTCTAGCTGAATGCTCAGCTAAAAGTGAACGGAAAAAACGCACCATGCTCTAGGATGGTGGATGGTTTAAACCCAAGGCAGAGTTATGCATGCTTAAGCTCCCTGAAATCAGTGGTCATGAGTAAACCTAGCTCTGCATTGGATTTAGGCCATTGTGAATCCACCCTGAAGTATTTTTTTTCCCAAGCTTGTTTGGATTAACTTACATTTTATTAATGAAGACATTTCTATACCACTTTTCTCTTTTTAGAAGTATCAAGGTGGGACTTTTGTAGTGTTAAAAATTACCATCAAAGCAGGTAGCAAAGCCATAAAACAGTAATAAAAAATGAAATGTTTCATTAAAATAGCTGAAATCACTAGCACTGACTGAGAATGGCGTCCTGCTAGTAACATATGCAATAATATTCTGCCAGTAACATAGGTAAATCCAATATTTGCTCGCATATATACTTTTTGGTCATTAAGAAGGTTGGTTTTCTTTTTATTCCTCTGCAATGGCCAAAGCCAGGAATCAGAGTGAGCCTCCCAGGACTCACAGATAGCACCTCTCCACAGACATTGCATGGATGGTGGAGAATGGGGGGGGGGGGGATTGGAGAAGCATCTGCCTATGTATCACAAAAGATCTTGAGACCTCCAGAGGATCTTGACTTGATCTTGACAAATGATGTCTTTGTTCTGCACCTTCCTATGGAGACATAGCCAGATGCCTTTCCAGTCCCCCCGCTCGCCACCAGTCGCTAAATGGCTATGGAAAAGAATGCTATCATAGTGAAACAGTAAGTCCTAGCAATAGTGAGAAGGGAGCATAGCGTAGTTCTGCCTATGGACCTTTCTTGCTACACTCACTGATTTAGGATCTTGGCCTCAGTTAGCAATAAGGAAAATGTCTACACAGACAAATAAGCCTTCAGCTGACAACAGAAACACCCTACATTGGGCACTCAGCACTTGAAGGGTTTATTTGCTTAACTGTCATTGTCTCTTTTCAAGGCATTTTGGAGACTCTAGATATGTGAATTGGGCTAAATTTCTGCAGAGCTGGCCTTCCTATAAGGCAGAGTGAAGCAACCACCTCAAGTGACACATACTAAGAGAAACAAGGGCAGTTTTTCAGCAGTTCTTCATGAGTCTCACCCCTATTTGGAGAACAGGGCTGTGTCTGCATTATGTAGCTTATCCTGCTTCCTTCAGGCATCTCAGAGGACCCTACCAGTCCAGTTGGCTTCTTTACATGAAATGGGGCATATATCTTTTGCCTCAACCAGCAGAGAATGCAGAAACCACCTTTGGATTATCTCTAAATTGCAGAGATAATGTAGCAGTGCAATTCTCACAGCTCCCTAAAGGAAAGCAGAAGTTATGAGCTTGCTCATATAGTTAATGTCCCCAACCATTGACTGTTGGGAGAACCATCAGCATATCCACACAATAATGACCAATTTATAATCCAGTCCATGGCCCACAGGGGCCATAGTGACTCTGTACATCTGCTCTTAACTTCCTTGCCAATTTTCAGGCTAATAGCCTAATAGAAATTATATTACACTGAAGAAGACCCCCATAGAGTCCAATGAGATTTATGTGCAAATAAGTGTAATTATTGTATGAGACACTGGAAAACCAAGAGCTTTGGTATCATCTCTGGTGATTTCAGATACCAGAGGTAGCATTAAAAAGAAAAAAGGGAGGGAAAGATAAATTACCTTGCACTTCTGAAGAGTACATCCATTGGAGCAAATCTGATTTGTATGCACACTTCCTAAAAATAACATATAACAGAAATATAATTAAAGGCCTTTGACCCACTTCTCTCTTCAAATAGCTGCAACTAGATGGAAGCCCAGTTTCACACATAAGTAGCTAAAGGCAAGGTTGCTATGGAAACCTTAACTCTAAATATCCTACTTGGATTGAAATTACACACATCTCTGTTACACAGTTTGTGTCACTATCAGGTTGCTGTGTGAAATATTTTCTCTTTTATTTATATCTAGGCATTTTTACCCTCCCCCCCCTCTCAATCTCTGTATTTTGGCAAAGTGTGCAAAGTACTTTTCATATTATAATACAACCACCAAAAATACTTTAAACAGGATAACTGTTGAATATAATATTCTATCACAGCCTGCAATAATTAAAAGATCACCACAACATAGTTCACACAATTCCAACATACTCAAAATGTGTGTCAGAAGCCAAGTGAAATCAAACTGTTTCTATACATGTTGTTGGAAGGTAAGTATTGATTATGCTCATGGACCCCAAATTAGGGGTGGGCAGTACAAAATAATCAAGCAAAATTGGATCTCTGGGATTCCCATATAATTGAATTCCTACAGGATTTCTCCGTCAGAAGTGTACCCAATGGTCAAACACAATATTAAGACAGTTACGATAGCTGAGCCCTTCCATACATAATGAAACATGTTGTTGAGCCCTCTGAGGTCTGCAATATATTTCCTCCCCTTTCCCTGATATTTATTGATTGCTTGATTATCGCTCAGTTTTGTAATATTCCATTTATTATTTTCCCATTGCATTCATAGTAGACAGATTGCTACCTGCTGCAGTCGGTGGTGGTAGTTGTTTTAATGCAATGTATTCTATAGTTTGATAGTTTTGTTTTAAAGAATACCTGCATGTAGTGCAATAATTAATTGCCTGCCCAATGTTGAGCCACACACACATACACAAACATTAAAAACAATTGCAGGGTCCCCGAGGGTGTCAGAATCCTTAGGGAAGGTGTTCTATAATGTGGGAATTCCATAGGCTTGGTGCTTACAGTGGTGGTGCTTCTCTGTCTTCAAGCCATTTTCAATTTATGGCCATGCTAAGGCTAATCTGTAATGGGGATTTTGTGGCAAGATTTGTTTGCTTACCACTGCCATCACCAGAGGCTGAGACAGTGTGATTTTCCAAAGGTCACCCTGTGTGTTTCCATAGCCAGGGTTCTGGGTCAACACTCAAACCACTAAACCACATTGACTCTCAGATTCTTACAGTACCATACTAAATTCATATTGGCAGCAGCAGTATGAAGTAACCATAGTATAAACTACCTATAATATAAAGTAATCATGATGTAAGTCCAATTCTTAGTGCTATTTCTCCGTATGCAAAAGCCATATCCAAGATAAAAATTATCTGAGACAAGTTCCACTGAACACAGTGAGACTTATTTCTGTGGATTGTTAATGCAGAATTGCAATTCAATTAGGTTCCTCAGAATATGCTGATTACACTCATTACAAATGCAAACGCTTCAAAGTTGTTCAGGACTCAGACTAGGAGGCTTAATGTATTGGAAAAGAGCAAATAAGATAACAGGGATCATATTTAAATGCTGGGAAGTGATATGTCTCTAATTCTTCTACGGTCAAAATACAGGATGGTTCCCACTGCATTTTCGTGAAGACAAAATGCATTGAAACATGAGTATCATACAGCAGCTGAGATCAATCACTTTAATGCAATTGATTTAATATATATGAAAAGCCTTCTCTCTTATTTTTATGCAGATATAAATGTGTTAGTTCTGTCAGTTAGAGGGTGGGTAAGATAAGAAAATGTCCGTGGATCCACTTGTGGCATTCTGCATGCCTTTGTACTTGCTTTGCTTGTCGTAGTCAAACAGCTCCAGCCATAATTAGTCCCTTGAGGTGAATAGAAATGTTGCTAGATTTTTTAAAATCCACCACTCAAATGGAACGAGCTTGTTCTCCATAGAAACGGCACAACCAATCAGAGGAATATGTTGAACACACAGCCAGACACTGTTAAGAAGATGAACAACATACATACAGACGGACAGTGCACAAATGGACACAGAAAAACTATACAGACAGAAAGAGAGAGAAAGAGAGATAAACTATCTTTTAAAATATTTGCTTGAATCATACATATTGCAACTGCATTGCATGTATAACTTATTGCTTGTGAAAAGATTTTAAAGCTGATCTCTGTGCTGTGTAATTACACAAATAAGTGGTGCCAAAGATGAAGGCTGCCTTACACTGAGACAGCCCAATTTGAAAATGTGTCAGGATTTCTATGTCTTTGGTCATTCCATGGTGCTTAGGAGTCAGCTTATACCCTCAATTTAGCTGCCTTTCAAGATGGGTTGGACCACTACTCCCAACATGATCATTTCCATACAACATAACTATTAACCTAATGGCTGTGGTGGCTCTGGTTGATGGGAGTAGTGTCTTGTTATCTGACAGGTTTTATTGCAAAATACATTTATATGGAAAGTAGCTCCATAGTGATAGCAAATGTAGTGATCTAGGCACTGGACTAAGACACTGGAATCCAGGGTTCAACTGACCACGGCCATGGCTTGGCCATGGATATCCACCGGGTGACCTTGGGCAAATCACATTCTCTCAGCCTTAGAGGAAGATAATGATAAACCCTCCTCTGTACAAATTTTGCCAAGAAAACCCATGATAGGTTCAACCTAGGGTCACCATAAGTCAGACTTAAATGCACACAACAGCAAATTAGTTGCACTGATGTGTGTAAGTGTGGACCAAGTAGCAAAGGATGCAAATAGATGGGAATGGGCTGAGAGAATGAGACAGGGAAATGTGGTTTGGAATGTAGAGGAGTGAGTGAAGGTGAAAGAGGGAGGCAGGGCTGGATGTCTTAGAGATCACATTTAGGAAGACACAGCTGAGAGACTGTGTCTAAAAGTGACAGGTTTAAGGGTAAAAGGTGAGGGACCGGATGTGCTAAATACACTTATTTAGCATATAGATCTGTAGTAGAATATTGCTGTACTACTGTGATGGTGATGCTGGTGAGGAGTCAGATATAATTGTATAACTTCCTAAGCTAGTAAAAGATCAAATAGTATTTGTTTTTTTTATTGTTTTGTTTTTGTTTTGTTTTGATAAATTGCACTTTCCTTGATAAATCACATTCACTATTTTGCTTCTATTGTCAGAAACAGATGAATCAATCTGTCGGGGATGTTTGGATGGTGATTTGCTGCATGGCAGGAGGTTGGACTGGATGGCCCTTGTGGTCTCTTCCAACTCTATGATTCTATGAATCTATGATACCACAACAACCTGTTGCTATTTAATTCTGATACTGAATTTAAGAGTTGAATCTCTAGTCAGCTCTGAAGAGAAAGGAATTGGGTGAACAGTAGTAGCTACTGAGTAGCAAGGATAAGAGAATGGCTACTCCATTTGGAAGACACAAGTCTGGAGAAGGCTACTCTTTACATTAAGCAAAAATACCATTATTAATGTCTTCTGAAGCAGAGCAGAAACCTGGTACCTGAGCTCCTAGGAAGGGACTGGTTCACATTAAGCTTTGCTTCTTTCTCTATAGTTCAATTTCACATAAATATATAGACTGCACCATCCCCACTTCATCATGTAGTGTGCTTATTTATGTATGCTCCCAATCTGTTTTATGTAATTCATTTAAATTACACCCGCCCTTTCTAGCGCATCTGCATTACTCAGAGTAGCTAATGGCAATCAAAATAGCACAATCCATAACAATGCTATAAAATTCAATTCAAACAATATAAAAAGAAGCTCAGCAGAAGAAAAGCTCTGAACAGGATCCACCATATAAAACCCCATCTATGAAACATAACACAATCTTGGTAGAACATTTTCACACACTGAAAATGGGAAGCACAAGGAATGGCATCAGACAAACCTCATAGAGCACAGAAATTAGAACCTGATAGCCCCAAAATCCTTTTTGTGTCCCTTCAAGCCACTGCCTTGGCCACCAGACTCCCTCCCTCCCTCCCTCACAAATTGACACCCCCCCATGTTGTCAAAACATGTCAACTTGCCTTTTAGTTACCCTAAAGCAGTTAAAATGTAATAATTACAATTTTAAAATACAGCACACTTCATCTAAAAGATATTCTGCGGTGGCCAGTTAACAATAAAAGGCATGGGTCCTAACTAAGAGAATAAACTGGGGGAGGGGGATAAACTAGCCACACAAAGAAAGCAATTCTACAGCCTAGGAGCAGTCATCAAGAAGCTCTCTTCCATGTACTCACCAGACATGCCTGTAATGGTGGGAGCTCAAGAAAGCCCTCCTCTGAGCCAGCTCATATCGGGAAAGATGGTCTTTCAGATATTCTGAAAGCTATCCTAAGTAATTTACAGCTTTTTAGATAATCACCAATACCTTGAATTGTACTCAAACTCAAAGTGGCAAATAGGATGGGATGTGTATAATATGGTCCCATGAAGAAGCATCCATTAACATCCTTCCTGCCACTTTCTGGTTGGACTGAAGCCTCCAAAGACTCTTCCATATAGAGTTCATGGCAACCTTCCAATCTTGATGCAAACTTGATTACATTGGCCTCATCCGATCTTCTCGACTGGCACAGATGTTGAAAGACCCTCTTATTGACCCAAATTCCAGCTGAGTGTATCCACTTTGACACAGGTTAGCTTTAATGCACTACCTACAATCTCAGCCCATGGACATGGGGACACATAGTCACTTCTCCAAAGAGAGACAGTATATTTTGTTGTTATTGGTGGGGAGACAGCTGAGCAAAAATGTCTTCACTGATTATGTGAATTAGGTCTTGTGTGAATTAACACACACACCCCAACCAATACACACAGAAAGATATTGAGAAAGAAATCCAAAGGCTGAATTAATTCCAGTCAAGAATGTTAGGATCCATATTCTGAAGAGGTCAGGTCAGCCCCCTAAAGGGAGCACAGCTACCTTATTGTTGATATGAGTCCCCCAACATGGTTGCCCAAGTCACTGGCCCCTCAGACTCCCCTCTCCCCTCACTGCCATGACAGCAGCAGGAGAGGGGGCATTTTTCATGTGGAACCCCCAGCATTGGGGATGAGAGGCTTACCCGTTCCATACCCAATAACAAAGCCTCAAATGCTCCCCTCAAGTCCTGCCAGCTTCTTAAATGGCTGGCTTGGTTCCAGTGGAAACTTTGTTAGACTTCATTGAAGCATGGCTGGGAAGTAGGGTTTCCCAATCTCAGGGCCTGAGCTTTCTTCTCTAGTCAACTCATTTGTGAGTGTTTTTATTTGAATGGCATAATGTGTACAACTGTGATTGCTGTTCAATGAATCATCATTAATGTTATCACCAGGAACTATCCCTTGTAAGGGGCAAGATAAATCCCTAGGTCTTCAGTTCTGGCCCTGAAATCTCAAGACCTGAGATAATCCTGATCTGGCAAACCTATTGAGCTAAGTTCTTAAATTGGATATCTAGGCAGAAGGGAGGCTGATGGGCCAGATGGAGAAATCTTAGAGGCTTTATCTGGCTCATAGGCTGGAAATTCCTAATGCCTGCTTTATGTAATGGCAAGAATAGAAGCATACTGTAATTTGTTAATTATTGCCAGATTAGCATTGCTATCGCTCATACAGAAAATCCTAATGATTCACTTCTAAAGAGAATAAAAACACTGGACTATTTTCACTTTGAGCTACTTGCCATCTAGTTTACTCACATGGAGTCTGCTTCTCATACAAAGATTCTAGCTAAATCTAATCCCACTGAAGTTTTGTATTAGTCATTTTTCGGTGACATGATCCCATGTGATTAGCCTAGCTCTTGGTTTGCGTTGTTCACCCACAGGGTCATTCCATGAATTGCCTCATGGCAAAGCAGCTCAGGCACCCCAAGCGGCTCTGTCTTTTGGACTGCTAAGTCACAAGTGTGATTTAAATCTTACTGATTTCAATAGAATTTAGAAACAACTTCCTCTGGATTGGGACAACAATATTTAATTAAGGTATTTATGTGGATTAATGAAGTTAAATCATCTACGTCAGATGTGCCTTTATCATGTGTCATGCGCAGCCTGATCCTAGGCCTGTTAGCTCCCAAGTACATTTCTCTGAGATTGCAATCTCAGAACTTGACTCTAAAAGTTTGCTCAAGGGTGATTCTGGTTTTGAATTTATCTTTATAAAAAATTAAGATTATTTTATTTCATTTTACTTTGTTATTTTATCTTTGATCTTTTAATGTTCATGGGCAAATTATCTACTCCTATCCTTTTTAGATATGTTCTGTTCACCCTTCCCTAACCTGACATTATTCAGATGTTTATAGACAAACTATAACTTTCATAATCAATTGTGTGTTTTGGTTGGAAATGATGAAAATTGTAATAAACACACGTAATAAGAGTCGAGTTAAAAAAGACTGTTCTGGGTGGTCTCCACTATCACTCTCTTTTCCTTCTTCAGTTTTAAACAAGAGTGGTCATGCCTCTTCCTTTAAAGACATCTCCCGTACTTGAAGAGGGGAAATGTTGTGATGGCTGGTGACTGGGGCATCTGCACTTTGGAAAGCTGCTATAAAGTTCACAAAACAAACCAATAAACAACCTGGGATAAATTCTCAGTTTTGCTGGCATGAAACTACTGCTGTAATTCATTCTGAAGAGGTTGTTTTTTTCAGTGATAACAGTCGGGGCAGCTCCAATTGAGCTATAGGTGTGTTGAGCCAAACATTCTTGAGCTGCTGATACCTCAGAGAGAAATACGTCTACCAAATGCCACTGATTTGAAATAGGTATTTCTGTTTTAGGGCTAGGGGGCAAATGTGGGGTGGTCCCACTGTAGGACTTCCACTGACCTCACTGCAGCTGGGCCACTGAATTTGGATAGCAAAGCACAGAATATCCTTAAAACAAGCATTTTTTCTTATTATAAAGTGGGTGTTTGTTTTTTTGTTTTTTGGGTTTTTTTGGCTTATTATAAAGAGCATTTAGAACAGTCTTTTCTTGTGGTTTTTAATGCTTGTTAAGATATTTGGATTATGGTTTCTCTGATATATTGTATTTGGAATTTTTTTTTACCTTTCTCCTTTACTGGGTATTATACGTTTGTATTTAATTTGTTTAATATTATTTTGATTTGAACCTGTGTTGAGGGACTGGGAAATGGGTTAATTATGAATTTCATTTGATTATAATGTTTTTATTTTTTTCCCGCTTGATTGCTATTGTATTTGTTTATTGATTTTGTTTGCTTGAGTATTGGTCAGGGAATTGGCAAGGGATAATATTGTTATCTTATTGTAATTTTTGTATTGTATTTTCCCACTGTTGTTAGCCACCCGGATTCCCCATGATTGGACGGGATACAAATAAATTATTATTATTATTATTATTATTATTATTATTAGCAATTTGTGACTGAAGTTTGGTAGTACAGTAACTAGTCACATAAACTTAGTGGGCTGGTTTTGGGGTGGAGGCCTATGTTTGTTTTTTGACTACGTCTGCTCTAATTGAAGAGCTAGCCCACTCCAAGTTCTCTGCTTGCTTTTTAAAAATTTATTTAAGAAAAAGGAACATAAAGAAGAAAGAGCAGGGCTTTCAAAGTTGCCTCTCAAGTTTGGCAGCTGGATAGCAAACTTGGCAAGCAGGGACACAGATGGGTTTCAGGGACTCTTTTGAAATGACTCCAGAAACAAACTAGGCAACTACTACAAATCATTTTAAACCTAGTGTTAGATGATCTTGGTATGAGCTCTGTTAACCATCTGGAGGCTGCATTGTGCACTGGTTTTGGTTACTGCGCAGGTTACTGGCACAGCCTGGTTACTGGGTGGTTCACAGAGGAAGCCCTGTGCACAACACGTTGCAGTCATCCTACTGCGAATGTAAGGAGGATGGGAGAATCTGTTAGTAATTTTCTACCACATTCAAATACTTTAAAACATATGTTCTGTCTGACCCCAAATGAAAAAACTTACAAGTGTTGATAACTCCTTTTTATCAGAACTCCATACTGCAACATTCTGATGCAGTTCCCAATTGTTCTAATCTTTCTTTCCCTTCCGCTTTCCTCATAGTACAGCAATATCCTTGCTGTTGTTGTTGTTGTTGATAACTGTCTTTGAGTTGACTGCGACTCATGGTGACCCTGTCTTCCCCTATTCTGCTCAGGCCCTGCAGGCTAAAGCCCATGGCCCCCCTGATCAAGTCTAATCATCTGGCATGTGATCTTCCTCTTTTTCTACTACCCTCAACCTTTTCTAGCATCGTTGTCTTTTCGAATTATTCATTCTTTCCCATGAAGTGGCCAAAGTAGGACAGCCTCAATATAGTCATTCTGGCCTTCAGGGAAAGTTCAGCGTTGATCTGTTCTAGGACCCATTTGTTTGTCTTCCTGACCATTTTCCCCAGCATCACATCTGAACTGAGTTGATTTTCTTTCTGTCAGCTTTCTTCACTGTCCAGCTCTCACATCATACATGATAATGAGGAATACGATGGCTTGGACAATCCTCATGTTGGTGCTCAGAGTTATATCTTTACACCTTAGGACCTTGTCTAGTTCTTTCATAGCTGCCCTTTCGCATCCTAGCCTTGTTCTTATTTCTTGATAACAATCACCATTCCAATCAATATTTGATCCTAGATATGAGAACTCTGACTATTTGAATTTTCTCATTGTCTAGGATGAATTCTTGTAGATCATTTGTCATCATTTTTTTAAATGTTCAGTGTTAATCTAACCTTGGCACTTTCCTCCTTGACCTTCTTCAATAATTGTACCAGGTCTTTGTTTGTTTCTGCTAGTAGTATTGTGTTGTCTGCATATCTTAGTTTGTTAATGTTCCTTCTTCTGATCTTCTGTCTCCTGTCTCTGAGTCTAAGGAGATTATTGGACTACAAAAATAAATAAACAAACAAATAAAATGATTTATTCCCAATGGGATACAGTCGCTTTTCAGATTAATCTCTGATTTTGTCACATGTAAATCACTGCTTTCACAGCTGGGTGACTGCATCCTAGCTGCTTCCAGGATTCCAGCCTCACTGAGCCCGCCAGTTTTTCAAAATGGGAGCTGTTTTCTAGATGGGTCCTCTGGAGGCTGCAGTGCTCTTCCCTCAGTGACTGCTGAAGGGAAAGTGTCTTCAGAGTCTGGCATGGCTGCTCATGAAGCAGCTGTGACAGGCTGTGAAAGCCTCTACTGGTGTTTGGGTTGCAGGCGGGTAGTCTGGAAGGGAGGGAGGGAAGGTGAGTAGGATAGTTCATCCCTTCCCGCACCTGGTGACACCAACTGCAGTGACGTCACTGGCTGCAGACTACATGATAAGCTGTACGGACATCAGTGAGCATGAGAGAGAGGTCCAGAATTTATATGTATCATGCATCTGGCACAGTCCTTTGAGCATGAGATAACTGATTATTGAATGAAGGGGCAGAACAGACGGGCAGGAAAAAGTGTCTTGAAGCTGCCTTTTCTGAAGCCACGTTAAAACCCGACCAACCGCACCACCGACTTCCAAGGCAGCTGGAATGCCCACATGACATGGCTTCAAGCCAGGTCATGTCATGACCACATGACATGGCTTCAAGCCAGGAAGAAGCAGGAAAAAGCTGCTTCTTTTTGAAACAGCTTTTCTTTGCATAATGGCACTTTTCTGCTGGTTTAAGGCATGTGTCATCTAAACACCACACCTTCAAGCCAGCCTGAAAGCACCTCTTTTTGCCTATCTGTTTAGCCCCACAGTTGTATAAATCTGAGTAATACTACTCATTCCCATTCTAGATTGAATTTATAATCTAAACAGCTTGCTCAGTTTCTGTGCTTAATTATGTCTTCATTTTTGAGCAGAGCTTAGAGGATGCAGCTGAGTTATTTTGCCTGTTTTACTGAGATCTAATAAATTAAATTTATCAGGAATAATAAATGATAAATGCTCAGGAACGAAGACATAATTAAGCACAGTAACTAAGCCAGTTGTTTAGACTATAAATTCAATCTAGAATGGGCATGAGTAGTTGGTTTTTTGGGTTAAAAATTTTCAGCCACAGATATTATAAGCATACCTGTTCTGAAGTCAACCTGTAATTTTTTTAAAAAAATAACTCAAACTCTTCAATCTCATTAAGAATTTGAATAGAGATAAGTAGTTTTTTGGTTAGAAATTTTCAGCAACAGATATTTATAAGCATACCGGCTCTGAGGTCAACCTGTAATTTTTTTAAAAAAGTAATAACTTAAACTCTTCAATCTCATTAGGAATTTGAATACTTCAAAGGGCTCAGTATCCTTGGGTTCTCTAGATGTCACTGGACTCTGAACTTCACCATTGCTTACAATGTAATGATGTCCATGCTGTGCTGGCCATACCTGGTGCGAGCTAGCATTTGTTCTGTAGCCCACTTGTGATTTATGTGATTAGTAGCTTACCAGAGAACCACAATTTATGATACGATTGCACAAATACCAAACAAACTGCCTTCTTGACCATTTCCCCTCAGTGACTTTACATGGAAAATATTTGTATGAGTATGGTCTTAACTGAGAAATTACCGTGCTTGTGAAGTCAAAATTATGGCTGATCATATGGGTAGGAGAAACTCTGAATTGCCTGCCATATGTTTATCTTATGTTAGAATAATAGAATATTAGAGTTGGAAGGGACAACCAGCCACTTCTACTCCAACCCCTTGCTGTACAAGCATACACAACTACATCACCCCTAAAAGATACCTATCCAACTTCTTCTTAAAAACCTCCAAAGATGGAGACTCCATCACCCTCTGAGACAGTGTTCCACTGCTGAACAGCTCTTACAGTAAAAAAAAAGAAAGGAAGGAAAGGAAAAGAAAGGAAAGGAAAGGAAAGGAAGAAGTTCTTCATAATGTTTAGGTGGAATCTCTTTTCTAATCATCCATCTACAGTCTCTGGAGCAGCAGAAAACAAGCTGCATCTTCTACACGACATCCCTTTAAATATTTATAGATGGCTACCATGTTACCTGTCAGTCTTCTGTTCTCCAGACTAAGCATACCCAAGTCCCTAAATTGGTCTTCATAAGACTTGGTTTACAGTTCATCTTGGTGCTCTTCTCTTGAAACATTCCCCCTTGTTGATATTCTTCTTGAAATGTTGTTCCCAGAACAAGACACTGTATTCCAGATAGGGTCTAACTAAAGCAGACTACTACTTCCCTTGATCTGGACACTATACTTCTGCTGATGTAACCTAGAATTGCATTGGCTTCTTTGGTCACCACACCATACTATGGACTGTTATTTATCTTGTGATCGACTAAGACTCCTAGATCTGTTTCACGTGTACTGCTTTCAAGCCAGGTGTTCCCCATTCTACATTTGTGCATTTCATTTTTCTTACCTAGATGTGGTACTTTACATTTAGCTATGTTAAAATTCATTTTCTTAGTTTTGGCTCAGTTCTTCAATCTGCCAAGGTCATTTTAAATTCTAATCCTACCTCTCGGGGTATTAGCTGCTCTCCTTAATTTGGTATTATCTGCATATTTGTTAAGCATGACTTCTATTCCATCATCTAAATAATTTTATAAAGATGTTAAACAACATGGACCCAGAACAAAACACTGAGGAAATACATTAGTTACTTCTCTCTAAGATGAAGAACAATGGTTGGTGAATGTTCTTAATTTCCCAGCTGTGACTGTTTATGAGGAAGACTAGTGACAGTATCATAGTCTGATGTAATTTGAAATACAGTTGGCCCTCCTTATCCACGGATTTCTTATCCATGGATTTGAGCATACACAGCTTGAAAATATTCCAAAAAAGTATAAATTCCAAATAGCAAACCTTGATTTTCCATTTTATATATGGGACACCATTTTGTTGTGCCATTATATTGAATGGGACTTGAGCATCCACGGATTATGTTATACACAGAGGGTCCTGGAACCAAACCCCAGCGGATAACAAGGGCCCACTGTAGAACTGAAGGATTGAAGATATTGAATTTCCCTGGGCAAAATAATGTCAGTTTAATGTGAATCTGAGTATCTTTAAATACACAGAATACCTAATAATAAAGGAAGAAGACAGAGTAGGGTAAATTTGGATTTGTTTGAATTATCAGCTCATAAAGGAGACCAGACATGCAATGCAATATGTGTATGTACTTGGATGTAAATTCCTGTTTCATAATGTTTAGGCCCAGGAAAATATATTTAGGATTGTAGTTTTCATGTTAGAATCTGGATTTCTAGGTTTAGATTTTGAGCTTCAGTTTTTGAATGGAGTGTTTTGGTTTCTGAATACTTTTTTTTTAATCCCCCCCTCCTCTATGGTTGCTTTGCACTTTATTCATCTGTATTGCAATTATTATGTCTAAATACAGGGTTATTATTGCCACTGGGTGGCTTTTCCAAATCTGAACTGAGAAGGAAAAATAGATTTTATTGTCTTGTTGCCTTACCAAGAAAATAAAAAGATTGTGAAATGTTTATCACAAGAAATATATTCTACAGTTATAAAACAGTTAAGAATATTTTAAATTGCCTCTGGTCATGGGTAGATAAGACCCGATTAAAGAACAAGATGAAACTGTAGCTTTGAAATGAGGTTAGAAATTTATTTTTTTAAACATTTTAAAAGTTACACAGATATTTGGCTGAAGTGATTCTTCAAACACTAATTTTATAATCCAAATATAGGCACAAGTGTATCAATAACTATTCTGTTACTTGCTTAGAGAACTTACAGCATAGTAGGGTTTAAACTACTGTTCTAGACCATCAACTATGAAATACGTTTTTCTCATTACAGTTTCTGCTTTGTGGGGCATGCGGAATACTGTGTGCCAAAAAGAAATCAGGACTTATCGTAAGTTTTTTGCATGATTTAATCATACATACCAATAATTGAAATATAAACTACTAGGTCACAGTTTTCTGTCAACAAGAGTGAAGAAGCATCTTTGGGAAAGATAGACAAGTGCATGTGTGCACACACCTACACACCCACACAGAATTAGGAAGATGTCTCAGGTTGTAGTGACCCCAATTTAGGCACTATTAAACAATTTAGGGAATTAATAATTTTGTATGCTTGGATTATGAGGTTCAAGAGGTGCTAGCACCCCTTATCTAATTCAGATGAAGCCAGACTTACACCAACATGGAAATCACTGATGAGAAAATGAACTTACCTGAAAGAAGCTTTCCCAATCAAATTAGTAAATTTCTTCCTCTACACAACTATGTTCTACATAGATTAGCTGAAAGATGGAATAAAGTAACATGAGAGAAGCATGAGAAAAAAAACATTTATCATACATTAATGGAGAAAAAGGACAAGAAACAAGAAGGAGAATTCTCCTTTTCCATCCAAGCCCTATCTTTTCCCCCATCATCCTGCAAGTCTCCACAGGTAGGTCATCAAGGGGTAGGGCTTCAATAAGTAGGTTTTGGTTATTTCAGTGGTTACTATTAATTAGTGGCATATATTCCAGTTGCCAGACTTGGACTCAAGTCACACTTGATGATTAGACGGATGTAGGGGCTTTATTGGCCAGATCGGGGCCGTGGCAACCTCACGCTGCGGCAACCTCAAACCATGGCCCTGATCTGGCCTCTGGAGAGTGCAAAAAAGGAGCCGCAAAAAGTGGCTCCTTTTTGCATCCTGTGTGTGCCATAGTGGTGGTGTGGCTTTATGATGCCCCTCCAGTGCTGTAACACCATAAGGGCATCATCAAGTCGGGTGCCATGTGAGCTGGCACCCTGGAGGTGGGGTTAGGGCATCTAGACCAGCGTGTGGACATGCTAAATATAGGTGGGATGCAAAGCCACATTTCTTCTGAATTTGAATGTTTGCTATGCAGTTGCCATCTGCACCAGATAACCTGTGGTAATGTGGATTTTGTTTTCTTGTTTCCTGTCAGATGATACTTTTCTCAGCCTGCTGTATCTGCGGACTGATTGGAGGAATATTAAATTTTCAGTTTCTTCGAGCACTGACAAGGAAAACCTCATCTCTTTACCCATTGCATCTTACCTCCATGTCTCTTGCATGCATTGGAATTGGTGGCTGCACACTTTCGTCATGGCTCACTTGCCGGCTAGCCAGCTATGAGCAAAGAAGAATGTTTTCAGAAAGAGAGCATTCACTGCATCACTCCCATGAAATGGCCGAGAAAGTAAGTTGCACATATTTCATGATTGGTTGGTTTTCTTCCAGAATCACTCTGTTTTCAAAAATGTTCATTTGGCAAGAGGGGAGAATTCAATTTCCAGCTTTATAAATCACTGGGAAATGAGATACTCTGATCTGATGTAAACTTCATTCTATTACAGCAGTTTATTTTTAGAGACTATATCCTTTGCAGTACACCCGTTTCAAGCAAATGCATCCATTGTCTACATTGCTCCATTGTATAACTTCTCCAAATGCTTTGCCACTAAATCTAGCACTCCCTACATAATTGAATGGCTGCTTAATTAATAAGTCTGTACACCTCATTGCATGAAAAGATTCAGTTATTTCCTATTCCCTGTTAAGCACTTTGTAAAACATGGACTTCATATATTACATTGATGAACCCTATGTAAGATATCAAGCAACATAATCAGCAGCCCCATGTAATGAACGAATTCCTGGATCATACCAGTTCAGCCAACAGCAATGGTTTATCATAGCTTCCATGTCAGCAGGCTTCTATGTCTACTCTGGTTTTCAGCCAGTTATTCTGTTGGACAAGTTACATAAGAACATACAAAATATTTTTATCCAATGAGAGGATTCTATTACTTGGCTTCCTTCCTGCACTTTTATGACCAAGAGATACATTGCAAGAGACTGCTGATTGAGTCCTTTGTCTTGAAGTATTTAGTGAAGAATTTACATTTGTACCGCAGGTACAGCTTTGTATATTTGACACTGATGTACAGTAATCTATGTGTGTATGTTTGTGCTTTATTTATAACTATTATATTTATATTAGAGATTGAGAGGTATTGAAATAACCGACCTGCCCAGCTGCCCGGTGGTTCCCCCGACACCAGAGTTACCTGCAAGGTATGCTGCGTTCTAGGGAGCTACAATGTTTTATTCATTGTAGAAAGTGTCTAAGAGAAAATGCATAAGCAATCTTGTTGGGTGATTTGACCTCACTCCCAAAAGTCACTACTATGAATAATATTTCTAGGAAACACACACACACACACAAATACTTTGCATTGTGCTAAAGTTGGAAGTACGTTCGTCGTGTAAAATATTGAGCTTTGTTATTGGCATCCAAATAATCTTCGTTAGATGTATCCAACTCAAGGATAGATTTATATCTTGTTTTTTTTCTGATACTCACATTCATGTCCAAGATTCACAAACTTAAGTATGAGTACAGAGTCATGTTCAATTGAAGAACAGAATGTCAGTACTCATAATGAATTAAGAGTGTTATTCAAATAAATTTCTTAGTTGTTAATATGAAAGAACTGAGAAATAACACATTCACACCCTCACAGAAAGTTTTAAAATCACTGTTAAATTTTATATTGCATGTGATATGGCATTATTGCCTTACAATCCTTAATTTATCCATCATCACAACTCTCTCGTTAATTATTAGGAACCTGTTCACATAATCGGTTACTATAAGGCAAGAATGAGAAGAGTCATGCTGGATCAGATTGTGGGGCTCTCTAGTCTGGCATTCTGTCCACACAGTGGCTGGTCAGTTGGCTATAGGAAGCCTGCCAGTCAGACATGAATGCAATAGTGGTCTCTACCTTCCGTTATCATATTTCAAGTTTTTTTTTTCCTAGTTCATACAGTACAATGAAAAGGTATATCTGAAACAAAGTTTATGAGGAATGCATACGTGAATAATCAGAGAGTTTCTTTCTTCCTGTGGCTTATTGTTAGGATGTCTGTGCCTACAAATTGAAGCAAAATTACTGTTCTTGGAAGTGATCCAAAAAGAAGCCCTGGGGTATAAAACTGAATTTCCCCAGTACATTGTCTTGGCAGTATACATTAATTCAATAAGAAACTATTATTTCTTTTACAAAAGCCTCATTTTATAAGTCACAGATATATTCTCCATTTTCTTTGCTCAGTTAAACAAGTTCTGTGATTTCACTTAATAAACAGATACTTAAGCTAAGAGAATTCAAAGACATAGGCCTGTAAGCCTGGAAAATCAGTATGCAAAGGGATCTTGTATCACCTTTGAGACTAAATGAAAGAAAAAAGCTGGTAGCATGAGCTTTCATAGACTTGAGCCTCATGGATCTGAGAAGTAGAGTAAAGTATGCAAAAGCTCATGCTACCAACTTCTTTCTTTCAGTTAGTCTGTAAGGTGCTACAAGACCCCTTAAACTGAGAGAGTGATCTAGGTGTCTCCTGAGCTCCTGATTTAATTTACTGGATCATACTTTCATTAGCAGCTGCCATTGGCTGGTCAATGGCTAATAGGATGTGAGTTTACTTATTGCACTCTGTTTCCCAGCAGACAGGCGTCTACATCACCACACCCCCACCTCAACCGACATTATCTGGCACCCTATCTGGAAATCCCAACAGAGACCAAGGTATAAGTGACTGTGGTGGGCATTCAATTCCCATCTCTTCCATAACTGAAACATATGCACATATCTTTCTTATGGCATCATATCAGAAAGAAAGTGGTTAGCACAGGGTGGGTAATCTTTGCCTTTCCAGATGTTTTGCACTACAGCTCCCAGAATCTCTTACCCTTGGCCATGCTGCATATGGTTTCTGAGAGTTGAAGTCAACTTTTCCACCAGCCCTGTCTTGGTATAACTATGGTTAATTCTTCTGACAGAAAATATTTTATCATCCCTAGAATGTCTATACTATCCACTATCTAGAAATATCCATGGGGAAAGAAAAGATGGGGGTGTGATTACTGTAAGGAAGCATGATACAGCCAGGGAAAGGATCCCAACAGAAAATATGGGATCAAGGTAATAGTAGACCCAAGTCTAAGCATGAAATAGAAGCAGAGGAACAACAGCAGCCCAGGATTTCAAAGGGTTTCCAGGAGGTCTCCATGAAGTAAAAGTGTAAGTAAAAGCTCCAAGGAAAGGCAGCTGTTTGACATTGGAAAAGGATGAAGACACAAAGCCTGGAGAGATGGATGACAAAGGTCACCTAGGATTAAGTTTCATAATCTGTTGCAGGGCTATAAAGGATGGCTACATGCTGGAATGGCTAAGGTCTGCATTGCTGAAAAAGCTGCTGCTGCTTTTGTGTTTGATTTGTGTTTGACATACCTTTGTTTACGTGGCTCATGAATGTCTGTCTCCAGATCTCTTGTGCAATCACATTTCATTACATCACATCATCTTATGGGTGTATATGCAGATTTTTCTCTAAAGGCGGGACAGACTCAGCAATCCAAGGCCCATCAGCTCAAAGGTTCGAAGGCTTTCCATCTTAGATGACTGAGCCTCACACTACTAATGTGTATCAACTCAAGCGAGGGCCATCTATTTTCAGGTGAAAACATTCCTTGTGAGCAAAACTAACATGGGCCAGATGTGAGCTACAAATGTTACATTGCTTAAGTCTGTATTAGATAATTAGCAATGTGTAAAGCTGAAAAAAAGAAACCCTTTTAATTTTATCTCCCTTTTTTTATTCTTACAGGAAATGACAGACAACATGTGCAATGGAGGACCACATCTAATTTATAATGGCAGAGCATACTGAAATATTGACAGTGTCGAAGGAACAACTGATTTCAGGATTTTCTTTAGGAGAAATGATAGAGGCCAATAACTTGAAGAGGAGGCACTGAAAATCTTATGGCTGTTCTTTGCAATATTTTGACAGCTAAAAATAAAGGAAGCAGCATCTCTTTTCAAAGAATTGCTTTGTTTTTCATTCCCATATTTGAAGATATTTTACTGCATATTTTGAAAATACACAGTAATGATCATGTCTCTAATATTTTCTTCCTTCCTTCCTTCCCTTTTTTTTTTTTTTTTTGGTCTGGATATTTGTTTCCTGGATGTGCTAATATTTGAAACTGACTTTTCAGACTCTGCTTCTGAAGACTTTTTGAAATTAAAAACACAGCAGAACACAACAACTCGGAGATATGAAAATTGAGAGAGTTTAAACAATGGATTTTACAATGATAGTAATGGAAATTAGACTTGAAAGGTTTGCCTTTCCTATATGCACAGTCTAATGAATGAATTATGAGCATGCTAAAACAACCATGTCTTTGTTTTGAAAGACAGAATGCTTTAAGGATGCCATAAGTCAAAACCTGAACAATGCCTTGCTGTAAAGAAACTGTAAATATTTCCAATTTGTGAAGTATATTTCATAATTTGTTCATAAAAGATGTCAAATAAAAAGGAACATTAAAAAGGTGATTATTTATGGGGGTTTTCCTAGAATACCTTGTGAAGTGTTTCCTAAATTGAACACAAGGGCAAATACTATAATTTGGCTGACTTTCTCCTCTTGAGCAGTTTTAAGGTTGGTGCTCAGAAACCATTCAGAGCTTTATTATTATTATTATTATTATTATTATTATTATTATTACATATTCTCCAACATTTCACAGTTGAAAACCAAGATACATGTGGCCAAGCAATATCAGATTGTGGTCAAGAAGGCAAAAGTTGTTAATGAGAAAGAACACACAAGTAGGAAAAGGCTGCAACTGTTTTGCCTGAACCTCCTGGAAAGGGCAAGATTCTGCTCTTCCTCCTCTCTCTCTTCCTCTTGGCTGAATTAATTGAGTGCAAACTTATGCACTTTGAATTCAGTTTGAAGCAATTGAAGTAAGTTGAGGACAAAATAGAATAATGGGAGGAAGAGAGAGAAACTGAAGATATCTGAAAGACTACCTTCTCTCATATGACCCTGTCCTACATTTAAGATCATCAGAGGAGGCCCTGTTACATGTTCCAGTACCTCATGAAATTAGGTTGGCATGTAACAGGATAAAAGTAACAGGTCTTTCTCTGTGGCAACACCCTGACCATGGAATTCACTAACCAAGGAGGTTAGGCTGACTCCTTCTCTTCTGAGCTTCCAGCCAAAACCATACTTTTCTGCATGGCCTTCAATGCTTAAAATTGATCTATTTTAACTGTTTTAAAAATGCACTTTAGGATTGTTTTAGATTGCTTTTAAAAGTTTTTAGAGAGCATTTTAATGTGTTTGAGAATGTTTTTATCTTGTATTATTTTAATTGCTTTTACTTGTCCATTGCCTTGTGGACTGGAAGGAAAGAAAAACAATACTTAAATATTTAAAGGAAGCTTAAAAAGTGGAGTGGCAGAGGATTAACTGGGACTGCCCATGTGAAATTGGAACAGTTGGACAGTATGTTTTTTATCAAGTTAACTCATATAGATTAATGTATTTATTGTATTTATTATCAATTTGTATCAAGTAGAAATATGCCACTAGAGTAAACCAAGAGAAATAAAGTACATAAATTTCTGCACAATATCAGTCCAATAGACAAAGTCAAGTAGGTGAGTTCCTATCAGTCTGGAAGTGAAACAAGTCCAGCCAAAACTAAAAGAGGCGGCATGCTAGATACAGAAAATTTGTACCTTTGAAAAATAATGGAAATGCCTTGGAATATACCAGAGTGTACCTGACAGAAGTCTCTTTATGTTATTGAGTGTTAATAATAGTCTATCCAATAGAGGCAGAGATGGGCAGGGAAGACTCTAAAGAAATTCTAAGTCAGGCAGGCACATGTGTACTAATCAAATCTATGGATAAGAACAGTTTGAGACAAGAAGTATTTATGTGCCAGATGGTAGAGTGAAAGGAGAAGAGGGAAAATGGAAGTCAGGGAAAGAAAAGGTGAACTGGAAAAGGAGATCAAGGAGGGGGAAAGCTGTCATTTTGGTTTCCAGGATGGTGTGCCATCCACTATATAGCCAAGGCCAGTGATGTCATTAGGCAGAGTGAAGTGTCATGAACTGTCAGCAGTTCTTTACTTATTTAGTTGGCTATTACTAATTTTTTGCTGCCTGGAATGGTGGAAAGAGCTTTTCAGATTTGCTATCTCCTGTTGTCATTGGCTGGCTTACTTTGAATATTGTGGCATTAGAGATGAAAATGGCTTTTTGCCCTCTGTGTCTGTCTATATGTGCCTTCAAGCTGCTTGTTGACTTACGGTAACTCTATGAATTTCATAGGCTTTCTGAGACAAGGAATACTCAGAAGTGGATTGTTATTGCCTTCGTCTGCACAGACCTTGAAAACACTCAGGTTTGAGACTGCCAGTCTTCTAGTAAAGATCTGTAGAGGGGTGGTAAGAAAAATATATATGCATTCCTATCTCAACCAACAGGCCTGCACATTATTACATGATTTCTGCTATAGGCTGTCTGGAGCCATTAAACATATGTTAGATGTTGGGGATTCACTGAAATATTTTGTTTCAGATCCCCTGAAACAAGAACTACCAACTACTATGTTGTTATGTATTGGTAGAAGAAGATTGCACATCCAATCAAAGCAAAATTTAGCAATAGCAAGTACATTTCTATACTGCTTTTCTGTGAATTAAGCACTCCCTAAGTGGTTTACAATGTGTAAGCTAAATGCCCTCAACAAGCTGGGTACTCATTTTAGTGACAACAGTTCCCAAGGTCTCCCATATCTCTGATTTGAGGCCAAGATTTATTCTTATCTACTTGTACTGAGTGATCCTCCCATATTACTGTTGCAAAGACTTCCTGTTCTAACACTGTGGCTACAGTACAGTGTGATTTGTCCCTGTGCCAAAAATTATGAATCCTTTTTAAAACTGTGTATGCGGAAGGGTGATCTGGCCTATCCCCAGGTTGTGTATTACAATGACACAAATGTTGTTACTTTTCAGGAGAAATCTACAATGTGTGTATTTGTGGAACCAGGATCTGGGCCAAGGACAATATGCCCAAAGTATAATTAAATTGCTTTTTTAGACATTGTTGCCAAGTTCATAGAATCTAGACAAATCAACAAAGGACTTTGTAATGCATCTAGGCTCAGCATGAAAGCTCTTGCAAATGTAAAATAAGAACTGCCAAGAATAACGTTCAGGTGACTCCATTTCATCAAACACAGAAGCACTGGAATATGGCATGCTAAATATATTCAGTAAAAAATTATTGGGTATATTTTTATCAAATTTCCTCCTCTGCTAGATATTATCCTATCATGGCACACAGTATAATCTGTAGCATACTGGAAAATAATCGCCCTCCAGATGCTGTTGGACTACAGCTCCCATCAACCTTAACACACAAAGCTAATGGCGAGGAAACATGGGAGTAGCAGTCCAACACCTGGAGACTACATTTGTCCATCTCTGGTCAGCTCACTTAGGCCCCTAATTGCCATTGCTTTCTTGTGAACCTCATCTTTGCCACCCAGTAAACATATTTTCCTTGGCTGCCTTAACTGAATGCTTCTCTTTATCCTTTGTAATGCTAGCAGTTCCTGTGGATTTCATTTCTGAACAAGCCAAGTTCCTGTGTTGTGTGTTGAGAAAAAGGCAAGGAGTGAAAAGCAAGGCATCAGATAAATTTTCAAAAAAATATATATGTAGTTTTCCTTTATTTTACAAAGGAAATGTGTAAAATAAGAAAGATATTGTAATTATATTTAAAAACAAAACAAAAACAGTAAGAGGTTATGGAACACTTTCCAAGAGAAGAGTCAAAGTTCATTTAACATGTTGCCTTCAGAAGCCATGTGGCAACAAAAGGCACTGGGAGGCTGCTGGGCATGGTGTTGGTTTTATGATGATGGCGGCATTATGAGGTGGGTTTTTTTCTTGTTCTGAGTAACAGTTTCTGCAACAGAGGAAATAAGAAGTGGGACTCCCCCGCTTCTGTATTCTGTATTAGGACCAGAACTTTTTATTTTAGAATCATAGAGATGAAAGGTAGTCTAAGGGCCATTTTATTCAACTCCTGGAATACACAGCTGAAGCTCTCCAAATAGATGACCATCCATCCTCTGTTTAAAGATCTGCAAGGCAGTCCACTCCACTGTTTCAACAGCTCTTACAGGAAGTTCTTCCTAATGTTTTGGCAGAATGTCGTTTCTTGCACTTCTTGCAGTTTGGATCCATTGGTTAGCCACTGTAGAAACCATGCTGGCCTACATACATTTTGCTCTGACCTAGAATGCTCTGTTGAATGATTGCGTTAGTTATATTTATATGGTATTTTGTAGCTTTGCTGACACGCCTTCATCCAGAGGCTGGATAAGAGTCAATCCTTACACTCCAAGTACTGCATGTATCAGTCCTACATTGTCTGCAAAATTTTGGTTTTGATCTGCCAGCTTGTTTTGGGGGGAAAAAAACCCTTTATGGTCTATATTAACATTTAGACCGGCTATAGAATATTTATGCCTGTTGATTTGTGAGAAATGATTTATATATTTTCATGAGGAAAAATGGTATGGATTTTGACAGTCAGAGGAAAAACCTTTCTGATTATGAGAAGCGAATTGGTGCATATGATACACAGCTAAAAGCTCTGCATAGCCCTGTCCTGAATACATTTTTATCACATTAGGATGAATTACCAACTGCTTGAACAGTGTCAGAGTCAGGTTCAGTGCAAGGCTTACGCAAAGCAATTCATTATCTCATATAGACCAATGTTCATAGTGAGAGCTTTTTTTGAGGCCAAGATTTTCTCCTTGTCACATTATCGCAAAGCTGTCAGGCAGTCAGAAGCTAAGATATAATTGGATTCTGAGTAATGTAACTTTTAAAATCTCAGCAGGGTGAGTCTTCTATTTTTGGAGTATGAGCTAGGAGTTTAACAATAGATTCTCAAACAGCCTTCTCACCCTGTGACACAGAGGGCACTCTAACTATGCTACACCTGTATCACAGGAAAATGTTGCCAGGTGCATGTTTAGCTTGAAAAGGATGGTGAATATGAGAACCATAGTCTGTACTAACCTGCCAAGAAATTTCCATCTGCTCTTAAATAAATATGCTGTGCAAGATATTCAAGTCGTATGACTGGAGAGACAATTCAGGGAAAAAAACCCCAATTATTTTCTTTTTCGCTAAATTACACTGCATGCAGCACATAATGAGATGGGGGATCATAGAACTTTAGCTTCAGAGCTAGAAGATTAAAATGTTTCCGGGAAGGCCTGCCAGAAGAGATGCGTCTTTATGGCTTTTTTGAAGCAGTCAAGAGATGTGACGAGACAGATCTCATCCGGCAGGCCATTCCATAGCTTGGGAGCGGTAGCAGAAAAAGTCCTCTGGGAGGCCTGCGACTGCCTAGTTTTCATAGGCTGCAACAGGTTCCTCCCAGAGGACCGAAGTGTGCGGGGGAGATCATACGGGGAGAGGCGGTCCCTGAGATAAGATGGACCCAAGCCATATAGGGCTTTAAAGGTTAAAACCAACAACTTGTACTGTGCCCGGAAACTAATTGGCAACCAATGGAGAGGTGTTATACAGGTGTTATATGCTCTCTCCTGGATGTTCCAGAGACAAGCCTGGCTGCCATGTTTTGAACCAGTTGAAGTTTCCAGGCTAAGCACAAGGGTAGCCCCATGTAGAGTGCATTACAGAAATCCAGACGTGAGGTTACCAAAGCATGTACCACAGATTCCAGGTCCTTCATATCCAGGAAAGGACGCAGCTGGTGTATCAGCTGAAGCCAATAACAGGCACTCCTGACTGTCGCATTCACCTGACTAGTCATGTGAAGTGACGAATCTAGGAGTACCCCCCAGACTGCGAACACAGTCCTTAGAGGAGAGTGTGACACCATCTAGGACCGGGAGTTGTATTCTC
This sequence comes from Urosaurus nigricauda, assembly GCA_034509955.1. Classification (NCBI taxonomy): domain Eukaryota; kingdom Metazoa; phylum Chordata; class Lepidosauria; order Squamata; family Phrynosomatidae; genus Urosaurus; species Urosaurus nigricauda. Next base: position 89,873,072 of record JAOEGL010000006.1, read on the forward strand.
AAGCCTGGTTTCGGGCCTGTAACTGTCAGTACCTCCATTTTGTCTGGATTTAGTTTCAATTTGTTTTTCCTCATCCATTCCATTACTGCTCGAAGACTGTCATTGAGAGACACATCTGAGGTCTTGGCAGATGGTCATGGAGAAGTATATCTGAGTGTCATTAGCGTACTGAAGACACTAAGCTCCATGCCTCTGAATGATCTCACCGAGAAGCTTCATATAAATGTTAAATAGCATCAATATGAAACAGTAAATAAATTAGTGGATTCCAGTCATTATTTCGAAAAGTAATAAAAAGTAAGAGGTAGCAATGGCAGCCAGTGTGGTGTAGTGGTTTGAGTGTCGGACAGAGACTCTAGAAGAAGAGTTTAAATCTTCATTTGGCCATGTAAACCTACTGAGTGATTTCAGGTAAGACACATTCTCTCAGCTTCAGAGGAAGGCAATGGCAAATTGCTTCCAAACAAATCTTGCCAAGAAAACCCCATGATAGGTTTGCTTTAGAGTTGCCATAATTTGGAAATGACTTGGAGGCACCCAGCACACAACACAAGAGGCAGTAAAATACTTCCATCAGCAAACCAGTCCATTAAAAATCATTCTATAAAGACAGTCCGGTTATGTCATGGGGTAGGGAGGATAGCATTCCATTACTGAACTTTTGTGGAACAATTTCCACTTATAAAAAGTCATTGTTTCATAAAATTACTTCTTAGTATAATCAATGAACACAATTAGAATCAAATTGGAAAAATCTAAATTAAAATGGTGTGTGTGTTTTAAGTGACTGTCTTTAGGGAGCACTTATATTAATGTATACAGCTCTTCAGGCATAGTAATGTCTTCAATTTCCTGTCCTTAAAAATCTAAATAAAGAAAGGGGAGTCAATGCTATTGTGTTGTCATGTCTAAAATATTTACAAGGATTCCAATAAAAATAATGTAGAGTATGTGTGCATTTTTCATCTGAACATATCATTTGAACCACACCAAGGCTGCCATCTCAGGTCCAATGGTAGTACTACAGATCTCTCACACCACTGATGTACTTTATACAAATTAGAAAAATTCTATCATGGTGCCTGCCTCATTGCCTATGGCCCCAGTGATGGTAAGGGCAACAAATGTTCAGTCCAAAACTCCTTCATTACCTACCCATCAACATAACTATGGAGTTTATCATTTAAAAAAACAACAACCCAATTTACCCCTTCTGTTTTTCAGTCAATTACGGGATGCAGCTGGGAATTATCACGTGGAAAATGTTGCCAATGCTGCACCTAAAACCCGGCTCCCAGCTGTTCTTAGGCTGCCACTTTTCAAAAATGGGAAGCTCCCACTGAATGTAGCTGGGAGCTGGCTTTTAGGTGGGATGGAGTCGGGTGGCGGCGTCGGCAACATTTTCTATGTGATAGTTCCCAGATGCATTCCATAAAACGGAAAGGGTAAGTCAAGTTTTTTTTTTTAAAAAAATGCGATAAACTTCTAGGAATTGGCACTGGGAAAGTCAGCCTGACGTGTGCAGCTGAGGAAGGAGCAAAAGGGAGGTATTGCTCCTCCAAATTAGGATTCTGCCCCTCAAAATGGTTTTCTCCTTAAGTCCCCAAATATCTAGCATCACAGAGAGGGAGACACTGGGAATTGCTCACATCTCTCTCTCTCTGGCTTTTCTTTGCTAACGGAGATTCAGGAAGGACTCATCCCACACTTTCTACAAGCGCACTGATGACTAAAAAAGGCTGATCTGAGATAAACAAGTCCAGTTACAGAAAGCACAGTGATGTTTCCAAGTTGTGGTTCTTTGTGCATTGTCGTTTCTCTTCGAGACTCTTTCAGTGTGAGTTTTCGAAAGAGGCTGCAGCATTGTGGATAGTGCATCTCCATGCCTCCCGATGTGAGGCCAGGGCAGACCATTGTTGGTGATCAATTTGGCCGAGCCTGAGATGTCAGATGTTGTTTCAGGGAGTCCTTGTATCTCTTATGCTGACCTGTGGCGAGTTCACCATAGAGCACTATTTTTGGGAGGCAGTAGTCCTCTATCCTGGAAACATGTCCTGCCCAGCGCAGCTGCGTTTTCAATAGCATGATGTCAATGTTGGTGATCCCTGCTAGCTCCAGGACAGCAACATTCATCACAGAGTCAGTCCAGTGTATGTTTAGGATTGTACGTAAACAGCGCTGATGAAGGCATTCGAGGAGTCATAGATGTTGGCGATAGGTAACCTGTTTCGGACCCATAGAGGAGAATGGACAGTACAATGGCTCTGTACACACTGATTTTTGTGCTTCGCCTCAGGTGTTTGTTACTCCAGACTCTTTTGTGAAGCATTCCGAATACACTATATGCCTTTGCTAATCTGTGATTGATCTCTTTATCAATCTTGGTGTCTGAGGAGATGATGCTTCCCAGGTAGGTGAACTGCTGAACGGACTGATTTGCCTATGGTGCTGTGGGGATGGAGTGTTCTTCCTGTGGTGCAGGTTGGTAGAGAACTTTCGTTTTCTTCAGGCTGACTTCCAGCCCAAACAGCTCTGAAGCTGTTACAAAGGAGGATATTAGGTGCTGCAGAGCTGCTTCTGTATGGGCAACAAGGGCAGCATCGTCAGCGAAGAGCAGCTTACAGACTAGATAGTTTAGAGTCTTTGTGCGAGCCCTCAGACGGCTTAGACAAAACTGTCCTGCCACATCAGGACACTTGAGAGGATAGACAATCAGGAAACCCCTGATTTCAATGTTACTTCTGTCATTAATTTATTTTATGGTTTTAAGGCAAGCTATTTTAGTCTCGGCCTTAACAATCTGCATTCATTATTATGAAGGATGACATTATTTTGCAATGTAAGATTACAATTAGGTCAACTGTGTGAAGCACTAGAAATGTTTGAAAGTGCTATACAAATGTGTGTATGTTCTGAAACTGTGTTCTTATTACTATCATAGCTGCTAATACTATGATGAGTGGAATATGCTTGAAGAAAAAGGTTGTGTGTTCTAGATGCTTGATATTGCTAGCAACTCTAATTGACTATCTTGCTACTCCAGCAACCTGGCAGCCACGTTTTGAACCAACAACAGTTTCTTTAAAGACAGTTGCATGTAGAAATAATTAAAAGAGTCTGATTTGGAAGAAACCAGGATATGGGTGTTCAAAAACTAGGCCTACTTCCTCCAGTAAGGTTATAGTCTTCATATAGCTGGTGAATCAGTCAAAGTTACTAAAAGACAATTCCATAATCTCAATCTCACTTGAATATTCATAGATAATGTTGCATCTTGGACATTTGAAAACTGCAAATGTAATTATTTAGAGAAGTGTCCCAAAAACAGGTTGCATATCTCTATGAAAATGGGTGAAATTCTCACCCAGCACTGCCTCCATTTTATTTGGATTAAATGGCAGTTTCTTGACTAATAAATACCAGTATAGTCACCTAACACCAGTTCAAGATTTCACCTACCACCACAGCATTTAACTAATGGAAAGAAGAGGTAGAACCATCATAAACATAGTGGTGACCCTTCAGTACAATTCACTGAATACCACTTTCAGTGGTTTAATGTTGATGTTAAGGGGGGGGGAGGACAAAATGAAACTCTGAAGCACACTGCAAATTTAAAAAAAGCATGTCAAAACCTGGAGGACAAAATTAGGAGACATTCAGACCAATTTGTTCAACTTTGTTCAACTTACTGAAATCAGTGGAACTGGAAGATGATTAATTTTGGATGAATCATGTTGTTATTTTTGCAACTATTAATTAATATGTGTCATTTGGTTGAACATGAAAAATACCTACGACTGACTCTGCATTTAAAATGATCGTAGTCCCAACAACTGCAGAGCAAAAATCCTCTTAAATAACTCTTATTCTGGCAAAAAGTTTTGGCCTTCCAGGCATTTACTTTGCAATCTTACAAATCCATGGGCTGACACTCAGGATATATTTCTGCCACAGTTCTCAGATATTCCATGTTTCTCATGTTTTGTTTTTCAAAAATGAAAAAAAAAAATACAACATTGACTTTTGACATCTTGGGATTTTGCTTCATTTTTCACATGTGGGTGGATGAATGGGATGGTAAACAGTCAAACCAGTTACACTGAGAACCTAGAAAGCTGCCAAGTTAAATCTCAGGCTGAGTGGGAAGCAAAGGAAGAGCAGAAGCTCTCCAAACAACACTGAGGTTAATGCAACATTGAAGCACACACCAGTGAATTCTCAGCAGGACTTTTCATTCCTTCAGGAGCAAGGAGGCTTCAGTTTCCCACATGAGTTTTAAAAAAGCAGAAGAAATGGAAGATGGACAGATTCTAGACTGGGTTCACAGAATATTGGCTCCAAAACTGCAAATGTTTTATACTCAAAACAACTCAGAAAAACTTTGAAACATAAGCATATATGAAACTGGACCTACTGTAGCTAAGAACCAAATCATCTTAGTGGGCACCAAGTAAAAGATGTTAGTCAGCACTTTTGTTGGTGCTAGAAAAATAGACGGTGTTTGGCTCAGGAAACAAGGGCACTTTCATCTTCACATATTAGTTTGGACAACTGTAAACAGGTTCCAGAAGTAATACTGTGGATACAGTTCTGAAAAGAATGAGATAAATCATAAGGCATTGAAGAATCGCAATTAAGCTGGTTTAATTTTAACTAGTTAAAGAAAATGCAGCTGTGTATAAATACAGGTACACAAACAAAGTAAACGTGTTTCTACACATTACTTCTTTAACAGAAACTTTAGTACCAGAGGCAGAAATAACAGGAGAAGAATAGACTTCAAAGAGTATGGTTCAAAACACACTGCAGAAATAATCCAATTTGAGACCACTATAACTGCCCTGGCTCAATGCTAAGGAACTCTGGGAACTGCAGTTTTATGAGACATTTAGCCTCCCCTGTCAAGAGATCTCTTGGTGCCATAATACAATTCCCAGCATTCCCTAGCACTGAGCCATGTCAGTTAAAGGAGTCTCAAAGTACGATTCTATTATTTCTGCAGTGTGTTTTGGACCACCATACACGTTAGTCTAGAAAATCATTGTCTAAAGGGATCTTGTAGCACCTTTGAGACTAACTGAAAGGAAGAAGCTGGTAGCATGAGCTTTCATAGACTTGAGTCTATGGCTGCATTGGCATGCATAAATAATAATCCACTTTGACACTACTTTAAGTGCCATGGCTCAATGCAACGGAATTCTGGGAATTGTTGCTTGTTTTAGCACCAGAGGTCTCTTACAAAACTACAATTCCCAGAATTACATAGTTCTGAGCCATCCTTATTTCTCCAATACAGACACTGCCTAAGACAGCTCATGTTACCAGTTTCTTTCTTTCAGTCAGTTTCAAAGGTGCTGTAAGAGTGCTTTGCATATGGGAAGAATAGGCATAGCCTCTTCCAGAAGTCATCCAAAGGTTGCTTTTTATTCCACCAGCCATCATTTTCTTATGATTTCCCTTTTGATGGCCAAACTTACAGATCTATGTTGTTGTTGTTTTAACATGCTGCGGTAGCTGCTGAGGCAGACTTAACTGCTTTGCCATTTGCGAAACAAACAAACATAGAAATAACAAACATTATACCTGGCACATCGGCATAAATTATTTATAGACCATCCTCTATCACAAGATCTCAGTGCAGCATTCAGTAAAATCAATGGCCAGAATTCATTTGGAAACTTGGATTTATGTCAGTGGGAAACAGAATGGAGCAGTTTTGCAACATTCATATTCAGCAAAAGGTGGCTGTTATGTCACTATGTAGGGGAGCCAACAAAGTGATCATTGCACATTGGGACTGAGGCACAACAGGACCAATGCACAATGAAACCAAAGTACAGTGGGACCAAATACAGTACACAACATGACCTGATGCACATGAGGAGACAGACTAGGGACACAGGCCAATGTACATTGGTAGAACCTGATGAGCATTGAGACACTCTTGCTGGTGTCGCAATTCACTAACAGGAGGGTTCCTTAGTGCCTCTGTTAGGTAGTTAAAATATGCATAAAATTACATAGCGAAAACCACAACAGAGAATTACGGCCAATGTTAACAAATTAAAACAATTTAAACAAACAAAAACAAACAGCTTCATTTATATACCGCTTCATACCCTTAAGGAGTGTCTAAGTGGTTTATTTGCCCCCCAACAATCTGGGTACTCATTTTAGCGACCTCGGAAGGATGCAAGCCTGAGTCGAGCTTCAGCCCTTTGCTGGTCTTGAACTCGCCACCTTATGGTTTTGAGTGAGTGGCTGCAGTACAGGCATTTAATCACTGTGCCACCAGGGCTGTTTTAAAACAATAAAAACTGTTTAAATTAACTAAAACACTATTAAATGACTTGATACATTAAAAACCGATTAAGAAGGTTAACATGATTTCACAATTTTACAAAGAGGCAAAAGAAAAAAAAAGTCCAGCAAAAATACAGTCATTAAAGTATGTCTATAATAACCAATGCAATGTAATACATTAGACAGCCTTATGCTATTAGATCTTGCCATAAATCCAAATGTGTCATAGGGCAGAACAACCTTGTCTATTAAAATTATTCATATATTTTGGAAGAGAATAATGAGTGATTCATCTAACAATGTAATCTGTGAGTCTTCCTCTAAGTATACACTTGGTTTGCATTCTAAATTTTAAAGTCACTTTTAGTTTCGGGGAGAGTCCTCCCCCAGTTTAGGGGGACCCGAAAAAATTGCCCTCTTGCCCAATAGAGACAAAAGCAAGGTTCCCCTTGCTCTAAACCATAAAGGAAAAACATGAAGGCTTTGGGACTATAGTCCCAAAAGATAATATGAAGAGCAAGCATGATAAAACCAACTGAAGACAATGCTAGTTTCCTAAGAAACATACTACCACTGTTAGGTTGCAACAGAGAACACTATGAAGACTCATAGGACTAGTTCAGATCTAACTTTCTGTAGACAATTTGAAGAATGCTGTCCTTGAGTATTTTTATATTAAAGTATGGAGAAAAGTTCCCTTGGTTAAGTATTGCTTATATATTCAAGGCTCTATTGTGCCACCTTGTGATTACGTCCTAAATTACATTTATTAAGATTTACAATGTTTGGATTATCTGTGCAGGGGTACATCCAGTTATCAAACCCTCTCTGACAAGGAAGCTTCTTCTTTATACAAACTCTTTTTACACCAGCCCAGAACCCTTTCCCTCCTTGTCCTCCATCCAACTAGACATTTTTTAGAAGCATCAGCACTGGGAGGATGGTAAAGGAGGGCAGGAGAAACACTTCCCGAATTGGGAGGCGGCAACAAGTCTGTAGAAAGTAATGATAATAATAATAATTTTTTTATCCCGCTTTTTGCCAGGCAATTAAAGCAGCATACAATAGGCTAAAATACATCCATATACACATAATGCCCCCCTTTAAAACAAGATTAAGCAGTATAAAACAAAAACTTTTTCCTTTCCTTCATTCTTTACATCCTTTGTTGCATGCCCCTAAGTTTTACCCTTGACTTATATATGCATGGGTCATATCAAAAATCATAATTTTGGCCCCAAAACCTGCCCTCGACTTATACATGAGGTCAACTTACAGTTGAGTATTTATGGTAATACAATTAAAATGCTGCATATTTGTAAAGAAGACTATTCTGCATAGTGTAATATAAAGGCAAATTAAAGAACAGCTGCCTCCAGAATCCCTCACTGAGCATTTAGTGAACAGTACAATAAAGAGAAACTAGAACATAAAATCCTGCCTTATTAGCTACGCTCAGCATATTTTTTAAAAAAGCATAGGTCTAGAAATGTGACCAACACAATAGAAATCATAAGCAAGGTGTAGGCTAGTGCTAACTGCAAAGCAGGACAAGGCACCACAAAATGCAAGTCATTCAGGAAAATGCATTGTAGGACATTACAAAACAAAAGCTAAAACACTCATATAATCATGTTTCTTAGGTGTGCTCAGAATGGAGGATGTTTTGGAATTCTTCCTGGACAGAAGGTGGAAATGTAGGACATGTCCTGGAAAAGGAGGACATTTGGTCACTTTGTCCTGGATTCATTTTGGATGCGTGTGATTTCTAGGAAATTCAAACTATTTTTATTAACTTATGCAGGGCTTTATGTGACCTAGTTGTTTCATCATTTCACATGTGCATAATCTTGAATTAAATGTTTTCCAAAACATCTTGTTTGGGGAGAAGAAACCCATCCTTATTCTTTCAGTGATATTTCTGCCTCAGGTACCAAGATTTCTATTTAAGACCAGTAACGTTAGCGTTATTAATCAAAGTATATATCTGCATTTGGAAATTTACAGTCATTGGATCCTAATCTTAAATTGCTTCAAATAGACACTTGGTGGGTGGGACTGAGGATTCCAGATTAATTAATTAATAAGAGGGCTAATAAAAGTGTTCTTCTCCAATCTAGAATCATTAATCGTTAATTAATTAATAATTAATAAAAATTATTGATTTTAATAACCCCCTTATCAGTGAGCAAGGACTAGAATATTGTTACTGAACAGGAAGGATAGAAAATGAATAACTGGACTCCAAGGCAGCATCCACACTGGAGAGATAACCCGGTTTGGCATCGCTTTAACTCTTTGTTTGGCTCAAGGCTATGGAATTCTGGGAGTTGGAGTTTGTTGTGGGGCCCTCTGGGCCCCACAACAAACTCCAACTCCCAGAATTCCATAGCAGTGAGTCAGACAACAAGTTAAAGCGCTGCCAAACCAGGTTATCTCTCCAGTGTGGATGCAGCCAACTCCCAGAATTCCATAGCCTTGAGCCTGAGCCAGAAAAAGTCCTCTCAGACTCTCTGTCTTAAGATGGGCAAAAAAAAAAATAGCCAAGCCACACTCAAAATGGCCGCCGCGTTGCCAACACCGGAAACAACGACGCCCCACATCCGTTTGACCTTCCTCCCAGCGACGCCTCGCTAGTCAGTAGCAAGGAGGGTCGTCGTAAGTAAAAGGAGAAAAACAGCTGCGCCACACTCAAAATGGCCGCCACGTTGCCAACACCGGAAATGAGGACGCCTCACTTCCGTTCCGCCTTCCTCTCAGCAACTCCTCGCGGGCGAGCGAAAAATAAGCGAGCCACACCCAAAATGGCTGCACCGGAAATGAGTACACCCGTTTCCGTTTGACCTTCCTCTCAGTGACGCGAGGCCTCCAATCAGGGAGGGAGCCGTAAGAGAAAGGCCGTGACGTCATCACTGGGCGACGGGGAGGAGATTGGTTGAGAGACGTGCGTCATTATAGGGCGACGGGGAGAGAGAAGTAGAACGTGTGTGAGGGAAGATTAGAAGGCGGTTGGTCGCCGTCATGGCGGAGCCTGAGGGGGAAGCAGCGCCCGCGGCTCCTCCTCCTCCTCCTCTGGGCTCTTCCGAGCTGCTTCCCTCCTTCGAGGCGGCGAGGGCCCTGGCCGGGAGCCGCTACTCCTGCCTGGTGGTGATGCCTCACGGGAGGCACGTTTCCCTCCCGCCTCGCTTCCTCCACCGAAAGCGGACGGGGATCTGCCTCCAGCTGGACGCCGAGCTCCGACGCTACTCAGAGAGGTGGCTGGATTAGAGTTGGCCTGATTAGCTTGACCAGAGTTCTATTTCCCCCAGGCGTCTCAGCCAATCAGCAGCCGCATGCAAATTTCCTTCTACGTCATAATGCCCTCCCTGCCTAGCTTGGCCAATGAATGGTCTGGGAGGATTCAGTATGAAGCGGTATATAGTAGTCATGATGGTTTATACCCTGCTCTTCAGCCCTAAAGGCTCTCAGAGCGGCTTACAATGATTATTTTTAATTTGTTCCCTGCCCTCAGGCTTACAATCTAAAAAGATATGAAACAGAAGGAGAAGGGAATGGTGGTGGGGAAGGGGATCAGGTCCAAATGTTTTTCTCTCCCTCTGAGGCCTGGACCAAGGCAGATGGACCGGAGGGAGGGCTCTGCTTCTTAATCTAGGAGTTTTTCCTGCCCTTTCACACTCCCTCCTAGGCCAGATGGTGTTGTCTTGGAGGGAGGGCTCTTCAACTTGAGGCCAGGCCTCTTCTTTCACTCCTTCCTATATAAACTAAGCTGTTTGTTTTGTTGCTAGACATATCCGAGCTTTGTTTTAATTATAAACTCCACAGCTCCATTTTTTAAAAAATAAATTCTAAAAGGGTAGGAGGTCATATCCGGTAATGCTTCTTCTAGCAGTATATGACCTCCCTTTGCTATTTTAATGCTTGTCAATTGTTCGTAAACATAATGTGTTGATAGTGTGTCTTTTGATTAGTAACAGCTGGCTTCTTTTTTCTTTTTTTACCTTGCAGTTTCCAGGGTGTTCCCGTAGCCTATGATGATATTAAAATAACCAAAGAACTGGGAGATATAATTGATGACATTGGAGCCGTCCACCTGGACATTGAAGCGAATTTTGCAGTCTTTCGGCCTCAAGCTGGAAGAAAACTTGTGGTATGTAGAGAAAGAAAGAAAGGCTTCTAACGCGTAAAGCAGAGCATCTCTGGTAACTGGTGCTTGAGTATGATTTGTTTTGGGATGTGATACTTAAGCCTTTCTGTGGGGAGACACTTTTTTAACAGTCTGGTTATATAGTATTAAGCATGCTTAAGCCCATTAATATGAATTAACCTAGGTGCTGCAAACATTCTGTATCATATAAGTGTGGTTTTCTACTGTTAGCAGTAGCATGCTGGTGGTGAAATTGTGTGTGAAAGATGTTTTTTGTGAACTGTTCTGTATAAACAAGAGATAAACAATTGGTCTTGAAGTGTTTCAAAAAAAGTGAAGGGCTGTATGGTTTTAGTACTGCTTTTCAAAGTCACAGTTCCAGGGAAATAAATGCTTCCTCTGCTTGGAAAACAGTGTTTTGGCAATCTTTAGAGTTGAATGTTTGATGAACAGAGACAGTCTAGGAGACAGTCTGAAAACCTCAAGTTTAATTTTTTAAACATTTATATCCTGCTTTTTGCCAGGCAATCAAAGTGTCGTACAAAAAGATAAAAAAATATCCATGTATACATAGTAAAATAGCCTGGATTATCTGTTATGGTGGTTGAAATACATATGTTAAACACACCATAATAGATGATCCAGGAAATGTAAGCTGAAAATGTAAGGAGCTGTGTTGCTCCAGATGGGCCAAGTTTCTGTGGGAAATATTCAATTTAAAAAGCAAGCAAATAAACCTGCCTTGACTAAATCTAGTACAATTGTCTGCAAGGTTAATCTGTGATCACTTCTTTTAAGCTTTCTTCATTTTGTATTTTCCATATCAAATGAAAGTAACCACTGTACCCAAGTGTTTTTGTATATGTTAGATATTACAATATAATTTCATAAAACAGAGTTTCTGTGTCATACTTCTAAAAAATGTATCTCTTTCCAGGGTATAATCAATAAAGTGGCACCTAGCCACATAGGCTGTTTGGTACATGGATGCTTTAATGCTTCTATCCCCAAGCCAAATCACATCTCCACTGATGAATGGAAAAACCTTGGCTTTCAAATAGGCAACAGACTGGTATTTAAAGTGACACATTTTGATTCAGATGCTGCTGGAGTGTTCTGTATCAGAGGAAAATTGTGTAGCAGCAGGTACAGTAATACAATGTCAGTTTTATATATAAATAATTAACAAGATGAGTTTACTTCCAGTTTGTGGGGAACAAGTGGGTAAGTTATGACCCTTCAGATGTTGGGTTGAAACCTCCACAATCCATTGCACTACCATTGGCTAGGCTGATTAATGCTTTTGCGCGCTACAGTTAAACATCATCGAGTGTCACAGATTGCCACTCATCACAGAGTGTCACAGAGAAAAATTGTGGTTTACATTATGCAGAAATTTGACATCTGATATGTATTAGATTGACCAGAAGTTGAATTTTAGGGACTGAAGCAATGGGTTTGTAAAATCTATTAGAAATTGAAAGAGATGGAGAAATGGACTCAGACCCCAGAGAGTCATTTAGTATTGGGACAAATTATTTGTGCTCTAATGATCTTCACATTGTTTGATCATTAGATTTGAAGGCTCTTTCTGGCTATCAGCTATCTGCATTACGCTTAAAGTGGAAGTTGAAAAACATATGAGGATAGATCCGGGTTTAGGTAACAGAGATGACAGAAATAGTTTCCAACATTGTGGCAGCTCTTCCAACCCCTGAAAATGCTATACAGATGTCCAGTGGACCTCTGATGAGGAAACAAAATGGGATCCCCAAATATCAAGTGTTAGCATCTTCCACAACCAGAGCCCTTCTGTGCACATAATCCTGGATCCATCCTTAGAGGTAGGGACCTTTGGCCCTCCAGATGTTGCTGAATTCCCAATTCCTGTAAGCAGCAGCCAGGTTGACTAGTGGGGAGACATGATGGGAGTAGCTCTTTATCAGCTTCTAAAAATCTCCTGGTCCCCTGGACCATGTATTTTGATCAGCTTAACTATAGATTTCAGTTAACAGCAAGGCCTAATGTGCAGTATTCCTGTTTTTCATATGCCTTTAGAACAATATGCAATTTTTGTCCACTGCACAGAAGCCAGAAATATATCAAGAAACAGACAGGAAATAAAGTTTAAATATAGACAATCAGTAGCATTAATTTCGAGGGTTAATAATGATAGCACCTCTTGTATACATAAGATGTGTTTTGATATACCTGGAAAGCTTTGTTTTATTATTACTATTTCTTATTGCATTATATTACTATTGGTTTATTTCTCCTACACAGCATTGGAAAAGAGACACAAAAGGAAAAGCATAAGAAAAAACATGAGAAGCACCTTTATGAGCAGAGTGGCACCGAGGAGATGGAGATCGATTTAGTGACTACTGAGACTGACAGAGAGATGCAGTGCAATGACATTGATAATGGAATCCGGGATATGGTCGATGGAGAGAATGGTCAAGATATAGCAGATTCAGGAACACATGTCAGTGACTCAAGTGGCTACCATAGTGATCATGCCAAATCAAAGAAAAAGAAGAGAAAACACTGTGAGGAAGAAAATGGACTCCCTGCTTTGTCACAATCAAAAGCTAAAAGGAAGAGAAAGGAATGATAAAAAGTTTGAATAATGCTAAAGTGCCTTCAGCTAAACTTGGAACTGTTTCATCAGATGTATTATGCTTCACTGTCTTGTTAATGTTTGGTGTTCCTTCAGAACTGCTGCATATAGGAATGTGGGAAGGATTTTAAAAAGTAGTTAGTGAATATTGCAAGGGAATTAGGTTTCCTGTACATTGTCAGATTTTTCTGAACTATATAGATTGTTCTCCATCATAAGCAAAAGTAGAGGACATCTGAGTTTGAATTTGATGCAGTGCTTCTACATGGTGTGATTTAAAGTGAGATACACTGCAAAAATGTACAAGATTATATGTTCCTAACTTAGGACATGTTTGAAAAATATACTATTTTTTAAAATTAAAACACTGCAGACCACCAAATAGGTAATGGGAGGGGAAAAACAGAAGAAAAGAGTAGGTTTGTATACAGCTTTAAGCATATATACATGGAAATCTTTTAAGAACAAAACTCTGACAGTAAGTTACTGCAGTAATCGCTATAGCAACAGTAATGTCTGAAAAGATGGAGATGGATAGATATATCTGGAAGAGCTGTAATCTGTCAATTTTGTGATCAGAATTTTGGAACTCCCTTAAAGATAAATCGCTGTTTCCTGTGGATTAAAACATTTGGTATTGTCTTGTTCTTTTTGCTAGGTAGTGTCCTTAAGGCAATGATCTCTGAATTTTAGTATGGAATCATCAGGGAGTGCCACCTGAATCTACCAAGGCAACAACAAGTCCTTGGGACTAAAGAATATAAGGTTCTCCATATAAATCTAGCGGTTGATTGTGCTATCTGAGATGGATGGGAATCAGATCTAATGAGCCATAGCTTTACTTATTTCAAAATATGGAAACCAACTTTTAATTGGGGGGGGGGGGAGCTGTCTTCTCATCCTGCTAGAGGAGCCATAGACTTCTGCCCCCTATACCCTGAAGTCTATTGGCTCCCAGAGCACCTCTACTTCTACTTTCTTTCCACATGGATATGTATTTCAGTGGGTGGATATGAAAATTTGTATCTTGTGCCAAACATTACACAGGACTAGCTAGATCAAGCCAATGTCCTCTTTCTAATTACATGGTGTTTCTAATGTTCACTTGTAGGCTGCTATTTCTGATGTAACTTCTAATTACATGCCACTGCATTGTCCTGCAAATTTTTAATTTTTTAAAAAGATTTTATTGGCTTCAGAATGCTCCTAAGCACCCAGTGGAGGCATCTTTGCCATGCTTTCGGGCCCCTGTGAGCATTTTTTAAACAACATGAATCCATTTTTAGAGCACAATCTATCCGGTTTTTAAAGGTCTCCCTGGGGTTGAAATGACCTGTGGGTAGGGAAGAATGTGGCAAAAATTCCCCCTAGAAGGCATTTGTGGGATGAGAATGGGAAAAATGACCCCAGGGAACTGCACATACGGGCCTTAGGACTGCCTGCGGGCTGCTCTAAAGCTTCTGATGTACTCTAGAATGTGTCCATCCTCATTTTCTCACATTCTAGTTGATGCTTTTCTTGCTGCCAAAGAGCGTAAAGCTGAAAGTGTTGGACTGCAAATCTTTTTGCTCCTTTTCTGGGGACTAAGGCTTTTGTTCTTAAAAGACATTTATGGGATAGGCTTGTAACTGTAAATTTAAAGCCAGTTGATTCTACAAGATGGCAGTTTTCTTTCATTGTATTTTAAAAATAGCATCATTATATATTTGTTTAGAATTATATACACCCTACCATGCTGAGCAGTGAAAATTGCAGGATGTGAGGTGTTTTAGCTTGCCTTTGAATCACATCATTGGAGTTGCACTACATTTTCCTGATTATTGTTTTAGTTACACTGGGTATAGGCAAGGAGCCTTCACTTGATTCACTTGCCACTAAAATTAACAGCATCACCAGTAATACTTTGCCACCATAGCTGTAAAAGTTCACAGCCCGGGGTTGCAGTAGTGCTTGTGTCCCAGTAGTCATGACACCCCCCCCCCCAAGTAATACTACATTGCAGCCTCCCTGATCTTTACTACTGGGGCTAGTAGATATCTCTTAGTTCACTGCTCTCACATCAAATTTTTAGGGAGACAAACCAGCAGGCTCAAATGTTGCCATGTGGCTTAGAATCAACCTGAAGGTGTTATCAGAGCTTCATTGCCAACCTCCAGTTTATTCACAGATAATCTGATCTCATTTCAAGGGTGGTGGGCTACGCTTGAAAGACATCAAGATCATCCCTAACAGTTCCACAGGTTGCATTGGCTCCTGACAAAATCTGGAACTTGCCCCCACGAGGTTTGGTGAAATCATTTCAGAAGGGGGGAAAAAAACCCTCTTTATTTTGCTGTACTGAATGAGTTCTTTCCCCCCAAAGGTAAAGGTATTCCGCATTGACAAGGTTGTCAAGTGTGCTCATCTCCATTACTAAGCCAAAGAGCCAGCATTGTCAGAGACTAATCTGTGATCATGTGGCCAGCATGATTACACAGAATTCTGTTTACCTTCCCACAGAAGTGGTATCTATTTATCTACTTGCACTTGCATGCTTTCAAACTGCTGGGTTGGCAGAAGCTGTGACTAATGATGGGAGCTCATGCCATCATGTGGCACCCAGGCCTTGAACTTCCAACCTGCCGATCTTGCAATCAATAGAGTCAGTGTCTTAGCCACTTGAGTCACCACATCCTTACTTTCTCCCCATTAGTGAATTATGATGCTAAATCCTATTGCTTTCAACTAATGACCCAGATCCTATGAGAAGTGGTTGAAGAAGAGGTAGAATGAGGAAGAGAAATTGAGAGGTGAGATAATAACCATATTCCGATCTCTGAATGGCTGTTTGCATTGCTGATTCGGCAACTTTGCTTTCTAACAGGACCAGAATCAATGGCTTCATATTATAAGGGGAAAGCCTGAGGAAAAACCTGGCAGTGGAACAGATTGTCTCAGAAGGTGATATTTTTTAAAGTTAAGTCTGGATGGCCATTTTACAAGGTTGCTTTAGCATTAGCAATGGGTTGGGCTAGGTGACCTTTGAGAACTTTTCCAAATGTGTGATTCTAAGTCTATTCTATGAGTGATGAATAAAAAATGAAAACGTTCCCATGAGGCCAGTATTGTGCTTATGAATCATTTTATTAAAGATTTATAATGTGTTAAAATGACACTTCAGGGTTTCCTAGTTAACTTCAGACAGTGTTTTCCATAGTCTCAAGCTCATTCTGTATCATGATTTGTGACTTCTATATTAAAATACTAAGCATGCATTGCAGTCATTTCCTTGCCAAAAGAGAATGTTAGGTGATGTCTAGAAAGACCCTTAAGCTAAGACTATTGTGTTTTCATTGAGGAGTTAAGGGATAAAAGTATAGCAGAATTCTATGCAGGTGTTTGAGGCCTTCAGTAAAGCCTTTTGGAGTCCATATATATGCTTGCATGAGATTTAGCAGTATTTGAATCAATAATTCCATTACGTTTGACTCCACATTTACAGTCCATTATTGAAAAAAGTAAGTGTGATTTCTCAGTGCTAAGGTGAGCAATATTGCAGAATAAAATATCACAGCCCAACCCTTAGCCATCATTAATGTGGCTTTGTATTCTAAGTCATGCTACTCTATAATGTGATTCAATTTTTTAAAAAAATCCAGTATGTTTAGGACACAATCCAAATAATAATTAGATTTTCTTCTTATTTTTTAGATTTATTAGTAACACAGTAGCCAAAAGCTTTGATAGTGATGCAGAGCAAAAATAAATCAATAT
This sequence comes from Urosaurus nigricauda, assembly GCA_034509955.1. Classification (NCBI taxonomy): domain Eukaryota; kingdom Metazoa; phylum Chordata; class Lepidosauria; order Squamata; family Phrynosomatidae; genus Urosaurus; species Urosaurus nigricauda. Next base: position 89,889,895 of record JAOEGL010000006.1, read on the forward strand.
ACCAGTAAATCAAAGCACAGCATAATAATTTAAAAAATAAATAAATGGCCAGAATTCTCTTGGGGTGTTGTGTGCACATAAATGGACTTGCGTCCGTGGGAAATAGAACTGCAAAGCCATACCCAGTAGAAGGCTACTGTTACATAACTACGTAACAGAGCCGGCAAAGAGATGGATACACTGTGGTCTCTGATGTACTTTGGGCATATGATGTGCATTGGGCCCACAGTGCACATCAGGCACTGGTGTCCTATTTTGTGTGTGTGTGTGTGTATTTAGTTTACAAGTCATAAAACAAGTCACAAACATTTATTCACTCACCCCCACAATAATATACAAAGACAATAAACACAACATTTAATACATTAACAAAAATCAACCACCACAAACCATTTAGCTAACTACCATATACATAAGTTACAAACTAGAATACATTCACTACTTTCTCATCTCCAGCTCCTTGGCATTTTGCTCTGCTCTTTCTTTTAACTTCATATCCATCTTTTTCTATAGATAATATGTCCATGCTTATTTACAACCATCTCTTTGCTGTATGTATTGTTCCATATTTTTTATCTCTTGAGTAATTTGACCTTCTATTCACACCCTTTTAACCTTCTGGTGTCGTGTCGTGTGTTGCATCTCCATGGTTCAGTAACTCGGTTTCTTAGCCCCTCTGCTACTGAGTTAACCGTGCACATTTATGTCGAGCAAAAGATCATCTGTAATTCTTCCCCATCATTTGCACATGGAGGCCACAGTAAGCATCTCACATACTCAGACAAATCTAAAAAAAATCTAATGGAAATAAAACTACATACATCACAGTAGGAGATATAGTGCTACAGTTAGGTCATTTCAGGCCCTTTGACATAATTGTCTCGCAGGATATATGTGTTAACACACTTTAGGAGTGGTGGAGGTGTGGCACACAGGTTGTACATGACCCCCAGACACCATTTTTGCAGCTTCAAGTCTGCCAGTCCCCCAAATCCTATGAATCAGTCCCACATCTTCAAGGTGCAATTTTTGCAGTGATTAGCACAAAACACCTAAAATGTGAGCCAACCCACTCCAAGGCCCACCAAAGGCCTCTCACCAATATCCAGGTACTTCTGGTTTTGTCTGTGTCCTTCCCAAAATGGCAACTGGAAGTTGAAAAGGAAATTTAAATCGGTTATATTAGCACAATGATGGTGTGCAGCCTGCAGGAAGAATGTGAGTGGAGGAACTGGTCCCCATAGCTGCCCACTTTTGATAAAACATGAAGCACACAACCCCCCCCCCCCTTAAATCCATCTCCTGTTACTGTCATTCCATGCACAACAAAAACCTGTTTGCCAACCTATAGATGTGTGTATATTTGTTGTTGTGTGCCTTCAAGTCATATCTGACTTAGGATGACCCTAAGGCAAACCTATCACAGGGTTTTCTTGGTAAGATTTGTTCAGAGGGGGTTTGCCATGGCCATCCTCTGAGGCTGAGAGTGTGTGACTTGCCCAAGGTCACTCAGAGGATTTCCATTTTTTTTCAACCTGTACACATGTATGAATATTCTTAATATCATACCATCTTACATATTGGTATTCTAATAGCTAAAAATTTCAAAGGTAATAATTGTGGCTGTTTTACTATGATCTTGTTTGTGAATTTTACTAAAGCATTGGCTTTAGACTTGTAGGTCTTACATTAATGGGGCAATCTGTTAATATGCATGGCACTATGTGAATCTATGTTGAAATGTAATTTATATATATTAATCCCTTCAGTCACAGTCCCTTTAGTCACTATCTGCCACCACCTTTTCTATCATTAACTCATAGATGTGGGTGTGTCTTTGTGTGAATGCTGATTCCCCTTGATTACAAATAAAACTACATTTGGACTTGTGCTCAGGAATTTTGTTTCTCGGAACCAGTATTCACAGGCTTGATCCCCGCTTTGAGTTTCCCAAGCCTTCTCAGCTGCTTTAACTGAGCTAATAAAATCCGCCTATTAAATATTGATTGTGGGTGCCCTTTAAGATGTCGGTCTTAAAAATAAATAAATAAAAACACATCCAAAAAAGAACTAAAAGAAGTAGAAAGATATCTGAGATTTATGGGAATGATAGCTTTCCAAATGGAAGTGGTGCCTGTTCCATTGCTTAAAATGATTTCAGCATCTATTCAAACAGACTGTTAAAGGTTCAGTCCCAGCCACTGAAGGGAAAGACACAACTATATTAATATATTTGAAAAATTTCATCCTAAGCAAACATTTGCTTCTCAGTTGAATTGTTAGATGACTTCTGAAAACACTTAAGTATATTTCTTTCCCCCCTCAGCCAATGAATACAGGGACTTCTTAGTTAACCCAAGGTAACTGTTAAAAATCCATTACTGTTTTTTTTTCTTTTTTTGAAAAACTCACTGTTTCTGTTAAATTAATTTACTGCATCCTCCTAGGCATGTTTAGTCAAGCTGCAAAGAAACTTATTCCAAGTGAGTGGTGCTTACTATTACAGTCTTACAATGCAATATATATGTCTCAACTCAGAAACAAGTCCCATTAATGTCGGTGAGATTTACTTTGAGATATGTTTTTTCATAGGATTGAAGCCTTAGTTTAAGTCATCTCAAGTATACATAAACATGACTGAAGTATAGAGAATTTTCAGACCATTCTCTACCAACTAACCCCATCCATCTCCAAATATATATATATATATATATATATATAATAGAAAACCAGAAAACTATCTGTCAGACTCTTCTTCCATCTAGCTCAATATTACCTGTTTTTGACAGGAAGCATCTCTCTGGAGCCTTGTCTCCCAGCCAAGCTCTTCCCTGTTGTTAACTATCTATTTTCCTGTTACATGCCTTCCAGTTGACTTCAGTTTATGCCAAAGCTTTCTTGAAAATGTTTATTCAGAGAAGATTTGTTATTGCTTTCCTCTAAGGCTGAGAGAAAATGGCTTGCCTGAATCACCCAGTCCTCCTCCATGAATGAGTGCAGATTTAAACCCTAGCTTCCTGAAGTTTTAATGCAATACTCAAACCAATACACTGGCTTCCATCCTTAACTGCAGATGCTGGCAACAGATATTTGGCATAGCTCTGCTACTGACCGATTGTCCCTTCCCTGGATTAAATCAGCACATTTAGGTCATGGGGGTGCTTTATATCAGAACTAATGATTCATCCTTTTATATCAGTATTTTCTTTTGCAGCAAGCTTTCTAGGGATGGTTATCCAACTGAAGAGTGCCAAGTGGGAGCAAGCTGGTCTCACTGGCCAGTGTTGTTCCAGGGTTCCAGGCAGAGGTCTTTCCCATCACTTAAGATAAATACAAATAAAACCCTGAATGGGAATTGAGCTCAGGAAAGTTAATTTTTAGACTATAACTTCCAGAATCCATGAGCCTATGGTTGGTGGATTCTGGGAGGTGAGGTCCAAAATGAACTTCAGTGTGTAAGCTGAACTTTATCAGTTTTTGGCATTCTCTTTAAGAATTTACATAATACCAGTATATGTAGTGTCCTAATGCTTAGCAGTGTCAAAGTAAAATTATCTCCTGTTTTTATCTTGCATAAATGTCATCAAGCCAGGAATTGAAAAAGAAATATGCTAGTGTCTCGGTGCTTAAGCTCAACATGCTGGTTTCTGAAAAGATTTTCTCTCCCTCCCCATCAATGCACACAATACACTCGGCAAGAGTCACTGGGTGTATCCACACTGTTGGATTAAAGCAGTTTGACACCACTTTAACGTTCATAATATACCCTGAAGAAACCTGGGATTTGAGGTTTGGTGAAGCTCCAGAGCTCTCTGACAAGCTAGGCTGGATACCCCACCAAACTACAGTTCTCAGAATTCCATAGGATAGAGTGGTGTCAAACCGCTTTAATTCTGCAGTGTGGATACACCCACTATCTAATTTGAATGTTATGTTAGGGGAGATGTTCCACCTTCAATGCCCATCATGTCTGCAACTGCTTTTCCAATAGGTTGTGGTCCTTTCCCAAGGGGCAGGTATGCTAAGTGAAGGTTGGTTGTGTTTTACTGGATGAAATTTATATAGTGCATTTTGGGATTATTTTATTTTGGAAATATTTATATAAATAAGAAAACACTCCTTTTTAATGAAGTTCTCTTAATAAAATGTTTAAGAAAAGTATCTTGTGTATCTATAAACCAAGATTTATACAGAATTTAAAAATTTTGTATCTTCTGTTGTAAGTTTCTAAAAGGCAATATTGTTTTCACATAATGCCACATGGTGGAGTATTGCTTTATGTTTGGAGCTTTGATTCCATGCTAAAATAATCAAAAGTCACTGGGAATTTCTCTTTTACACAACTCTTGTAAATGAGTGGGCCCTGTCTATGCAGACAGATAAGAAAACATTCTAGAAGATGGTGGTATTTTGATATTTATTCATAGTAAACATGGAAAAGGTATGCCATTATTTTTTTTAAAATGGCCACTGAAATCTTTGCAAACATTGAAAGGTTTCTATAGCAACCAGAATATTTTTCATCCTGTATACATGTATGAATATCCTTAATATCACACCATCTTACATGTTGGTATTCTAATAGCTAAAATTTTCAAAGGTAATAATTGTGGCTGTTGTTTTACCATGGATACCAAAATCCATGGACGGTCAAGTCCCATTATATACAGTGGCATAGTAAAATGGTGTCCCTTATATAAAATCGCACAAACAAGGTTTGCTTTTGGGATTTTTTTTCCTTTTTAACATTTTTGAGTTGTGCATGGTTGAATTCATGGATGCAGAATTTGTGGATATGGAGGGCAGTCATGCTTGAAAGCAATACAGCAGAGCCAGGGTTTATAGGGTCAAAGCGTCAAAATATTTCTATGAGCAGGGATTCTGACATCGTCTGCAGATTGCTCATATTTTCATGCTCCTTTCAGAGTTTAGCTGCCATTCTCACATTATCTGCCAAATCAATGAACTTCCCCAGCAGGGATATATACTGTCATAAACTATACCTATTGAAATACAAAGTATTTTCAGGTGGCTTGGTCTCTAATAGGCCATTTTCTTTGTAACAGCATACTTTCCAGATGAAAACTGGTATATGTGTGACCAAGTAATAGCACATGGTCAAGATGGCAAACATTATTGAAGGGGAAGAACATATTACTAGGAGAAGCTGTAACAGTTTGTTTTTGCATGATGAATCTAATGGGAATGGTAAGATTCTACTCCCTCCTCTCTTCTCCTTGTTGAATTCAATACAAACAACTTTAGCACTTTAACTCAGTTTGCAGTAATTGAAATAAGCTGAGGACAAAGGGATAAAGTGAGAGAAGGAGAGAGAAACTGGGACATTTTTAAATGAGATGAAAATTAGGATGGCAGAGGATTAACTGAGATTGTCTTTGCTAAATTTGTGCACTTGGTGTGCAGGCAATAGCTCATTAATTTTTCAAAAAGATATTCTGATGGAGATGAAAACTGTTATGTTGATGTGGATCAACACAGCTGAGTGGTTATTGGGTTGTGGATCTACAGGAACGGCCTTCATGAGCTCTTACAGTTCAGCATTTCCATTAAACTGTGATGCTTGTGAACCACTCACTTTCTTTGCCACGGAGCTGAGATGCTCAATATCCAGCATTTTTTTCTTAGATGCCTATATCACAGCACATGGATGTGACAGCTTTTCTTTGATCAAATGCTCTCTTCTGCTCTGGTTCTTCTCATGACCTTTTAGAAATGATAGGCTCTTCCTTTCCTTTCTCCCCCTCCCACAGTTGCACATCTTTTGGAATCCCCTATGGGAAAAATCAGTCAACATGTCTCTCTCATTTTAAAAATAATGACTAGCTCTTCAAGAGTGCCTTCTATCTCTCTTGCCAAGATGTATAATTTTGCATGCCACTCTGGTCTCTGCATTTCCTCGGTGTCTGTTATTTCTTGTGAAGAACTAAGGACAAATTCTGTGTTAAATTAATTCACACTTTCAGTAGCCTTTCCTGCAGTTGTATGGGGTTATAGTCTGAAAATTCCCTTGGTACACTCCTTTAAAAAGTTCCATATGATTCCCTTAGCTTAACACATTTTTAAAAGTATTCCTGCCTCCTTCAGTTGACTTTTACAAGTTTTGAGATTGATGGCAGCTAGTCTTGATTAATGACTTCCCCAAACATTTAAGCAAACATTAAGAGGTTAAAAAAAAATCAATCACAACCATTCCTCCGAAAGCCACATATATAATTAACTCAAGGTTGTTGTTTTTCCTCCCCAGAATGGCACCTAACAAAGCAGGGCACGGGATGTTTCAAACATATGGGCTACGATCCTGGATATCACCACCTCCCAGCAGTACCCTCACTAATTAATTGGTCCCAGTTTCTCTGTGGTTGTGTAAGCTGTTGAAGTGGTCAGAATTTCCTATGGTAAATAAAACATGGCAGGACTGGAATGCAGTTTGCAACAGGTGGAAATTAAGACCTGTGGGAAGTTTGCCCATCCAGGTAAAAGGAGCTACAAACCAAAACAGGAGAGGGCTCTTGTATTTTTAATAGCTATATGGAAGAGGGAGTTTCCTGCCTGCACGACAAGCAACACCTGCTAAAATCACCTCTTTTGGAACACAGAGGAAAGAGCCCAGTCCAGTTTTCACTTGGATAACCCTAGTTCCAGATGATTTCATGTGGAAATACATGCTAACAATTGCCCCTTGGAGCTAGCTAGACAGCAGGTGTTGGCAGCCTATTATTCCTTAAAACAAACAAACAAACAAACAAACAAACTCTATACTTCCTGTAAAAGAGGAGTCGCCAGCTGTACCACTGCAGAAATTTTTTTGGATTGAATGATAATTCAATTGTCTCATTGAAGATCTTTGGAAAGGAGAATGTTTCTTTGAGAAGGGGAACATAGCTGCCTGAAGGGCCATCATCTGTATGTTAAAACCACATCTTTACTTGCTTGTTTAATCCTTTTATATTTTTCACCAGTTTATCATCTCTCTGTGTCTCTTTTTGTTGGTCTCATCAGAATATTTTAGGATTTTCTTTCTTAACAACCTTCTTACTTTTCCTCTTGATGCTTAGACTGGAACCTAGAATGATGTCTGCAGAGTACTAAGACTGTAGATTAATAAGATTCTGAAATGGTTATAAAAGGTCTAGTATTATTATAGCAAACTACCTCTGGAGAAACCTGCCAAGAAAACCCCTTGGTGGTTTGGGTCACCTTAGAGTTGCCATAAGTCAGAAACAACTTGAAGACACACAACAACAACAATTATGAGTTATTATCCTTGGGCCCATGCTAGAGCCTCAATATCTCGGCAGATTCATCACCTTTGCCTGAAGATTTTGTTTTGCATCAAAAAAAATAAATAAATTGTATTTTGTGCACAAATCCTCTTGTATTCACTTCCAGTGGAAAGAAAACATATAAAATTGTTCATTCTTGAGTGTATGAAATAATAATAATAATAATGATGATGATGATGATGATGATGACAACAACAATTTATGCCCTGCTGTTCAGCCCTAAAGGCTATCAGATTGGCTTACAATTATTATTTTTAATTAGACAGTTTCCTGCCCTCAGGCTTACAATCTAAAAAAAAAATGACACAAAAGGAGAAGGGAATGGTGTTGGGAAGGGATAAATGTCTCAAGAAACCAGGATGGATGACTAAGGAACTTTCAACTGAACTAAGTTTTAAACGGAACATGTATAAGAAATGGAAAAATGGGGAAATCACCAAAGAGGAAATCAAACAAATAGCAAGCACCTGTAGGGATAAAGTCAGAAAAGTTAAAGCACAGAATGAAGTCAGGCTAGCTAGAGAGGTTAAGAACAATAAAAAGGGCTTTTATGGGTATTCCGCAGCAAAAGGAAGAAGAAGGAAATGATAGGGCCACTGTGTGGAGAGGATGGCAAAATGCTAACAGGGGACAGAGAAAAGGCAAATTTCAGCACAGAATAAGTAAAGAGATAGTACAGGAATACCTGGTTAACCTAAATGAATATAAGTCTCCAGGACCAGATGAACTACATCCAAGGGTACTAAAAGAACTGGCAAATGTAATATTGGAACCATTGGCAATAATTTTTGAGAATTCTTGGAGAACCGGAGAAGTCCCAGCAGATTGGAGGAGGGCAAACATTGTTCCCATCTTCAAAAAGGGGAAAAAAGAGGATCCCAACAATTATCATCCAGTTAGTCTGACATCAATTCCAGGAAAGATTCTGGAGCAGATCATTAAACAGAGAATATCTGTGAATATCTAGAAGATAATTCCATAATCACAAAAAGTCAACATGGGTTTCAGAGAAACAAGTCATGTCAGACAAATCTGATTTCTTTTTTTGATAAAATTACCAGCTTGGTAGATGAAGGGAATACTGTGGATATAGTATACCTCGATTTCAGTAAGGCCTTTGACAAGGTTCCCCATGACATTCTTGCAAACAAGCTTGCAAAATGTGGGCTAGACAAGGAAACTGTTACATGGATTGGTAACTGGTTGACTGGCCGAACTCAGAGGGTGCTCAACAATGGCTCCTTTTCATCCTGGAAAGAAGTGACAAGTGGAGTGCCACAGGGTTCTGTCCTGGGCCCAGTGCTATTCAATATCTTTATTAATGACTTGGATGACAGTATTGGGGGCCTACTTATCAAATTTGCAGATGACACCAAATTAGGAGGAGTAGCTAATACCCCAGAGGACAGGATCAAAATTCAAAATGACCTGAATAGACTAGAAAGCTGGGCCAAAGCTAACAAAATGAAATTCAACACAGAGAAATGTAAGGTACTGCACTTAGGACGGAAAAATGAAATGCACAGATATAAAATGGGGAACACCTGGCTGAACAAGACCAGATGTGAAAGGAATCTAGGAGTCCAAGTAGACTATAAGTTGAACATGAGACAACAGTGTGATGCAGCAGTTAAAAGGGCCAATGCAATTTTAGGCTGCATCAATATAAGTATAGTGTCTAGATCAAGGGAAGTAATAGTGCCACTCTATACTGCTTTGGTCAGGCCCCACCTGGAATATTGTGTCCACTTCTGGGCACCACAATTTAAAAAGGATGCGGAGAAACTGGAGTGGGTCCAAAGGAGGTCGACTAAAATGGTGAAGGGTCTGGAAACCATGCCCTATGAGGAATGCCTTAGGGAGCTTGGGATGTTTAGCCTGAAGAAGAGAAGGTTAAGAGGTGATATGATAGCCTTGTTTAAATTTTTGAAGGGATGCCATATTGAGGAGAGAGCAAGCTTGTTTTCTGCTGCTCCAGAGAACTAGACCCAGAACAATGGATGCAAGCTCCAGGAAAAGAGGTTCCACTTCAACATCAGGAAGAACTTCCTGACAGTATGGGCTGTTCAACAGTGGAACACTCTTTCTCGGAGAGTGGTGAAGTCTCTTTCTTTGAGGGTCTTTAAGCAGAGGCTGGATGGCAATCTGTCATTGGGGATGCTTTGATTGAGGGTTCCTGCATAGCAAGGGGTTGGACTGGATGGCCCTTGTGGTCTCTTCCAACTCTATGATTCTATGAAATAAAATATAAATAAATAAAATATAAATAAAGGATTTATATGTTTGGTTCAGATGGCTGGTGCTTCTGACCTCTTCAAGGCCCACATGGATAAAAGTCAAAGTCCAATACAAAGCATTTTGCCCAGCATGACCTATCCTTGACCAAACAAGGTTATTTTATAAAGATCATTATTTTAGGCCATGTTATGGAAAGAAATCCTGCATTATACATGGAAGGCCTGTGACCTTGATAGTCATTCTAAATGGATTCTCTACTTTCATGGCTTTGCCTACCTCTCTTTCCAAAAAAGAGCCAAACAAAACAAAAGAAAGCAAAAATCACCAGGCATTAGTTTTATGGTAGGATGAAAATGGACCAACTGGGCATTTTAATGCATCTTCCATTGTAACATGCTACCTAACTGCCCTTCAGATGTCACAGCTAGCAATTGAACTGCAAGGTACATTCAATGCTGTTGATCAGTACTTCCCAACCTTGGCTCCACAGACATTGTTAGGTGCATATATATGATTGTGAGCCCTGGTGATGCAGTGATTAAATGCCTGTAATGCCATAAGGTTGTGAGTTCGGTCCCAGGGTTCCAAGGTTGACTCAACCTTCCATCCTTTTGTAGGTTGGCAAAATGAGTACCCAGCTTGTTGAGAGTAATTGTCTTACAGACTGTAAACAGTTTAGAGAGGGCTGAGTTCCCTGATAAGCAGTATAGAAATGTAAAGGTTATTACTATTGCTATTAAGAAGGTTTACCAAGAGATGTCCTTAATAGAGAAGAAAATCTGCTATGCATCTGACCTTCTAGGAAGTGGTAACTACCAATAAAACTGACAGAATAACACGTATGCATTGCAGTTGCAACTGAGTTTTTGAGAATGGTAAATGGCATAAAACAAAATGAAATGCATCAGCTGAACAATACTGATTTACAATTATAGAATCACAGAGTTGGAAAGGACCCCATGAGCAATCTAGTTCAGCCAGGCAATGCTGGATCTAAGATAGCTAAGTTGTTCCTCATAAGGCATGGTTTTGAAACCTTTTACTATTTTGTTCACCCTTCTCTGAACATATTACAACTTGTTAACATCCTTCTTGCATTGTGGTGCCCAGAACCAACTTCTAAGTGAAGTCTGAGCAAGATAGAACAAAGTGGTACTATTACTTTACTCATTCTGGGCACTATACCTTTGTTGATGCAAGCTACATTGGCATTGGCTTTTGGGGCTGATGCATTACATTGTTAACTTATGTTTAGCTTGTGGCCTACTGAAAACCATAGCCTAGATCTTTTCACTTTTTTTTTTGTCAAGCTAGGTGTCACCTTCCCCATATTTGTGCATTTTGTTTTTCCTGCCAAAATGTAGTACTTTTCATTTATCCCTGTTGAAATTCATTTTGATAGTTTTGATCCAACCCCCTACCTTGTAAAGGTTATTTTGAATCTTGATTCTCTCCTCTGAGTATTAGCTATCCCTCTTAACTTCGTGTCAATGGCAAATTCAATAAACATGCCCTCTATTCCATCCTCCTAGTCATTTATTAAAATGTTGATCAACGCCAGGTCCAGGATAGAACCCTGAGACAGCCCAATGGTATCATTTTCTAGCCTTCATTTTTTACTTGCTTTCCTGCAAGTGTATTGGGGGGGGGGGGGGCTTGTCAAAGGCCTTACTGAAGTCAAGATATACTACATCCTGGCTTGTCCTATTATTCATATACATTAGGGATGCAAATCTTCTCAAAAGGTTGTTTTATGCAAATAAAATGTACAGAAATCTAAAAAAAATTTCTGGTGGTTAGCAACTTTCCCAATAGGATGTGTCTCAATGTAGTCCATACCCTTTCTCATCAAGGAAAAGAAAATTTCAAGCCTTTTTTACTTCCCCTGACAGAAGAGATATATTTAGCTCTGGTTGTATCTCATTTATCTGGTCAAGTTTGAAAAAGACAGAAGAGACCTTTCAATGTTACACTTCGTAAAACTGCAGCCAGGCTGATAAATCTCTGTTTATTTGTCTCAAAATGTGCCCTGGTTTTTTTAAACACAGACATCTTGCTTTTATGCTGATGGCAACAACATCTCTCCCTCCCTCCCTCTCTTGTCTCCCCATCACAAACCCCTCAGGATTTGTTGCCAAGAATTCCTTAACCTGACCCCCCCCCCCCACCTTTTCCTCCCAGAGCACCTGAAAACTTGCAACTGGCTTAGTCTCAAGTCCCGTCTTGGTGATTTCAGGGCAGCACTTGCTTTGGTAGCTAAGCATGACCTTGAAGAATGATTGATACTGTGTGGGGGTTGATGACATAAATCTGCTAAAGTGTGCCTGATGTACAGCTTCCCAGGCCTGAATGCTGGAGCCATGTTGCTGTTCTAACAGAATGACACTGAACAGACTGAAGCAAATAAAACAGATTTAAAACACACACACGCACACACACTGACAAATCTTAAGGAACCCGTCTCCATGCAGAGGATATGAATAAGGTTTATTGCCTTGTAATCAGCAGACCTCTTAAGTAGTAGTAAACAGGACTTATGATTAAACATGGGGATGGGGAAGAGGTAAAAATAGACTTTAAATTCTCATATTATTTTCTTGTAATGTTCCTACAGAGATCATTCCAGGACCGTTGTGTATACCAACCATTGATGAATGGTATATCCTTGTCTCTTTGGGGCTGGGCAGACTGCCCCCAAAGGGTAGGCTGGAGCTGCCCGTTTTTACTCATGATGGAGGCTGCAGCAGTCAAACAGTGTGGTCTCTGTCAGGAGTAAAAAGAACCTGTTAAAAGCAGGTTCTGTTTATTGTGCACGCCAGGCACCACGACTGTGCCATTGGCACACTTGCGCACATTGATTACACAAGCATGGCGCTGCGATCTGTGGGCGCTGTGCTGCGCTTGCATCATGAAGGTAGCCCCCGTGTGGATGGGAGGCCCCCATTATGGCACCACTGTTATGGACTAGGGTTTGGGAGTGTGTGGACGCTGCATGCTCCCAAATCCTAATTTTGGCCCGAGGTCGCTGAAAACCAGGAGTCTGTGCCGGGCCTTTGTGATCCTGCTGCACCAGGATGTGGTAATTTGGTTTCTGAAGTTATGCTTTGTTTCAGAATACACATCTCACAATGTAAGCATTCTATGATATTGTCACCTGCACAGTTAAAATGTATTTCTCTAATTTCAGCCACTTCCTGTTCCCAGACAATGTAACACACTGGGATAAAAAAAAATGGCTTTTGCTGAGAAGCCAGACTAAATGTGCCAAGGAGCTACTGGGCAACAGCAGTAGTGACAATGACACTGGTGAAGGATCTCTCAGAGACACTGGCAAATCCAAAATTAAACAAGAGATAGTGACCAAAGATGAAACTCCCAGGTCAGGAGGCACTCAGTGAACTACTGGGATACAGCAGAAGACAACTATGAGTAATACTGTGGCTAATGATGCAACTAGACTCAAGCTGAGAGGATATTTGGCTGCTGACATGCTTAGAGATGAAAGGAAAGTCTGAAGCTACACAACAAATATTAAAGGAACATAGAATGTGAGAAACATGAATCAGGGTAAACTAGACATAGTAAAACAAGAAAGTGAATGTATAGACATTGCAGTACTTAGGGTGAGTGAGCTAAAACAGACAGTAGTGAGCCATTTTGAGTCAGAAAATTAGTGTTTTACTCAGGAAATGAAAATCAAAAAAGAAATGGGGTGGCATTAATCGTGAGGAGAAATATAGCATAAGCAGTCAAAAGATATAATGCAAAGTCTGTGCAAATAATATCAATAAGAATTCAGGGAAAGTCCATCAACATAACCATAATCAAAGTTTATGCTCCAATTACAGAGACAGAGGAAAAAGAAACTAAAAGTTTCTAAATCCAGAAAAAAAATGATCACAAACAAAAATAGAGCATGTTGACATAGGACATATTTACTTGTATTCGAAGAGTAGGAAATAGAGCAGAATTACAGTCAGCCCTCCATTTTTGTGGGGGATCCATTCTGGACACACACCCACCCCCCACCCCCCCGATCTGACACATCCAGTGATCTGCCATCACTTCTTGACACACAAACCTGGGCACCCAGGCTTAGGACTGAGTCCAAGAGTACACCCAAGCTGTGAACCTGAGATTCCAGGAGTGTAACCCCGTCTCCCAGGGACTGAATGCCTGTTCTCTAATCAGCCTTTTAACTGACCATGAAGACCTCTATTTTGTCTGGATGAAGCTTCAGGTTTTTTCACTCTCGTCTGTTCCATTACTGACTACATACCTTGGTTGAATATTGAAAGGTCTTGATGCATCTATTCAACAAGAAGCAATTGAATCTTTAAAATGATCTCCAGTTTTAGTTGTTGTTCATCCTCACAATAACCCTGAGTAATAAAGGTCCCTGGTGTTACTATCTGAATCTCACAAATATGATACATGTCACAAATGTGGTGAATGATAATATTACCCTGGAGGCCTTCTAACATACCCCAGTTTAACAGATTCAGTCCATCACTCCATGGTGCCCCCCCCCCCCATATCACCTTTATATTCAAACTTCCTCTGCACCTGAGGAACTCTGCTTAAATGTGCAACATTTCTGGCAGAGCCAACTAATTTACACTCCATTAAATCCAACAGTCAATCAGGATCTTTGAAAATACTTCATATTTCAGAGCATATTTTTGGTGTGTGTTTTTGCTCACACTCTTAATTGCATTCTATCATACATTTGAGCAGCACTGCCATCTGCAGCTAGTACAGTAGCCAGATGTTGGGGATGGGGTCGCTTTTCTGTGTGTACAAGCTTAGCATCTTGCTGGCAGAATTCACCTTTGCATGTTGAAGAAGAATTTTTCCTCAAGTTGTTTTTAAGTTTCCTCAAGTTGTTCACACTGTAGGATTTCTAAATAGTGTCCTGCTGTTTTGCAGCTTAAACAAGTCATAGAGGTGAATGGCTTAAGCGAAGCCTGAGAAGTTCTTTCCAAAAGTAATTAGACTCAACAGATTTAGGTCTGAAATTAATTCCCAGTTCTATTTATGTTTTCAGAGCAGGGAGTAGATGTTCCATTTATTCCCTCCTTCAGGGAAAGGCCTGCCGGAAAAGATGCATCTTTAAAGCCTTTTTGAAACTAGCCAGTGATGTAATGAGACGCATCTCGTCCGGCAGGCCGTTCCAAAGCTTGGGGGCGGTAGCTGAATAAGCCCTCTGGGAGGTCTGCGACAACCTAGTTTTCATAGGCTGCAGCAGGTTCCAGAGGACCGAAGTGTGTGGGGCGGTTCATATGGGAAGAGGCGGTCCTTAAGGTAGGATGGGCCTGAGCCATGCAGGGCTTTAAAGGTTAGTACCAACGCCTTGTACTGTGCCCGGAAACTAATGGGCAGTCAATGGAGAGCTTTGAGCACTGGTCTTATGTGCTCTCTCCTTGATGTTCCAGTGATAAGCCTGGCAGCCATATTCTGAACTAATTGAAGTTTCCGGGTTAGGCACAAGGGTAGCCCCATGTAGAGCGTGTTACAAAAATCCAGACATGAGGTTACTAGAGCGTGTACCACAGTCTCCAGGTCTTTCGTGTCCAGGAAAGGGCGCAGCTGTCGTATCAGCCGAAGCCGATAACAGGCATTCCTGACTGTCGCGTTCACCTGACTAGTCATGTGAAGCGAAGAGTCAAGGAGTATCCCTAGATTGCGAACAGAGTCCTTAGAGGAGAGTGTGACTCCATCTAGGACTGGAGACTGAATTCCTAATCCTGGTTTCGGACCAGTAACTGTTAGTACCTCCGTTTTGTCTGGATTTAGCTTCAATCTGTTTTCCCTCATCCAATCCATTACTGCTGCAAGACAGTCATTAAGAGGGGAGGCGCCATCTGAAGACTGAGCCGATGATCTGGTCATGGATAGGTATATCTGAGTGTCATCAGAGTACTGAAGACACTGAGCTCAATGCCTCCGGATGATCTCACCCAGCGGCTTCATATAAATGTTAAATAGCATCGGGGACAGGATGGCGCCCTGTGGGACGCCACAATTAAGCTCAATTTTGGAGGAGCAACTGTCCCCGAGCCTCACCCTTTGGGATCTGTCGGAGAGAAAAGATCGGAACCACTGAAGAGCAGTTCCTCCAATTCCTAACTCCCTCAACCGACCCAAAAGGATGGAGTGATCTACGGTGTCAAAGGCCGCTGAAAGATCCAAGAGCACTAACAGGGTCACACTACCCCTGTCAATACTCAAGTGGAGGTCATCGGTCAGAGCAACCATGGCAGTCTCTACTCCATGTCCTGTCCTGAAGCCGGTTTGAAATGGATCAAAGTAGTCGGCTTCATCCAAGACTGCTTGGAGTTGGGTGGCAACTGCCCTCTCCATCACCTTGCTTAAAAATGGAAGCAAGGACACTGGTCTGTAGTTGTTTCTGTCCAGGGAGTCAAGGGAGGGCTTTTTCAAGATGGGCTTAACTGCTGCCTCCTTTAAACATATGGTAAGATGCCCTCCCTAAGGGACGCGTTGATAGTATTCTGAAGAAACACTCTCAGTGCGTCTCCCCCCTGGACGACCAGCCAGGATGGACAAGGATCGAGGGGGCAGGTTGTTTTCTGCATACTTCCAAGTAGCTTGTCCATGTCATCGGTACTTAGAGATTGAAACTCATCCAGTAATGTGACAGCAACGGAGTCGCTAGACACCCCACCTATAGGATCTGGAGAAAAGGTGGCATCCAAGTCGGCTCTTATCCGAGAGATTTTATCTGCAAAGAAGGTGTTAAATGCATCACAGCAGGCCATCGTAGGGTTAAGTAGGGGATTTAGTACAGGGGGAACCTGCATTAGCTCCCCTACCACCCTAAACAGTTCTGCTGAGCGAGACTCTGCAGACGCAATGGGTGCAGAGCAGAAAGATCTCCGTGCTGCACGCAAAGCCTCCCGATAGGTGCGAAGATGCTGCCTATGGCGAGTCTTATCGGATAGGAGTCGAGTCTTCTGCCACTTGCGCTCTAGTCGTCCAACCCGCTTCATCTACCTGAGCTCTTCCATATACCAGGCTTTATGCTTTGGGGCAGGTTGGAGAAGACGCTCAGGGGCAATAGCCTTGGCAAGATCGGTGTTCCAGGTATTTACCAAGGCTTCAAAGCGATCACCAGCATTGCCAACCATTAGACCCTCTACGGCTTTCTGGAAACCAACTGGTTCCATGAGCCTTCGAGGGCAGACCATTCTAATGGGTCCACCACCACCGGAGGGACGAAACGCTCCTTTTTGTTCCACCTTGATCAGAAAGTGATCCGTCCATGACAGAGCGGAGGTTTTTATCACCTCCGCCCACGGATACTCCTGTTCCGTACTGAAAACCCCATCGAGTGTGTGACCTGCACAATGGGTCGGCCCGTTGACCAACTGGGATAGGTTCATGGCTGTCATAGATTCCACGAACTCCTGAGCTGCTCCAGATAGACCAGAAGGGCTGGTTTCAAGAGGGATGTTGAAGTCACCCAGAACCAGAAGCCTGGGCGACTTCAACAACAACTCAGAGACCAGCTGAGTCAGCTCGGTCAGGGAGTCTGTTAGGCAATGGGGTGGCCAGTATACCAACAGAATCTCCAAACTATCCTTGGTCTTCAGGCTGAGGTACACGCACTCAATATGGGTTGTTTTCTGGACAGGTTTCCTGATCAAGGTTAGGTTGGTTTTATGGACTATAGCAACGCCGCCCACTCCCCCCCCCCCGCCCACTTTCCCTTACCTGCTCACTGACTGTGTAACCAGCTGGGAGAGTCTGTGCCCATGTTGCGGTGCTAGCATCTCCCAGCCAGGTCTCGGTAAAGCATACCAGGTTGGCCATTTCGTCTTCTAAGAGATCATAGATAATATGAGTTTTAGCTTTAGCCAACCTGACATTGCAAAGGAGCAGATTAAGGGATTGTGGAACGATTGTGGAATTAATGACTGTTCCGTGAATGCTTTGCTGATGGGAGAAGCAAGGGAATACTTCAGTGATGCTTCAGAAGCATGACCAACTATTTCACATTTGAGTTTATGGAGTGTTTTGCTGGCGTTTTACCCACGGTAAGCCTCCACGTGATAATCCCCGTAGTGCTGTGAATTTCTGGTATTTGTAGTTTTGTGAGATATTTAGAACTCTCTTTCAGAGAGCTCTAGTGCCACTACAAACTACACATCCCAGGATTCCATAGTATGCAGCCATGGCAGTTAAAGCAAGGTCAAAATGCAGCCTCAGTAAGCCAAATAAATAAATAAATAAATAAACAATGTAAAAACACATAATTTAAAATGTTAACAATTAAAAACCAATCTGAAATAGTTTTAAACAATTTTAAACCATGTACAGAATTTCACAACCTAATCAGGCCATAATTCCTAGGAGCTGGAAACTTTAATGAAGTTTTAACTTGGCACCACCTTCAAGGCAGTATCAGCACAAATTAGGCCTCCAAAAGAAAGGACATTCCACAACTGGGGTGCCATGGCAGAAAAAAGCTCTCTACTCTTTCTCTATGTGATGTATCATTCTCATAGATAGGCCACAGATAAAGGCCCTCTACCAGCTCTCAGTTTCTGAGCAAGTGTATAGGAATCATAGAATCATAGAATCATAGAATCACAGAGTTGGAAGAGACCACAAGGGCCATCCAGTCCAACCCCCTGCCATGCAGGAACTCCAAGTCAAAGCATCCCTGACAGATGGCCATCCAGCCTCTGCTTAAAGACCCCTAAGGAAGGAGACTCCACTACACTCCGAGGGAGTGTGTTCCACTGTCGAACAGCCCTTACTGTCAGGAAGTTCCTCCTAATGTTGAGGTGGAATCTCTTTTCCTGCAGTTTGCATCCATTGTTTCGCGTTCTAGTCTCTGCAGCAGCAGAAAACAAGCTTGCTCCCTCCTCAATATGACATCCCTTCAAATATTTAAACAGGGCTATCATATCACCTCTTAACCTTCTCTTCTCCAGGCTAAACATCCCCAGCTCCCTAAGGCGTTCCTCATAGGGCATGGTTTCCAGACCCTTCACCATCTTAGTTGCCCTCCTTTGGACATGCTCCAGTTTCTCCACATCTTTTTTGAATTGTGGTGCCCAGAACTGGACACAGTATTCCAGGTGGGGCCTGACCAAAGCAGAATAGAGTGGCACTATAACTTCCCTTGATCTAGAAACTATACTTCTATTGATGCAGCCTAAAATTGCATTGGCCTTTTTAGCTGCCGCATCACACTGTTGACTCATGTTCAGCTTATGGTCTACTTGGACTCCTAGATCCCTTTCACATGTGGTCTCATTCAGCCAGGTGTCCCCCATCCTATATCTGTGCATTTCATTTTTCCGCCCTAAGTGCAGAACCTTACATTTCTCCGCATTGAATTTCATTTTGTGAGCACTGGCCCAGCTTTCTAGTCTATTCAGGTCATTTTGAATTTTGATCCTGTCCTCTGGGGTATTAGCTACTCCTCCCAGTTTAGTGTCATCTGCAAATTTGATAAGTATGCCCCCAATTCTGTCATCCAAATCGTTAATAAAGATGTTGAACAGCACTGGGCCCAGGACAGAGCCCTGTGGGACCCCACTGGTCACTTCTCTCCAGGATGAAAAGGAGCCATTGTTGAGCACCCTTTGAGTTCGGCCAGTCAACCAATTACAAATCCATGTAACAGTTAACTTGTCTATCCCACATTTTGCAAGCTTGTTTGCAAGAATGTCATGGGGAACCTTGTCAAAGGCCTTACTGAAATCGAGGTATACTATATCCACAGCATTCCCTTCATCTACCAAGCTGGTAATTTTATCAAAAAAAGAGATCAGGTTCGTTTGGCATGACTTGTTTCTCTGAAACCCATGTTGGCTTTTTGTGATTATGGCATTGGCCTCTAAGTGTTCACAGACTCTCTGCTTAATGATCTGCTCTAGAACCTTTCCTGGAATTGATGTCAGACTAACTGGACGATAATTGTTGGGATCCTCTTTTTTTCCCTTTTTGAAGATGGGGACAACGTTTGCCCTCCTCCAGTCTGCTGGGACTTCTCCTGTTCTCCAGGAGTTCTCAAAGATTATTGCCAATGGCTCTGATATTACATTTGCCAGTTCTTTTAATACTCTAGGATGTAGTTCATCTGGTCCTGGAGATTTATATTCATTTAGGTTAACCAGGTATTCCTGTACTACCTCTTTACTTATTCTGTGCTGAATTTCCTCTATTCTGTCTCCATTATCCTTAGGTTGAGCACCCTTTGCCTTTTCTGAGAAGACTGAAGCAAAGAAGGTGTTGAGTAATTCTGCCTTTTCTCTGTCCCCTGTTAGCATTTTGCCATCTTCTGCACGCAGTGGCCCCACTGTTTCCTTCTTCTTCCTTTTGCTGCGGACATATCCAAAAAAGCCCTTTTTATTGTTCTTAACCTCTCTAGCAAGCCTGAGTTCATTCTGCGCTTTAGCTTTTCTGACTTTACCCCTACATGTGCTGGCTATTTGTTTGAATTCCTCTTTCGTGATTTCTCCATTTTTCCATTTCTTATACATGTTCCGTTTAAAACTTAGCTCATTTGAAAGTTCCTTAGTCATCCATCCTGGCTTCTTGAGACATCTTCCATTTTTCTTCCTCATTGGAACTGTTTGAAATTGTGCCTTCAATATCTCCCTTTTGAGAAACTCCCATCCGTCTTGAACTCCCTTTTCTTTTAGTATTCCTGACCATGGGATCACTCCCAGTATTTCTCTAAGTTTATTGAAATTAGCTCTCCTAAAGTCTAGAGTGCGTGTCTGACTATGCCTAGCTTCTCCCTTCCACTGTATTACAAACTGCAGGAGAACATGGTCACTTCCACCTAAGGATCCAACCACTTGCACCCCATCAACTAGGTCTTCCCTGTTGGTTAAGATCAGATCTAAAATGGCTGATCCCCTTGTTGCCTCTTCCACCTTTTGGACAATGAAATTGTCTTCCAGGCAAGTGAGGAATTTGCTAGACTTTGAGGATTTGGCTGAGTTTGACTTCCAACAAATATCAGGATAGTTGAAGTCACCCATCACTACTACATCTCTCTTTTCTGAGTATGTGTTTATCTGTTCTAGAAAGGCATCATCCAATTCCTCTGCCTGAGTCGGGGGTCTGTAGTAGACTCCCACAGTAACATCCCTGTTATTTCCCTCTCCTTTAATTTTTATCCAGATGCTCTCCACCTGGCTTCCAATATTGACTTCCTGCATCTCTTCACTGGTGTAAATATCCCTGACATATAATGCTATTCCTCCTCCTTTCCTGCTTGGCCTGTTTCTCTTAAAAAGGTTATACCCCTCTATTTCTACATTCCAATCATGAGACTCATCCCACCAGGTTTCAGTGATGCCTATTATATCATATTTCCCTTGTTGTGCTAGGAGTTCAAGTTCATCCTGCTTATTTCCCATACTCTGTGCATTAGTGGAGAGGCATTTAAGACCATGTGTCCTCTTTACTTGCTGCTTTTGCACATTTTTTTGCCTCCTACTGTTGGGTCCTTGCACTGTTTGCCTTGTTCCCTCTATGCCACTTGGACTATTCTCTCCATCCCTTTTGCCTTCCAGTATAATGTCTCCCTCCCCCACATAACTCAGTTTAAAGCCCTCCTGATCAGATTCTTCAGACTGTTGGCAAAAACGTTTTTGCCAACTGGCGTGAGATGCAGTCCATCCCTTGCCAGAAGTCCCTCCTCATGGAACCGCAGCCCATGATCCAAGAATCCAAACTGTTCTTGGCGGCACCATCTACGGAGCCAGTTATTCACCTCTGCTATTTTCCTCTCCCTTCCTGGACCATGCCCTTCTACCGGGAGTAGAGATGAGATGACAACCTGTGCATCCATCTCTTTCAGCTTCCTTCCCAGAGCCTCATAATCCCTTTTGATATTCTGAAGGCTGTGCCTTGCAGTATCATTGGTTCCCACATGAACCAAAAGAAGGGGATAACAGTCAGTAGGCTTGACAAGTCTTGTCAGCCTCTCCGTCACATGATGGATCTTTGCCCCGGGGAGACAACACACCTCCCGAGACATCTTGTCAGGCCCACAAACCACTGCTTCTGTACCCCTCAGCAAGGAGTCCCCCACCACGACCACGCGCCTCCTCCGAGGCTTAGCAGTGGCTGTTCCTTTTCGTGATACTCTCAGGCTCTCCTGCTCTGTCCCTGATGTCTGTCCCTGCTGCTTTTCCTCATCATCTCTGACAACAGAGAGAGATTCAAAGCGATTCTGTAGCTGC
Organism: Urosaurus nigricauda; assembly: GCA_034509955.1. Taxonomy (NCBI): domain Eukaryota; kingdom Metazoa; phylum Chordata; class Lepidosauria; order Squamata; family Phrynosomatidae; genus Urosaurus; species Urosaurus nigricauda. The sequence continues at coordinate 89,911,670 of JAOEGL010000006.1, forward strand.
AAGCCGCTCACAGAACGTTCCCTGGTTTCCTTACTTCTGTGTGTGACCTTCCTCCAAGCATCTACCTCTGTTATATGTGGAGTGACCTCCTCCACCCCAACAACTTCCTCTCTCTGTTTCCCACCCAAGACATTCTGGTCTGACCTGTTCAGGAGATTCTCCTGCTCTCTATGATGCTGGAGTGCAGATATCTGCTCCTCTAGCTGCTGTACTTTCTCTTCCAAGAGGGCTACCAACTTGCACTTGGGGCAAGCGTAGTTCCCCACCTCTGTAGGCAAGAAGACAAACATCCCACAGGTGTTGCAGGTGACTGCTGCAGGGCCTTCAGTGTCCATACTGAGAAGTCTTAAGGAGGCACTGAAACAAGACTGTGGGCTTCCCTTGCTAGACTTGGCCTTTATTCTCAAGCTCTGTCACTGAGTTCAAGTCACGGGGCCTATAGTTATGTAGAGAGCTCCTGGCTAAAAGCTCCTTCCAAAGGCAAGTCTCTGATTCACTTCCTCTGATGCTTCAGGCCGGCTCCTCTTCTATTCTCTAAACACCTCCTTGACTAGATAAAAAAAATCAAAATTCGCTTCTGCTAGCCTTGAGTAGCCTTAAGTAGCCTCCCAGCACTGGCTCCCAGAATGCAATGGCTCAAGTGTAAATTAAATTAGATCTCACCCAAGCACATGGACTACAGCCTCCTCCTTTTCTTTCTCCTCCTTAAAGGAAATGAAGCTTCTGCTAGCCTTGAGTAGCCTTAAGTAGCCTCCCAGCACTGGCTCCCAGAATGCAATGGCTCAAGTGTAAATTAGATTAGATCTCACCCAAGCACATGGACTGGAACTTCCTCCTTTTCTTTCTCCTCCTTAAAGGAAATGAAGATATGCTCCTGTTAAAATCAAGGTCCCAGGATGTTTAAAGTAAGCTGCTTTAAAGACACACCACAATACATAAAAACAATATTTGAGATCAGACCCCCTGTCCTCAACCACTCTGCTCAGGTCTTGCAGGCCCAGGCCTGTGTGTTACCTAATCGAGTCTAACCATCTGGTATATGGTCTTTCTTCCACCTTTCTTAGCACCATTGGCTTTTCTAATGACTCATTTCTTCTTATGATGTGGCCAAAGTATGACAGCTTCAATATAGTCATCTTGGCTTTCAGAGAAATTTTAGGCTTGATCTGTTCTAGGACCCATTTATTTCTCATCTTAGCTATCCATGGTATCCTCGGCACTTTTCTGCAGCGCCACATCTGAAATGAGTTGATTTTCTTTGTATTGGCTTTCTTCACTGTCCGGCTGTCACATCTGTACATGGTGATGGGAAATACAGTGTCTTAGATGATTCTCATGTTAGTGTTCAGAGTTACGTTTTTACACTTTATGGTCTTGTCCAATTCTGCCATAACTGGTTTTCACAATTCTAGTGTTCTAATTTCTTGATTGCAGTCCCCATTATGATCAATATTTGAAACAATGTATGGGAACTCTTTGACTATTTCAATTTTCTTGCTATCTAGGATGAATTCTTGTAGATCTTTCATGGGCATTATTTTTGGGTTTTTTAATGATCAACATTAAGCTCAATTAATTGAACATAATTTCAATTATGCATTTATATTTTTGAAAATTTTCAAGTCTATGCTGGTAAATGCTGATACTGTTTGTCAGTGATAAATGTTTAGGTCAAATTGGCCCATTTATTCAAAATAATTCTTGTTTCATGAGATGTTCCAGTGGATGTCAGAAACAAATACTGTAGATTACAAATCTTGCTTTTCTTATTGACACTTGTAAGATGGAAGGATGGGTTGAGCTTGCTAAATAAATACTATATCTGAAATGTCCTGGTGGCTGTTAATAAAGGTCTTGTGAATTACATGTTTTCCTTCAATTGCCAATTGCAAGCATACGCAAGGAAATCCAATCTTGGTATGGACCACAGTAGGGACAAAATACTGAAACCTTTCTGCCTCTCTCCCCTAGTCTAGATATATTATTCTCCATGCTTGCTCTCCATTTAAAAAGAACCTGTTTCATGGAGCAGCGATTGCAATTATGTACATTTTGGCCTTGAGTAATATAAGTTCATGGACCCTTTTATACAACACTTTTATAGTATTGTGATACCACTTCAACTGCTATGGCAACATCCTGTGGACTCCTGGGACTTGGAGTTTAAGGAGGGGTATTTAGCATTCTTTGCCAGAGAGTTCCTCTAGTGCCTCTGATCAAACCACAGACCCCAGGATTCCACAGGATGCAGCCATGTTGGTTAAACTGGGATCATAGTGCATAACTATATTATGTGAAAAGGCCCCATGGTTTCAGGGACAGATGCTTCTTTGAAAGGACTCCTTGTTGTCTAAGAAGTCTGTTTCTGGTTTTGTCATATGTGTTTTAAAAAATACATTTTCTCAACAAATTACAGTTTTGGAGGAGGGAAAACTATTGTTTTGAAAACAATAAACTGCTTTTCCCCCACTGAATGATATAGGCTTTGTAAAGCCTGATTGTTAAAACACATGTAGTGCTTTTGGTTTCTGATCAATGTCACTGACAAACAGGCTTACAAACAGGCATATAACAAAGTCATCACATTTTAAGTTAGGATAAAGTGAGAAAAACTAATTGGCTGAAGAGTACGCTTAAAAAATTGTTAGGGAAATTTTTTAGCTGATCCCACCATAAACCGAGAAGAATGAGAATGTGATACATAATAAACTAAGTGTTACTGTTTTCTACCATCCCCCAGACTTTGCAATTTGATTAATTGCAGATTCTGAATCACTGAAAATAAATGGCAGTTAATTATCCCTAACACCTTTGCAGGAACAGATTGGGGAGGACTGTGAATTTACCACACTTATGGTCTGAGCTAAATATATCATTTTTGCTTAAGGAAATTTAATAATATTGTAATTCAAACGTATGTGAAGCAAAATTAATAGCTTTTAATACCGAACTGCCTTCGTTTGATTTATCTTCTTTTGTATATGCACTGACTTTTATGGACAGTTATTCTGAAATAACCATCACTTCCAGAAACTGATTTTCAAGTGTGCATTTCAGATTATTATTCTTAAACCAAGATTCAAAATGAGAGGCTGCTGTGTTTACCTTCATAGTTGAAGTGACTTGACATCTTGCCCTCTCTTTTCCTTTGCTATGCTGACTAAAGCCAGTTCTGCTAGATGCCTGACAGCACAATTTGTAGCTAAACAACCAACCAACCTTCATAGAGACCATAAAACAGCTTTCTGCTGTAGCAGTAGATCTCAGATACAAAGTTTCACAAAACTGTATCTGTGCCAGGTACCATCAAGACTAGATCTGGACCAGGATCATCCACACAGATACCCAGAGTTTTCTGAGTGTCAGCCTTTCAAGTCATCCAATAAATTCTCCCCAAACTGCTTTGATCTGTTTTCTATGCCCCCTTTCCTCTTTGAAATCTGTACTAGAGGAATGTAAGGGCACATAGCCATAGTGGGATCATGACCCCTTTTAAGTTCAGTTCAGTGTAATCTAGATGGACACATTAGTTGTACTTGGTCCTGTTGAAGTCAATAGGCCTTATGTTTAGTTATGACTTTTAGTTTCCTTTTTAGTTGAGTGGAAACCCAACTTAGCCAGACATACGATAAACCCACTAAAAACAATGGTAAGGTGGTCATTTAATTTAAATGTCCAATACCATGGTTCTCAGCTTTTACTTCTAGATGATTTGGTTTCAAGTCCAACATGGCCAATGCTAAACAATTTACAGAATTAAGTCCAAACCTCTGGAAGAGATACAAGTTTGTGAAACTATACAAGTCTGTGATCAGCCAGAGGACTCTACCATGTAAAGTCTCACATATGTGTTTGTGTGTGTCCGCATGCATGCATGCACACGTGTGCCTTCATGTTGCCTGTCCACTTCTGGTGATTTCATAGGGTTTTCTTGGGCAAGGAATACTCAGAAGTGGTTTTGGAAGTCCCTTCCTCTGAAATATAGCCTATAACACCTGGTATTCATTGGTCTTCTCCCATTTAAATATTTACCAAATATACAAGCTGGAAATCTGACAGTGCCATGCACATTTACTTGGAAACAAGTCCCATTAACAGTAAGTATGTTTCTTCTGTTTGCCTTCATATAGAAATTCAAGGTTCTGGAGTGAGTGGTGGACTCCCAGCTCCAGGGGTTTCTGGATGAAATGGATTATCAACATCCATTTCAATCTGGCTTCAGACCTGGCTATGGGGCGGAGACAGCTTTGGTCACCTTGGTGGATGAGCTGGATGGGGGAGTGTGTCCCTGTGGGTCCTACAGGATCTCTCAGCAGCTTTTGAAACTATGTACTATGGTATACATCTGTGTCACCTTTCTGGGATGGCACTTGGAGACACAGTTATGCAGTGGTTCTGGTCTTTCCTGGAGGCACAAATGCAGAAGGTGGTGTTGAGGGACTCCTGTTCGACACCTCGGCCCCTGGCCTGTGGAGTCCCACAGGGTTCTGTTCAGTCCCCCATGTTATTTAACATCTACATGAAATGGCTGGGAAAGATCATCCAGAGTTTTGAGGTGAGTTGTCACCAGTATGTGGATGTTACACAACTCCTATCTCTCCTTTCCATCTGATTCTAAGGAATTTCTCTGTACTGAACCAATAATAGACTGAATGAGGGCACACAAATGGAAACTTAACCCAGACAAGACAAAGGTGCTCCTGGTCAGTTGTAAGGCAGATGTGCTGGATGGGTTTATACTCCCCCTGAAATTTCAGTCTTGTAGCTTGGATATGCTTCTGGACTCAACTCTGAGCCAGGATACCTATTTTTAGCAGTGGCCAGAAGTACATTTGCACAGTTGAAACTAGTGCATCAGCTGTACCCATTCCTTGACACATCAGATCTGGCTACTGTGACACATGCCTTGATTACATCCCATTTGGACTGCTGTAACACACTCTACATGGGGCTGCTTTTGGAAACTGTTCACAAACTTCAGCAGGTCCAAAACATCACAGCTAAAATGCTGATCAGAGCCAATTATAGGAAGCATATAACACCCTTGTTTAAACAGCTTCACTGGCTACCAATTTATGTCTGGGCATAATTCAAAGTGCTGGTCATGACTTATAAAGCTCTGTATGGCCTAGGTCCAGACTATTTGAGAGACCGCATCTCTCCATATGAACCTGCTAGAGTCCTAAGATCTTCTGGGAAAGGCTTTCATAGGGAGCCCTGGTGGCACAGTGGTTAAATGCCTGTACTGCAGCCACAAGGTTGTGATTTCGATCCCAGGCAGGGCTCCAAGGTCCACTAAGCCTTCCATGCTTTCACAGGTTGGTAAAATGAGTACACAGCTTGTTGGGGGCAATTGGCTTACACATTGTAAACTGCTTAGGGGGTGCTAGTTCACTGATAAGCAGTATAGAAATGTATTTGCTATTGTTATTTCTCTTGGTCCTGCCACCTTCACAGGCTCATTTGGTGAGGGCATGAGAGAGAGCCTTCTCAGTGGCTGCTCCCACCCTCTGGAACTCCTTTCCAGATTAGGCTAGACCCTTCCCTGCTTGCCTTTCACCAGCAAGCAAAATCATTTTTATTTAAGCAGGCTTTTTAACATATAATCAGGACAGGGTGATTTTTTTTTTAATATGGGGTGTGTATTTTAGTTATGTTTTTAAATTTTGTATGCTTTTGTATCAATCGTATACTACTGGTATTTTAACTAGATGGTTTTAATTGTTTTTAATTTTTTATTGTGACATTTTATTGCTGTCATTATCTTGGGTCCTTCTTTGGGAGAAGGTTGGCATAGAAGTGAAGTGCCATAAATAAATAAAATAAATAAAATAAAGGAACATTTCTATGCGATCCAACACTTAAACATACAGTGACAGTAGGAGATATAAGTTTTCTGTGCCCCACTGAGTACTCGCAAGTTATTTACTAAATGCAAAACTGGGTAGGCCCATATCTATGTATCTATCTTACCACTGAGAAATGAGGACTCACATATGCTTTCAAAATTGAGCCCATATGTACAGATACCTAATTTGTGTGAGGCAATGATGAGATGTGTTTCTCTCCATGACTGCATCAACTTTTCCTTCTTAAAGTATTTATTTGTAATGCAGTAGCAATAGCAATATTTTGTGGTAAGACACAATATGATCTCTTCATTTCAAATGAAGTGGAATTTCTTTTAGCATGCGTGTATCAATGCCACACTTAAAACAATAAAACAAATTTATATTTATATAAAAGTATCAGAGATCACAGATAGATTCCTTAAGAAGATGGATAATCTAGAACACTCCAGACCACAACATTTCTGTCTTTAATCTCCCCAAATAGTTTTTTGTCCAAATCTGAAAAAAGAAATGTGTCAAAGGAAGGCATAGCATTTTTATATGACACACTTCAAACATTGTTGCCTTGTGATCTCACGCTCTGACAGTAAATATTGGGTTAGCAATTTTCTAGAATTTAGAAAGAGGATTCTTCCCCTGCCCTCTCCACTGACTTTCCATGTAATGGATATTTTGCTGACTTTGCTTTTTTCCTAGACATCAGAAGCTTCATCAATATTTGAGGAAGCACATTGAAAAAAATCTACTTAAAACAAAGTAGAAATGTCGTAAAATAAACTGGGGGGGGGAATGTTCTCATAGGTGAATAATCTGTGATATTAATCTGAATTTGGAAGGTTTTTAAAATTATTCTTTATTTATTTTCCCTTTAAAAACAAAACAATCAAATATTTAACATAGTAGCTATTTAAAATACTGTATAAATCTCATCTCCCCTCCTAGGTTTCTTATATTAATTAATTCATATCGCTATACATATACAAAAAAGGCTTCTCTTTGTCATATCTGTGGGTGCACCTCTTCCTTTCTTCTTTTGAAGAAGGGCTGGGGTTTTGCATGGAAACTCCCCAGAAGACCCTCTGCCCTAGACCACCATGTCCATGGGATATACTGGCTGCGTGACTCTGCAAACTACAGTCCACCCCAATCTCTCCCCCCCCCCGAAACCCCATCATGCAATCTTTTTTCATGAATGTGGCATAACCTAGACCAGAAGTGAGGGACATATGGTTCACCAGATGTTGCTGACCTATGTGCCTCCCCATTGGTTAAGTTGCACTCCTACAGCAACTTGAAGACCACACATTCCCTAGCCCAAATCCAGATGGTGGATTGGATACAGTCATAGCTGTACTTGTAATAGATCCATTGGACTGGATCCAAATGCAGTCATTTGTACTCAGTGTGGAAAGTTAAGCCATGAATAAGTAAAGTCTGATTGATTTTAGTGGGATCAAGTGTAACCAACTCAATCGAGTTCCAAGCCAATGTCCATCTGATTTCAATGTTCCTACTCTGACTAAACAAAAACAAACAAACAAACAAACAGCTTCATTTATATACCGCTTCATACTGCTTCATACCGCTTCATTCCTCACCATTGGCTGTGCCGACTAGGGTTACTAGTAGTTGTAGATCAACAACATCTGGAGCACTAAAAAAATGCCACCCTTGTTTAGATCCAGGGCGGTGAGAATATGAACATTCGGTAGTAGGGCATATAGAGAATTCACGTCTAGTTCTTGGTATCGCCAGTTAAGTAGCATCTGATTCTGGGAAATATCTCTGGTTGAGACTGGGATATCTCCTATTTGACACATAGAACTGGGCTATATGGATCTGGTTGTCTAAGGCAGTTGCATATGTACATATGTGGTAGCACTTTGGAAGGAATATTGATTGGTTATGTAACTACCCTTCACAAATGGTGTTTGATGAATTTCCATTCCTCAGCTCCTACTGTTTTGCTCCTCACCTCAGTCCTAGGAGGCAGGAAAACCACACCCTATTTGCTTTTAAGACTGCACATGATAATACAACATTATTCTGAATAACTCAGAAAAGCAGTAGCATCACTAGGGTTGGCATCACCTGGTATGATAACTCACAGTGTCACCTCCCCCATTAATCTCCTAACATATCACACCATACAGAATCCTTAGTAATGTTTTTTGCACTAATGTCACTCATAAATTGTAATTCTTGTATATCATTAAATGCAATGGCAGTTGTTGTCACATAAATGACTAGCAAAATTAAAATTATTCTGTTAAATGAAAATATCATACACACAGCCTAAATATATGTATGTGTACATTGTTTCATGTGCTTAAAATGAAAATTTGAAAAGATGGGATATTTTTAAAGAAAATTTTAAAAGAACAATTTAATTTGTAATTAATTTTTAATTAAAATTTAAAATTTAAATTTCGCACGGAGCCTCATCACACTCATGCCATCGCTTGAGCATTTTAAAGAGACAAAGGTGAAAGCCACAGCCCATTTCTGCTGACAGGCAAATGTTTGGGGATCAATGGTGTTACCCCCTTAGGGGTGTGTCACTTGGTGTGTTATGCACCTCACACACCCTCCTAGTGATGCCCCTGACCTAGCACCTCTCTCTATGTTTACTGTCATGAAATATAAAATGTCACCATAACCAATGATTTTAAATCCAGTGGAGGGGCTGTTTGTTCTTACTTTTGGTTTTTGTAATTTGCAGTTTCAGCCATTTCATTTCTTAATAGCAACATCAGAATTTGCCCTGTCTCCTTTCAGGAACCAAAGTCACACTTTTTTCAACTCCCTTTCTCAAGGTACACCATCCTTGAGATAGCGTTGTTGAAGGACAACTTTTTAAAAGAATAATTAAATAACAAATAAAATTACACAGCAGGGTCCTCATGTAGCTTTAAGGGCCAGATGTGACTTTTTTATAAATTGAGGTTTAATAGGGACTTGCAGAAGCCAGGTGAAGTTCTCTCAACATATCACTTTGCCTCATACTCTTAACCATTTAAAGCTACCATTCTAAGTACTCTAAGGAATTTACCACATGAGGCTAAAGACAGAAATGTAACAGGACAAACGTGTCTTTATTTGGTACTGTACTTATCACGTGTTGTTATGTCTATCCTGCTGCTGCCCTACATTTCATTCTTTGACTGTAGTGCACCTTTTCATTGATGAGCAAAACCTGTCGATAGGCTCACAATCTTGCTGCTCTCCCATTGCTTCCTTTGTGCGATAGGTCCCTTCCACTGCAGTTCTGCTTCTCAGGCAATCATATGGTTTGAGTTGGCATGATTCTGCCCCTCTCCCCCTCCTCCTCACAGCAATTGCACTGCCAACAGCTTCCCAGAGCCAACTGCTGTGTGCACATTCATACAGCAGCAGGTTTCAGGAGGTGGCTGGCAGCAAGGATAGCTTGTCTCCCCCACCTCCTCCCGAAGTGTGTAGTTGCTGTGTAAATGTGCACACACCAGCCCTTTGCTTCAGCAGTGGGGAGGAGCAGCACATTTACACAACAGCTAGCTTTGGGAGGCAATTGACACCTTTGGTCACTCATTCCTGTCTTCCTCCCAAAGGCATTTGGCCATGAGGAAAACAGATCATGTGATCATGGATTACCAAACTGCTAATGTGGGGGAAAGTGTGATAAGAAGTGATGCCAAATTAGGATGCTTCCATTCTTAAACTAGCACAATTGTGGCAGACAGTAGGTTGTGTGATTAAATCCTTACACTTCAATCCAAGCATGATGTACACTCATTAATGCATACTCACTGACTGCAAGGCAATTTATGTTCAACTGTATGAGCCTGGGATTGTATCGTACCTAGGAAATGAGCCACAAGTCTTCCGCCTTCCCCTCTTCCTCTCATTCATCCTATTCCAACACAATTAATTGAGTATTACTCTTTAATTTGCTGCTTTGCTGCTTTCCTTGGGAGCAGGAAAGAACATTGTGACTATGAAGTGTTCCTTTCCTTCAGTCTACAAAAACAACATCAATGAGCAGTTGGTAAAGCCATCAGCTCCTCTCGCTGAAGCATACAGCAAACACATGCTGTGACCTTAGCCTTTTTTCCCCTTTGATTTACAGCTGCCTAGGAAAGCAACTTAACAAGGTGGTATGGAGCTTCAAGAACACTGGAAGTCAATTTATTGTCAAAGTGTTATGGATGTTAATTAGATTAGGAATATGCAGAGCCTATTATGGTCCTTGCAGGGAAAGGAGGGGGAAGAGTATTCTTTGAAACTCCAGCTTTGTGGCATAAAAACACAGGAAAAGGAGAAACCCTACACCCAAGGAAATTGTAGGGTTCCATTGGATTCCACAGAACTGTAAAGGGTCCAATAATAATAACATTTTGGAAAGAGCTAAGAAAATACCAGACGTGCTTTTAAAAAAAACAACAAAGAAAAACAAAAATAAAAACAAAACGTTTCTTTATTCTTGCATTGTTTTTGCTATAATAGTGATGACCAAGAGGGTTTTAATAGGAAAACAACTAAAGGAAAATTTTCAATCCAATGTTGATTTTCTGAGCAATGCTGAAAGTACAAAATGAGCTGGAGGAGTAAGAAAAAAAAAACCTAGAGAAAAAAGGCTGAAGACAAGAAATAGTTTTTAAGACATTGTACTTCTACAATCTAAATAAATAAAATAGCCCTTTTAGAATACCAATGGGAATGTGGCTAGCCTGCGAAACAAGCTGCACAGCTCATGTGTATCATGTTTTGAAGATAACAATTAAAAAGCTGCTGCCATGCCAAATTTGGTGACAATTGCAGATTGAGCATACAGGTATATTGAGGTGGTGGATTTGGCCCTCTGAGTCTCGTAGTCCAACATATGTCACAATGCAATATTAGATCTTACAAATAAAATAATTGGCTTTTTGGGTCTTTGCATTGATTTTTTAGACTGCAGTCTCGTACATGGCTAGGGTTTTAAACTTCATCATCAACCATCAACTTCAGAGGGTTCTAATTGTATGCAGAAAGAGCAGCACTGGCCACTGAAGTCAAGCATAAGAGGCTAATGGTATAACGTTTCAGTGAACAGTAGGCTATCATACTGAAGAAACTACACTGAGCAGCATTTTAGACCATTAACCGAAACGGGGAACACCACAGGAAAATGTTGTATTTTTACTTACCTTCTACCTAACAAATGTGTATCATTTAAGTGAATCTGGAATTGACTCCCAGTTCTGGAAAGCACTCTATGACATGTTTAGGCTCTCCATAACATTTGTTTCTTTGAGGTAATCATCGTGGATGAAATTATTGGTTTTCATGGTGCTAGCATTTCTCATTTATGCATAGTTTGAAGAAAAAAAAACTCTTATCATTTCACAGTGGTTCACATATAACAAAAGAGAAACAACTGGCAACAGTAATTAAGACCTCAGATATTTATTAGCTCCTTACACTGAGAACTTTTAACTTGAAATGGCCAGAGCTGAATTTGCCATAGCTATAAAATCAGGCTACACCACTACTCCCTATACCAGTGCTTGGGATACCGGATGTCCTACTTTAGATATGATAAAAAATTAGTTCTTAGAGTAGCCAATAAATTAAATTGGATTTGTTCCTTAAAGACAGTTATTCAAAATTTGGTTAATAGAGTTGGAGCTAAGTGTTCATGCCAAAAAAGACTACCTTTGTTAGAACTACAGCTCTCAGAGTCCCCAAGTTAGCATGATCAGTGGCTATGCTGACTGGGGATGTCTGGGATCTGTAGCCCAATAAAGAAACTTTCCCAAGCTTTGATAAAAGAAAGGGGCTACCGTTTCCAGAAGTTATGTGAAACAGAAAAAAATCATCAATGAGCAGCCTCATCTTCTTTCACTAATGAAACAAAGCCATGGGACTCTGCAGTCAGCGCTTAATATCAGGGCTGGGAATCATTCTCTGCCCCCACCCCAAGTGAAATTCTAAGAAGCCTTAGCTACCGTGTTTCCCCCGAAATAAGAAAGTGTCTTATACTAATTTTTGCACCCAAAGATGCGCTACGTCTTATTTTCAGGGGATGTCTTATTTTTCTACGAAGAAGAATTTACATTTATTGTTGAACAAAAAAAATATGAACATTTATTATATTCTGTATATATATTTATATACAAAATTTTGCTACTTCTTACTTTCAGGGGAGGCCTTATATTTAGCAATTCAGCAAAACCTCTACTAGGTCTTATTTTCTGGGGATGTCTTTTTTTGGGGGGGGGGGGGGAACACGGTAGTACTGCTAAACTAAAGAATGCTGCGAGGTAGAGTCCAGAAACATCTGGAAAGCCATATGATTCCTACTCCTGATCTAGGCCAACCTTCCTTAATAAGGCTGCAAGGACTATTGCAGCCCCTCAGGTTCCAGGACCAAAACCTAAGACCTAAGGATGCCCCCCTGTGATGTTACATGGAGTGGTCCTGGTGATGCCATTAAGCATGATACAGATAAATCAGAAACAGTTGCACAGAATATGGCATTCATTTTTTAAAAAAGACATGTCTATCAAAAAAGGAAATGTAAGGTACACACAGACCAACCTTTCAAGGTGTCACACTCACCCTGAGATACTTCATTTCTTTCCTGAGGACTGGAGAAGAGGGACCAGACCCTGAACTCAGGGCCAGGAGCTGCGATCTGGGAAAACTATAACCCCCAGTATGAAGTCCCTGCAATGTATTAGACTCCACTATATCTCCACCTGGGTGGCAATAGTGGGAGCTGTAATCCAATGTATCTGGAGACAACCAGGTTATGGGAGGATATCCCTAGATAATAAGCCCAGACATTGGACATGGACTTGCGTGTTCCACAGCTATGCTTTTGTGTATAAATGCACATTTACTACTTGTGTGGCATTTAATACACAAAGGATCCCATGGTCTGAAATAATAATAAATCCTTTCAGGATCTCTGTTATGACAGTTTGCTTCATTTGTTTAGAAAAGTTAATAGATTTCCTATTTCACTGAATTTGCAGGCTTCAGGGAAGGGAAAAATCCCTATTGCTAGAACTTTTTTTCCCAAAAAAGCTAAGCAACTCTGATTACAGATCTTGTATATCACTTTCATCTGTGTGGTTTCCAAATGAAACTTGGGACTCTAGGGAGAAAGAGCAAAAATCAACAAGGAAGTAGTTGTCTTGTTTAAAAATAACCTTTGTTTTGAGCTTTTAAAGCCATGTGTGTGGGAATGTTTCCTACAGTTTCTGTTCCCATTTTCTTAAGGTTGGTTGCTTAGGAGCAACAAAATTTAATTAGCAATGCTGTAGCTGTAAGTTAACCGCTCATATATCATGCTAAAGATGCAGGCATTTCATTTATAGCACCTTCACACATAAATATCCAAAGTGGAAATGGTTTATAAGCCATAGGCTTTACAGAGTGTGTTAGGTCTTTCTGGAACTCTGTAGGCAAAAGAGAATACCTGGAGTTGACTTAGTTACAAATTGGTATGGACTGGCCAAAAGATATGTGCTAAAGAAGGGGAAAATCTAACAATTTTTTAATTTTGAATAAATACTATTTGGACTACAAGGAGAACAACACCTTGGTAAAGCAAGAATACAATGCCATACACCCCACCTGTTCTGATTTGGACAGTCTGAATTATCACCTTTCAGCTACTGTCCTCTCCCCCTGAAGAGTAAATTGAATGTAAACTACTTTTGCATACTGAACTCAGTTTGCAGCAATTGAAATAAACTAGAGAGAAAAGGGGAAAGGAAGAGGAGGAGAGAAAAATTAATCAGGACTATCCCTGCCAAATCAGGAGATCTGGAGGATATGTAAAATCTGTCCTCTCTTTTGAAGGTCAGTCTAGTCTAACAAGCTTATCACCTTACCTTTTAAACTGACTGCACCCCAACGGGTCTGGAAACCATGCCTTATGAGGAAAGACTTAGAGAGCTAGGGATGTTTAGCCTGGAGAAGAGAAGGTCAAGAGGTGATATGATAGCCCTCTTTAAATACTTGAAAGGATGCTACATAGAGGAGGAAGCAAGCTTGTTTTCTGCTGCTCCAGAGAACAGGACCCAGAACAATGGATGCAAGCTCCAGGAAAAGAGATTCCACCTCAACATTAGGAGGAACTTCCTGACAGTGAGGGCTGTTCGACAGTGGAGTGTGGTGGAGTCTTGTTCCTTGGAGGTCTTTAAGCAGAGGCTGGATGGCCATCTTTTGGGATTCTTTGATCCTGCATGGCAGGGGGGTTGGACTGGATGGCCCTTGTGGTCTCTTCCAACTCTGTGATTCAGTGGGATGTAGGATGCAGGTGGGAATTATCGCATGTGATTCACCACTGATTCCGCTGGGCAAGTAGAGCTGCATCCTAGGTCTCAGCCAGCCAGTTTTCAAGTTGGGAGATTTCTGATTTTGAAAAAGGGCCAGCTGAGCATGGCTGGGGCCTGGGCTGTAGTCACCTGGCGGAATTGGTGGCAAATTATGTGCAATAATTCCCACCTATATCAAGCATCCTGGCTGCATCCCATTGGGGTGCAGTCAGTTTAAAAGGTAATGCAATAAGCTCTTAAGTGTGATTTGACAATAATGAAGTCTGAGAAATTCCAACTGACATGATGTCTGAAGTCCTAATGTCAAAACATGAACTACATAGTATCAGTTCCTTGCATGTTTCACTGATGCACTACAAACTAAGTCTCCATACAGGGAAACAAACAAACAAAAAGAATGCCCTGCAGCCTATCTACTGTTAATAAATGTTGAATAAGCCATTCTGGATTGATAAATAGTGCTTGAAAAGTTGTGAAGTTGACCATCCACAGTTAACACCTGTGCAGCAGACAAAGAAGGTAGACAGAGCAGCCATTCCCAGTCTTGGCTTTTATAATGACACATATTGTATACAGATCAAGTAGCCTATGTTAAAATTTTAGCCATTTTTTTTTTTTAGGGGGAGGCAATGTATAAGTGCTCTCCTTAAGATGATGTACTCCAATGCAACAATTGCATCACACACAGCTACCTCTTCTTGTTGCATGTCTAGATGTTGTGAACACATACCATCCAACTGTCCCCATTTGGAAGGGTCAGTCCTACTTTTTCATATGCTTTTAAAATGTCCCAGTTTCTGTCTCCTTCTCCCACTTCCCCTCTTGTTCTCAGCTTACTTCGTTTGCTGCAAACTGAGTTCAAGGTGCAAAAGTAAGTTATATTCAATGAACTACACAGGAGGGAGGGGAAAGGATAGAAATTTTCCCTTCCCATAGTAGACTCACACACAAAAACTTCATAGTTAAGAGGACGACACAGATTGATTTTAAGGCCTAAATATCCTAAAGGCATCATATGCTGTCTGATCTTGGAAGCTAAGCAAGGTCAACCCTGGTTAGTACCTGGATGGGAGACTGCAAATGAATGCTGAAAGCTGTATTTCAGAGGAAGGAACTGGCATAACCACTTGTGGGTATTTCTTGTCTAATAAATGCCTATGAGATTCAGGAGTTATCATAAGTCAACAAGTACTTGTGTGCTCTTCCTCATGAATAATTTTTGCCATTTTGACCACACCCTGGTATTATTTGACCACACATCCCTGTGTTTTCATCTGCAAAATGTCATAGGTCATGTGGAAGGTGAAGATTCCCTGTCAGACAAAAGCTTGTAGGGAGAGATTTGTTGAATATTTCTGAATGCACAACTCGATTCACAATCAGTTTGGCAGTGGACCTTCATAACTAGAGGCCTCTCTTCAGAGACATTTTGTAGGCTTGAACAGAAAGCGTTTTGTCTTCACTAACAGGAAACCTAATGCATTACTCAGGCAAGACTATATATTCAGCACTGCTGTCAGGCCAATCAACATGTATCTTTTGATCTGAATGACAACAAATATATGAGTTGTCATTTTGTGCTGCAATGGGACACAAATCTGCCAGAGGTGAGCCTGTGCCCCTAGAAGAGACTTCTCCACATCCTAAATTCTGCCAAACTTAGACTGGGGGATTTCCAATAAATATGTCTAACAAGCCCATAAAAAAATTCCAACTAGCATGATGACTTAAGTCCTAATGTCAAAACACAGAACCACATAGACTGAGTTGCATGAATTTTTTGGCTGATGCACTGCAAACTAAATCTCCGTAGAACCGTTGGTTTTGTGAGCAAGCAAACAAACAAGAAGAAACCCTTGAAGCCTATCTGCTGGAAAATAAACTGCTCTGGGACAGTAGGTAGCATTTGAAAAGATTTATGATTATGAATCAGATTGGGGCAATATCTTCCCTGTGCTCGATACAACCGTGCCTTTAGACCTCATTGTCTTATAATTTCCTCTAGCTGTCCACAGAGAGATACAGTATTTCATAGGATATTTCTGTTTACAAAGTGAAGGGCCTCACTTAAGCAACGTTTGCTGAAAAAGAGTGCTGTTCCGAGGAAATGTGAGTGGGATGGAGCGGGGATCCCTGTAGAGCTAACTTGGCAGGACTAGAGATCCTGGCTCTGTCTGATATTAAAAGTGAGTCATCAGTTTACCCACACAGCAGGGTTTCTCTCTGGCCTTCTCACAGTGAGCAACTTGACAGAAGTCCAGAAGATTCAAGCCCAGCTTCTATAATTAATAAGAACTATCTGAAAGAAGCTCCTTGTTAAGAAATTGGTTGCTTTGTATATGCATGCTCTCAATATGCAAGAGAGAAAACTACAAGTCAAATCTAATTCTTAGAAAGATAGTTAGGCTGAACCCTTATCATCAAGAGGTCCTATAGACATGGTTTAGTATTAACAATACATGTATAGGTAGGAATTCACTGCATGGTTTGTAGGGCTTTTTTAATTGTTGCATTGCAAATATTTCCAACCATGCCCAAATGCAGGATGTTTGGTCTGCCAGATCTCTTGCCAACAACTCCCAGAAGCTCCATCTAGCATTGCCAATGATAAAGGATTCTGGAAGTTACAGTTCAAAATGTCTGAGGGCCAAGGATTCATAGAATCACGGAATCATAGAGTTGGAAGAGACCACAAGGGCCATCTAGTCCAACCCCCTGCCATGCAGGAACTTCCAATCAAAACATCCCCCAATCCTATATGTCTGTTCTGCCTGTACTTTTTGTGCCTGTACACAGAACATATGTTTTAATTATGATAGAAATTGCAGTTGAATGTTTACCACAATCATGTATACTTTGGTGTCTGCTGGCATTTCCAGATCGGGTGCTGGATAATATCAGCTGGTGTGTGTGTGTGTGTGAATCTTGAAACCTGACTGCTAGTAAAGCCTCATATCATTAGACATTGAACAGTTCATGGATGCTACTAATGAAAGGAACTATCATTCAGTAAATTAAATGAAGAGCCCAGGAAACACTCCGGACACAATCTCAGCTTAATTTTCCTTGTTTAATAATGAAAATCTATGTGAGATTGCTGTAAAGGGAACAAAATGTTCTATTTGAATTAATTTCCAGTGGCAAGATAACATATCAGGCAATTCCAGTCCCATTACCATGGCTTCTTCTTGGGTTTGTGATTGTGGATGCTGTGAGGGTCTTAAGGGTCTCCTTTTAATGAAAAGGATTAAGACAATAGCAATGCTTCAATTAATTCAAAATAGTTATTTGGTGTTTTTAATACATCAGTTGCAGGAGCATACAACACAATTGTCTGGGCATGGGAAGACCTCATTTTCTTATTGTGAATGGGAATTCCTTGATCTAGGCCACATAACGGAATTTCTTTGATATAAAATATTTGCAATATGTAGTTAAGTGTATTACAGATTATTTATATTGGTTGTGGAGAACACAATGGTTTGGGCAATTCTAATTTTAGTGCTCGGTTGTATATCGTCCGTCTTTAGAATCCTGTCCAATTCTTTCATAACTGCCCTTCCCATTCCTAGTCTTCTTCAGATTTCTTCACTATAGTCCTCATTTTGATCAATGTTTGGTCCTAGCTATGCAACCTCTTTTAACTATTTTACCTCATTGGCCAGTTTGAATTTGTGTAGATCCTCCATAGTCACTGCATTTGTTTTCTTTATGTTCAACAGCAAGCCTGCCTTTACACTTTCTTCTTGGACTTTCCTTGCTTTATCACATTAGGAGCCAAACAGGATTTAAACGAGAGTTAAGCAAGAGTTAAACAGGAAATGTCCTGTGATAAACATAGGGCATTTCCTGTTTAACTCTCGTTTAACTCTTGTTTAAATCCTGTTTGCCCCCTAGTGTGATAAAGCAGCGGTCTGTGATGTTTTCTGCTAGTAATATAGTGTTGTCCACATACCTAAAATTGTTGATATTTTGTCTTCCTATCTTCACTCTTCTTTCATCAGAGTCTAAATGTGCTCTTATGAATATATATTTTCTGCATACAGTTTGAACAAAACAGGGTGATAGAGTGCATCCTTGCCTGACTCCTTTGCAATTGAGCAAACAACAAAAATACTGAATACCTAAAGTCACATGCTTTTAATTGTCAGCCTTTCAATTAAAAAGTACTTCTAGGAATTAAAGTCTGTCCATCCAATGAAACATTAATCAGTGGCATTCTACTGAATAAAGTAAGATTTCAGCCTTGACAAATATTTGGCTGCATTCCTAGACAGATTTACTGGGAAGTAAGAGCCAGAAAGATGTAGTGATTTGAGTGGTGAACTAAGTTTCTGAAAGACTTGGATTCAAATCCCTGCTTAGCCACTGGGTGACCTTGAGGAAGTCATATTCTCTCAACCTAAGAAAGAAGGATTTATTATTATTACTCTTATTATATTAATTTATATCCCGCCCTTCTCCCAAGGCTGCAACTCATGGCAGCTTACAACATTAAAAAACACCATACAGTTAAAAAACATAATAAGCTGAGTTGACTTGAAGGGACACAACAACGACTAAAACTCACTGAACTCAATGGTACTTATTTCTCAGTAGAGAAGCCAAGGATTGCGCTATTGATTTCCTTGTTTGAGGTCTGAATAATTCCCAAGTTACTGTATATGTTTTAGAATCTATAAGGCAGAAATATTTTGGATGAACATGGAATTAGCTCCATGTCTGCTGAATACTGACTTACAAAACAAAAATAATAAAAGTTCTCACTGTGAAGAAAGGGTTACAAAGCAAATTAGCTCTGCGGACCTTGCATTTGCCCTGTAATGGAAATGTAAGTCATTTTAGCCAATTTGAAATGGAAATCTGGCAGGTGGGAGCCTAATTTTTCAAAATTTCACTGACAGAGAGGCCAACGTAGTACAGAAGATGGGAGAAAAGTAAAAGAGAGTGAAGATCCTTTTTAAAAAAAAGTAAAGATGTGCCTCCGTATTTCAGTAGGAACATCTAGAAATTCACCACCCACAAGCCAGTAAATGGATGCTTTCCTTAAACAGCTCTCTTCAGTTTCAATGGCTCATACGGCTTTATTACAAAACAAGAGAAGGTTGCAAGTCAAGTGTCTCTTGACTCTTCAAGTGTTCCCTGAAACATAATGACTTCAAAGTTTAAAATGAATTATCTTTCCTCCATTCCTAAGAGCAACAGTTCTTACCCTTCAGATACTATTAACCTTTCCAAATACATTTTTTAAAAAAACTTGCAGAGTTTTAACAGACAGGTGATTTCTGTGTCTGGGGAACTGCACATTTCAGCTCTGTACATTCCTTTTTCCAGAAATGAGAGCTGAGGAAATTCAGCTCACTTTTGCATGCTTTCTCTGGTTTCTTTCGGACGCCTCGCAGAACTCAGAGTCAAATCTGCAATTCAGGTTTTTCTTTAAATTGAAAAGAGTAGCCATGACAATGGCCATGACCTGTTGCAGGAGAAGTTGCAACAAAAATTAAGTTACTGTTAAATCAATTGGTCTACTGTGTTGGGACAAACAATAACAATGAGACCAAAGAGACTTGAAGTATATTAAATACTAATGCCATGATCAAGAGAGATGCATTTCCACATGAATCAGGAACTGTGAACTTAAACTATATCACAGTCCCTTTCATACAACATAATTACAGCACTGTAATAAAAAAAATTAATTTTAACTGTCATGGCTGCATCCTATAGCATCCTAGGATACTAGAACTCTCTGGCTGAGAATTCTAAATACTTCCCCCTAAATTGCAGATCCCAGGATTAGAACTTATTATAAACATAATTAATTAAATTGATGGTGGCCTTGGAAATGTGTTTGTAAGTGTGTGCCTTCAAATCCCCGGTTGACTTCTGATAACGCCATGAGTTTCATACAGTTTTCTTAGGCAAGGAATACTCATAGGTGCTTTGATACTGCCTTCTTTTGAAATATAGCCTACCATACTATAAATGTAACACATTTCTTTTAAAAGGTAACTTTCTTAGCATTGGATTTGAACCATCACCCAAGCTACCCTAGATAGAGGTCAAGATATAAATAGTTTAATAACTTTAGTAATACTTTGCTAAACTGCATCACAAAACAATTCCAAAATCAGTAATTCTCCATAAGGGTCATAGAGAGCTTTGTTTGATAGTTGTTAACTAGCCAAGGTGGAAACAGAATCAGTAATACAAAACTGCCAAGCAAACTAACCTAAATGCCAGGTTGTGATAGGACAAAAACCAGAGCCCTTGCTGATGTCTGAACTAGCATTTCTGTTTTCTTACAGGGAGGAATATAAGGTCACTGTTTCTTTTCTTTTCTTCAATGTAACAGCATAAACAGATGGGCAACCACTTTAACAGCTCCAAAATATGTTTCCTTAGAGCCACACAAGTCCATTTTATCAAAGAAAATTATTATTTCCCTCTCTCTTTGTTCTAAATAGGGTTAGGCACTTTTATAAGGGGGCAGCAGTAGAAAACATAGAACTGTAGGTATTATGGGAGGTGTTTTTTTAAAAAAACTTCTTCAGAGTTAGTAAGGCATTAAATTATATTCTTCCACACCTTTAAAAAGAATTCTCTCTTGACCGAACTAATGCATCTGTCCTGTTCATGCATAAAGTGGGGTTCAAAGATCTGTGGGAGATGAGAGGATTCGACAAAACGGTATGGAAAGCCCCAAACTCCTCCACTTGCTTGACTGCACCTTCTCCTCCTTTCTATGTGCTCTGAAACTGAGATCCAATGTAACTGTAATGAAGTGAAAAGCCCCACCAATATACTCATGCTAGATTTCAAGATGTGAGAAGATGGAGGTATTTGGTAGTGGCTTGAATGGCAACATAACATCCACATAATCATGTGGGAACCAGTAACCTTGGCTCATGGAGGCTAGGCACAGAACCGTATCTAACTGTAAGAACCTCTCATGTGAGAAAGGATTGGATTCCTCCTTGTGTCAACCTTAAACAGATACAGCCACTCACACATCTGTATTTGTATGCACACTCCATCCTCTGTATTCACAGACTTTTTTCCATCCAGCAACCATCCATGGCTTGAAAATATTTTTTTAAAAAAAAATATAAATTCTAATAAGCAAACTTTGATTTTGCTATTTTATATAAGGGACAGCATTTTACTACGCCACTATATTTAATGGGACTTGAGAATCCAGGGATTTTGGTATCCACGTGGGTCACGGAACCAAACTCCCAGTGGATACCAAGAGCCCACTGTATAAGTGCTGTTGTTGAATCATGACCTGTTACTTGTTCTTTGACAAAACTGAATAAGGCTTAGGGACTTTTTGGTGGCTGTCCCCAGGCTTTGGAACTCCCTTCTAAAGGAAGTTAGGCTGGTCCCCTCTGTCTTCCACTGTCAGGCAAAAACCTTTTATGAAGCCAAAGGCTTTCATGACCATTTCTTTCTTTCTTTCTTTCTTTCTTTCTTTCTTTCTTTTTGTGTGTGGACCTTTTGGGCCATGTTCTAGAAGAGTTCCTTTCTGACATTTCACCAGCATCTTCAAAGAATCTCTGAAGATGCCAGCTACAGATCCTGGTGAAACGGCAGAAAGGAACTCATCTAGAACATGGCCACATATCCCGAAAGCTCCACAAAAATCTTTTATTTTATTTAGTAGATTCTGAACTTTTGAAACCAATGTGCTTTAAAATGGCTATTAAGTCAATTTAATGTTATGATTTGTTTGTGTTTTAATATTATAACTTTTGTGTGTGTGTGTGTGTGTTTTAAATGTAATGTCAGCCACTGGGAGTGAATAAATAAACAAAATCTTTATCTTCACTCTTGGATCTACCAACATTTATTGATTCCTTATTAAATTCAAGAAGATTCGAGTACGAATATCATTATACAATGAATTTCTCCACTGAATAATAGAAAATTACACTTTAGCATCTTTTGAAAAACAAAGGTGAAGATTAAGTACTCCCTCCCTTTCATCCTGATCATTGTTTGGGGGTGGGGCCTTGTGGGTGAAATTGTCTTTCATGCAACATACTCCTGCAGATAAATGCCTTTGTTCTTTTTATGATGATTTCACAATTGATAAAAATCTTACTAGTTGAAATTCAAAATTATGGATGAACTTGCTAGTCCATTTCACACTCCCACTGAAGTTTTCTGAGCAAAGAACAATGCCACATTATTCTTGTGCCACGTTGCAGGCTCGGTATATAGTAAAAGCTTTGTCCTCTGACTTTGCATGGTTAAGTTATCATCTTCTGCAGGGTGCTTCAGCACGTATTTTACAAGCCAAGAGCTAAGATGTGTCTTAATTAATTGAATCTGGCTCACCCGGGGTCCTCCATCAAGCTTTCCAGACCTGCAAAGCTTTGAACCTTGAACATGAAAGGCGGAGGTATTTATTGGAATCTGCAGTGGGCAATACTTTGCTGCTCATCTGAAAGTATTGCTTGTATTTCACTTCATAAAATAATGAACCTCAGAGCTGTCTTTTGTGAACTAGGCTGGCAGACTTGTCTAATTTTAGTGGTAAAGGTAATAAAAGTTAAGTATTCCAGCAGTGGGACTATGTCTATGGTTACCTTCAAAAGGTTTGCTTCTGTCTTGGCCTGTACACTAGGATATAATAATATCAAAGGCCCAACATGGAACAAGGCCTAATTCTAATAGCATTTCAGTGTCAAAAAAGTCAGCTCTTTATTAAAAATTTAGGAAGTAAAGCTTCTTATTATGACAAGAACCACATATATATGGAATGATTTCTCCAGGAGTTACTGGATTTTTCTTTTTGTTCTTTTTAATTTTTGTTCTCACTTATCTCTCCCCCCCCCCCCATTGTGTGTGTGTGTGTGTGTGTGGTTTCCTTCATCCTACTCTTTTAAGTCTTTGGGGTACCTTTATAGAAACATGTTTTTGTTTTGTTCTAAAACTCATTGTCTTTTTTCCCTTTTAAGTAGCACAATCTTCTGTTTTAACAAAATGATAAAATCCTACAAAAAGTTGTTTCCAGATCATGGAATACCCACATGATTTACTTATATGCGGTTCATTTTTCCCTTTTTGTTCTGTTATATATTTATTGGTTCATTACAGTCTGGACTTTGCTTGTATAAGATCTTGGAAACAAAGAAATTTTGATCTTGTAAAATTATAAGATGGTAGGGTCCCTTAAGAAAACTTTGAAAGTAGCATTATCATCCTTGTTTGTATGTTCACATGCTTGATACAGTAAACCACAATGAATGAACAGTATTTTTTATAATTAATTCATATTCTTATTCTTCTTCATTTGTTCTTCTTATACAACATTTCTCAGTGCAAATAGGCAAATGCCTGCCAAATTTCTGAAAGCTATGTTCTTGATTCTGAATTAAAATGGAAAAAAACACTTATGCTATTACTTCTATAGTAGGTAAAGCATCCTAAAGGCTCCAGATTCTGTCTGCTCTTGGAAGTTAAGCAGGGTCAGCTGTGATTAGTATTTGCATGGGAGACTGTGAACAAATTCCAGGTGCTGTAGGCTATATTTCAGAAGAAGGAATTGGCAAAACCATCTCTGAGTATTCCTTGCCAACGAAAACCCTTTGAAATGCATGGGATCAGCACTGGTTAACAGATGACTTGATGACACATATACACAGTCACATACATGTAAATAAGTAAGAGTTCCAATAAACTTTGGAAATGTTGTTTTTCACTGTGCCCAAAATCCACACAACCATTTTTAATCATTTGCTTCCTTGTTGGCTCACTTGCTTGCCCATACTGTTATCCAATTACTGTGTCTAGGGAAGTTCCAGATAAAAAGAAATGAATACATTGGCTCGGATCTAGACTAAGGCATATTTTAGTCTCAGCGAAATCAGTGGTATGAGTTAGTGCTAACATAAGCCTTCATTGGAACTAGTTTGAATCCAAACATTTTTTTTTTAAATGGTTTATTTCCTCTGAGTCTTCCAAAGAAATGGAGTGCTGTGGATGGTTCTTCTACTGCCTCATTGTATCCACATGTAGTAAAGTGACCAAGTTCAATCAATAACCTTCATTCCTGAACAGGTATTTGAATCTGAGTCTTTGTATTCCTAGCTGTATCACTATAATATTGTAGATAGTTACAATCAGTAATAAATAAGTTATTTATATTAGATTAATGTACCTTTCATGAATACTTCTCTTCCACAGTTTCATCATAAACTAAGGTTGGATAATACCTTTATATTAGTAGCAGTTCAGTTACCCAATTTTATTACTGTGCTCATGATACACAATATTTATTATTTTTTTTCATTCTCCTGTTTAGGAGTTATTATTGCTAATGGTCTTAGACATCTTCACTTGGATGTAATGGTTCCGGTATACAGACGTGTTCAGCTTTTACTATACTTATGTCACTGATTTCACATACCTGACAACACTTCACAGGAAACATAGGCCCAAGCCATATCAAGAGTGTGGTCAGAAGGGTGTGGCCAGGCAACAAGACATCAAAAGTTGTTAATGAGGAAGAGCACACATTGCTGTTATCTGCTGTCAAGTCGATTTTGACTTATGGTAATCCTGTGAATGAAAGACCTCCAAGTCACTCTATCATCAACAGTCTTGCTCAGATCTTGCAGTCAGGGCCATGGCTTTCTTGATTGAGTCTATCCATCTGGACTGCTGTCTTCTTCTTTTCCTACTGCCCTGTGCCATACTAAACCTTATTGTCTTTTCTGTACCCAGGAAACATATTCAGGGGTTGTTTTATTGGCCATACAGCAAAGTACAATAACACTGTGGATTTTGGATGTTATTGTATTGTCTTTTCTACTGAGAGATGTCTTTTGATAGTATGGCAAAAGCATAACAGTTACAGTTTGGTCATCTTGGCTTCTAGGGAGGATTCAGGCTTGATTTGCTCTAGAACCCATTTATTTATCTTTTTGGCAGTCCAGGGTATCTGTACCACATTTCAAATGAATTGATTTTTCTATCAGCTTTCTTCACTGTCCAGCTTCCACAACCATACCTAGAAATGGGAAATACAATGGTATGGACAATCCTAACTTTACTATTCAATGATCTGTCCTGAAACTTCTGGCTCTTTTCTGATTCCTTCATTGCTGCCCTTCCAAGTCCTAGTCCTTTTTCTGATTTCTGGACTGCAGTCTCCATTCTGAGTAATAAATGAGTCAAGGTATAGAAATTATTGAGCTATTTCAATGTCTTAATCTTCTACCTTAAATATATGAAATCATCCATGGCCATTATTTTTATTATCTTAAGGTTCAACTATAAGCCTGCTTTTGTATTTTCTTCCTTGACATTCCTCAGTAATCCTTCCAAGTCTTTCCTATCATCTTACAATTAGCAAGGACGGATTCTTGAATTGTAACAGTAACAAAGACAGAATTTGGATGTGAAAAGTAGTCATGATTTTGTTTTATTTCTCCAAATCACACTTGCATTTTTACTTCATCTTTTTTGATTGTGGGGGTGGTTTTTTTCTGCATGAAAAATTATGCACATTTTTCCAGTGCTTTGCTTTTGCAACACATTTTCCTTAATGTATGGACTCTGTAAACATTTTTCCATTGTTTTGATTTTGTCTAATAATGTCATGTTTGTACATATTTTCAATGTTATGCATCTTAGCTATTTGCATTTTTAAAATGTGTTCATGGTTTTGTATGTATTTTATTTCTCCAAAAAT
The DNA here is from genome assembly GCA_034509955.1 of Urosaurus nigricauda. Classification (NCBI taxonomy): domain Eukaryota; kingdom Metazoa; phylum Chordata; class Lepidosauria; order Squamata; family Phrynosomatidae; genus Urosaurus; species Urosaurus nigricauda. Next base: position 89,937,535 of record JAOEGL010000006.1, read on the forward strand.
GTTTTGCAGAGCTTGCAAAGCTATGTACTTCTGAGTCAAGGTACATTTTGTCTCACAAGTCTCAGGAGGTATGAAGTGGATACTTCTGTCAAGAATCTCAACTTCATTTTTTTCCAACCATCTCTACTGACTTCCAAGAGCTGAATGACAGTTTAAGGCCTGAATTTAAAATTCCATCAAACAAGTTGAGGTTTCAGAAGGAAACCACTGACACCTACTCATTTCAAGGCAGTAAAGGATTCTTAAAACACAGGCCAATGTGTCCAAAATGTTTATTATCAGCACCAAGTTGGAAGTTCAATACGTGACTGAGGTCACCATCACTTTGATGGCTCAGCAGCATGGCTGTTTCTTCTTCAACCAAGACTTCTTTGGTAGCTATTTTAATTCACCCCTTCTGCTTTACTGCCAGGAAGAGAGCAGGCCACCTGCAAAAATCTTCCACGTCACGCAACCCACAGCACTCAAATATGTCGGCATCTCTCTAGCCTTGGTGTGGCTAGAGCAGCTGAGTGAGGCAAAGTGGATAAATTTGGCAGCCTACATATGAACACTGTGGATTGGACACAAGCATGGCATGCATTTTTAAAACTCATCAGAAGATTTGACTCCATACTTGGGCCAGCCTGAGATGATGAAGCTGAAACACCCAAAGTCTTCAGGAAACTATAACCAACCCCATTTCATATCTGAGAAGGCTGTGCTTTAATTGTACTTCCAGATGTTGGATTTCCCCAGACAGAGTAGCCACAAACCCAGAAAGCAAACAGGAAGTACTTCATCATAATAGAACTACTTGCTATCACTGGGGTTTGTAGCTACCAGTTTTGTTTTAGCATAATAGCTGCTCTTTCTCTCCCCAGCCAGATTTCACACTTATCCTGTTCATATATTTGGATTAATGAGAAAGAATTTAACCCTAGGGGTGGTATAATCCACACTGCAGAAGTCTTCTGTATCAGTGTGCCAATCCTCACCCCCAAATAGTCTGTGGTTGCTGGAGAAATCAAACCCTTGACAGTCACCTAAATATTAACTCTTTTAGCATAGATATCATGACTGTTAATTTAGATGAGAAGTGCTATCCAGTGGCCACTAAACACATTTGTAATGACTCCCATTTCCCCATGAAAAATATCTTTCCCTGAACATGTTCTGCTGAAGTATCTCTCTGCTCCCTGAAAAACACCAGCCTTTGAAACACAAATCATCTTGTTATTGTGCATATGATATAATTTTTACTCCTTGTTAATGAATGTGCCATTACCATGGAGAGGAGTCACCATAATGAAGACCAAAACACATTATGTTGGAAGGAAAGGCCACAACTTCTTTAACATTAACAGCTGTGAAGCAGGGTTGGTGCACAAAGCATGAGGTCTGGATCTGTCATAAATCAACCCCTGGTTGGACAATGAACCCAATTGCTTGGTCATGGCCAAGCTTCGGGCAACTGGTTAAATGCCCTTCTGCAACTCAGGTAACCAGCTGATTGCATGTTTGCTTCTCTGTCCCTAGTTACCGGGAGATGCTGAATTGATGCTGCCCCTGCAATGACAACACCACATGCTCCCAACAGTCCCAGGTCCCTGAAGGACTCCCGATCCAGTGCTACGCAGCTCTGGAAACCATGCTCACCAGATCCCAGACTTATGCTACCTCCCAGAGTAGTTGTGATAGCACAGCCCACAATCCCACAGAGGGAGAAAGGGAGGGCGGAAAGAGCCGAGCTGGAATGGCACCAACCATCTGCACCATGTGGCCTTAAATGGGCCACCCACCCAATCAGGGGCTGAGAAGGGGCAGAGGTCCTGCCTCCCCCAGCCCCTGCACCAATCAGCTAGGCTCCCCGGTGCAACATGGCCAATCTGCGGCACGTCTGCTCCCCAGCGCCCCCTGGGAATTGTAGTCCCAGTGTTGTTTATAACAATGTAATGCTTAATGGAAATTGCTGCCTTCTTTGTGAGGTGCATCCATTATACGTTTGTCTCCAGATTTGTCTCCACCACATGACAGAGATTTCATCAGCTTGGCTGAGCAACATACTTGAGTTGTGTACTTTTCACTTTTCTCTTGGCATGTTTATTGCAGAAAGAAGAAGAAGAAGAAGCCCACCCTTTAATACTCCTTTTCTGTTTCTGTTGATGGCACTTCTATTCAAAAGTTTCAGCAAGCCCACAGTATTGGTTTCATCTTTGATTCCTCTCTGTCATTTATTCCCCAGATTCAGACCACCGCCAAGGCCTGTAGATTCTCTCTTTGGAACACTGCTAAAATCCATCCATTCATCTCAGCCTCCACTGCCATGACTCTGGTCCATGCCCTAGTGGTTTCACGACTAGATTATTGTAACTTTCTTCTGACAGGGCTTCCTCTCTCTCACCTCCATCCTTTAATCTCTGTCCAGAAATCAGCTGCACATATTATCACATCTGCTCGCTGCTTTGACCATGTTTCTCCTCTTTTCTCCTCCCGTCATTGGCTCCCCTTCCCCTCCCGCATCCAGTACAAGCTTTTGTTGTTGACTTTCAAAGCCCTCCATGGACTGGCCCCTCCTTATTTGTCTGAACTTCTTTCTCCTCACACTCCTTCTCGTACCCTCCGCTCTGGTAGTCAAGGTCTCCTGTCCCAGCCGAGGATTTCCACTGCCCTGTCCCGGATTTGTCCCTTCTCAATTGCTGCCCCTCACTCCTGGAACCTTCTTCCCCCACACGTGCACCTCATCACTTCTCTAACCAGATTCAAAATTAAGTTAAAGACTATATTGTTTAGGGAAGCATTCCTAGGATTGTGCCGTCTGCCCCAGGATGCCTCCTTTTAACTATGTATTAAGAAGCCATGCCCTCCCTCCAGTCCATCTGCCTTGGTCCTGGTCCCAGAGGGACAGAAGAACCACTGGACCTCATCCCCTTCCCACCACCTTCCCCTTTTCCTTTTGTGTTGTCTTTGTTTATTCTACAGCATGTCTAGTATCAAAAAATATGCCCAGTATAAGAAAACTGAAATATCCTGAAAAATGAATAAGTTATACGCTTCTTTTATTCTTTGTTGTTAACTGTCTTCAGGATGACTTTGTCCCATGGCAGCTCCATGTATTAGTGACTCCAAGCCATCCTGTCTTCAACCGCTTTGCTCAGCTCTTGCAGACTTATGGCTGTGGCTTCTTTGATTAAGTCTATCCATTTGAAGAATCAAGTTCCTTGGCGGACTAAGATGACTAAGGGGCTGTACACCCATCTTTGCCCAGATTGTTGCTGCAGCAACCAAATGGCGTGGCAATGATCCACTCCCTCTCAGGAACAAAAAGAAGTTGCTAAAAGTAGTTTCTTGGAAAGAGTGAGATAATAATAATAATAATAATAATAATAATAATATTTTATTTATAGCCCGCTCCTCTGTATCGAATCAGAGCAGGTTATATCAATTAAAAAATACAAGATAAAATATACATTGCCCATGCCCAACCACCCACCCCTTAAACTAGAATTAAACTAGCATCAATTAAAACAACATAATTAAAATTACAATATAAAATAACAAGCCATTTCATGGATATCCAGATCAAGATGCTGCAGAATTAAGAGGGGTGCTTGATACAAACAGAGCTGGGAGTTAAGAACTTTCTGGGAAGGCCTGCCAGAAGAGATGTGTCTTTAAGGCTTTTTAAAAACAATCAGAGGATGTAATAAGACGCATCTTGTCCGGCAGGTCATTCCATAGCGAGGGAGCGACAGCCGAAAAGGCCCTCTGGGAGGTCTGTGCCAACCTAGTTTTCATAGGCTGTAACAGGTTCCTCCCAGAAGACCGGAGTGTGTGTGTGGGGGGGGGGGGGGGTTGTACGGCAGGAGGCATTCCTCGGATAAGATGGACCAAACCATGTAGGGCTTTAAAGGTTAAAAAAACACCCTGTACTACACTCAGAAACTAATCAGCAGCCAGTGGAGAGATTTGAGCATCGGTGTTATGTGCTCTCTTCTTGATGTTCCCGTGACAAGCCTGGCTGCCATATTCTGAACTAATTTACGTTTCCGAGTTAGGCACAAGAGTAGCCCCATGTAGAGCGCATTACAGAAGTCCAATCATGAGGTTACCAAAGCATGTACCACTGACTCCAGGTCCTTTGGCTCCAGGAAGGGGCGCAGATGGCGGATCAGCTGAAGCTGATAGCAGGCACTCCTGATTGCCGCATTCACCTGACTAGTCATGTGAAGCGATGAATCGAGAAGTACCCCCAGACTGTGAACAGGGTCTTTCGAGGAGAGTGTGACCCCATCTAGGACCCAAAGGTGTATTCCCATTCCTGGCTTCGGACCTGTGACAGTTAGTACCTCCTTTTTGTCCGGATTGAGCTTCAAACTGTTTTCTCTCATCCAATCCATTACTGCCACAAGACAGTCATTGAGAGGAGAGACACCATCCGAAGTCTGGGCCAACGATCTTGTCATGGAGAAGTAGATCTGAGTGTCATCAGTGTACTGAAGACACTGGGCTCCATGCCTCTGAATGATCTCACCTAGCGGCTTCATGTAGATGTTAAACATTATTCATTATCGCACATCTTCTGTGAGTGCCGCTTGGGTGCGTGGACATCTGTGCATTATCATCACACACCCCATATGGATGGTACACCAGGGAGATGGTGCACGGGCTCCACTAGAAGAGCTGGGTGCTTATGGATGTCCAGCCCTCTGGAGCCCTAAAAGTGGCCCCAGGACAGTGCTTTTTGCCCATCTGTATCGGGCCTAAATCCTTTTCTCTGGATCCATGGAGCTGTATTCTTTACATGGAGGAATATTCGAAGATGGCATTCCCCACTTTCACACTGAAACAGTACACCTCACAATACCTCGATGTTTAAAGAAACTTATTTAGGCCCAGCCTAAGATGTTTTGCTACATGAAATGGAGCACCAAACATGTCTCCCACTGCCCCTGCACAGCAAATCAACATTCACAAAGTTGTTATAGGCAGAAAATCTCAGCACCACTTGGCATCAAAATATTACACCTACAAAAATTATATAGGCCCGATTTAGACGTGCCTGAAGAGGCGTGTTTAAGGCTCAAAAGGGCCTTTTTAGGGTTAGGGAGGGCGCAGCGCCCACACCCTCCCTAACCCTAAAGCGTATGGGTGCCACCATTTAAAACTGGTGGCGTCCATACGGGCGCACCATGATGTTGTCATTGCATGCTCAGCATTTAGAAATGCTGTGCACACCATGAAAAAATCACACCACAGGAGGGCGCCAAGCTCACCCTTCCCACAGGCCTTCAAATGGCCATGCCAAATACCCGGGGAGAAAGGAGCCATGGCGGCGGCCCCTTTCTCCCTTTGTCACCGCAGAGGGAAGCGGGCTGTAGTGGGCTCCCAGGGTGCCAGCTGCAACCTGCTTTGAGGCCGCGGGGCAGCGGCAGTTTGCCGCTTCCTCATGGCCTCTGGAAGCGGTGAGATGGGGCCTCTGGGGCTCCCTGTGCGGCAGCCTTGGCCCCATCTCGCCACTTTGTGGGGCAGCTACAGACTGCCCCTTTGGGTGGTCTGTATCGCCCCTTAAACAACAATTTGACATCTGAAATCCACTTCCTCTATCTAATTAGAGGGCTGATCCTACACTCATCACATGTCCTAGCTCATTCTGAATGAAATGCCAGCACTACATTTGCCTGGTCCCAAACCTGGGTGGGGAACTCAAAAAGCAACTTCTTCAAGCTCTGGTTTGGGCCACCAATCAGTGATATCATAATATTACAAACATATAGGCTGGTGCACATGGTTTGTCAATTCATGAATACTTGCATAGAAATCCCTTTTCCAGTGGCCCGCATTATGTTTGCTTCAGCCATTGATCTTGCCAAAAAATGATATGGAATCTGACTTACTGTCCAAATAACTAAGAGACAGAGGCTATCCACAACACGCGATTTCCAAAGGGTTGGCAAAAGCAGCTGAAAAACCAAGACTGGAATTGTTAAACAACAATAACACAAACTAATCGTGTAGATCACAAACTAATCGTGTACACTGCACTCTGACATTTAATCATATCACCAAGGATATACAGAAGGCTATACACAAACACTGGCACCTGTTAGAAAACATTCCAGGATGTGAACAAAAACCAATGATTTCATTTAAGAGAACCAAAAACATCAGGGACTTAGTAATGCATGCTGAGTGTAAAGCCTTAAAACAATCTGCTGAGAATACTGAGATGGATTTATTTAAACCAGTAGGTCACCATCCATGTGGTCATTGCACATACTGCACCCACACAACTGAAATGACAGAATTTGTAAATTGCAATGACCAACAGCAATATAAATGATCCCATTTTAGCATGTGCAATACTAGTTTTGTTATTCTATGCTATTCAATGTGCATGTAAGAAACTTTAGGTGGAACGCAACACAAGATTGATAAAATGCAGAATAGGGGAACACCTCTCTAATCTAAAAATTAGAAGAGTGGGAGCTGCCTTAGTTGGTCATTTTGTAGAAATACAACATTCTACAGCTGATTTCCAATGTTGGGTTATAGAAAGAATTTATAATAATAATAAAGAACACATTTTAAGAAAAAAAAGAGATAGAATGGATTCTAAAACTGAAATCCTTGGTGCCTGTAGGTTTAAATGAAGATTTGGACATACAGTACAGTCTTTAATTGAAACATAACAGAGAAATTATGCATCAGAACACTTAAGGAGGAGTTAAGGAGGAGTCTTGACTCTTCCCTCCCCCTTTTCTTTTTCTTTTTCTTTTTTAAGAGTGTGTATAGTTCACATTGTTTTTAGGCTTGAGATGGGGGTTGAGAATGGGGATTATTTTCTTCTTGCTTGTTTTGGTCTGTTGTTATATATTTTGCTTTGTTAATTTTATTTTTTGTTATAATTGCTATGTATGTTTTGTTGTTGCTATAACTGCTATGTATTTTTACTTTGTTAATTGTTATGTATTTGGCTTTGCTAATTTTACTGTTATAATTACTATGTATTTTTGTCGCTATAATTTGTTATATATTTTGGTTAGTCATTGTTATTGTTATCTGCTATCTGATTTTATTGTTATTGTTTAATGCATTGCTATTTGTTTTTTTAATTCATGTTTATTGTTATTGCTTGTATAATCCCCTCTGTTGTAAGCTGCCTGGATTCCTTGTAATTGGGCGGCATATAAATAAATTATTATTATTATTATTATTATTATTACATGCATGGGTATGAATGTAAAATATTTATATAAAGACAAGAACAGAATGAACAATTGTCAGGAGGGATTGCATCATTTGCCACTGTGTCCTATCCCAAGACATATCATTGGTTATACCTTTCCAAGATCAACTGGAATTTGTAAATAATAATAATAATAATAATAATAATAATAATAATTTATATCCTGCCCCATCTGCACTCAGGCAATCGGAGCAGAAATGTACAGAAATGAAATATACAGAAATGCTACACTGTCTGGTCCCTTTAGCCCTATGGTTCTGTAATATAGAAAGTGATTTCTCTCAAAGGGCATGTATAACTTTGATAAGATTTATAAGAATAGTTTTGTATCATAATTTGATGAGTATTGTCCTATCTCTTTAAATATTTATTTTAAATATGTTTATATTTGTTTTCAGCCCCTGAAGAAGGCCTAGTGTGGACGAAACATGGTGGGCTTTTTAAACACTATTCAGTGTGAATAAACAATTGACCATCTTGGAGCACGTGGAGCTTGTCTCCTTTCTGTTTGCTGTCATACATTGGAACCAACTTGAAGGCAAACAACAAGTGATTATAAATATGGAGGAAATGCATTTTCAATAGGGCTCTCCTACTGATTTGTGAATGTGTGCCATACATTCTATACTCTGTATTTGGTTCCCCTCCTAGTATGAACAGGCAAGTTAATGAGAGGCCTAATGGATATATGGCAGACTGGCTGATCATGGATAGGTTATACTTTTACCACCGCATAAGCAAAAGTCCGAGGAAAATACATAATCACTTTGACAATACGATTGCTAGAGGGCGCTCTGTTTCCTTTGTGAAACTGATGCAACTTGTTTCTTTGCTATGTGCCTAAAACATTTAAAAAGGGGGGGGGGGGAGATAACAGCAGATGATGTTCTCAGATGATGTTTCATAGCTGAAATGATGCCAGAAAACAGGCAAAGGTCTAAATGTGTAAGTGCCAGAATGACCATATGTGCATATGTAGTACTCAGCTTGCAAATCTTCTGTAAGAGCTACATGGTTCACGTATCACTTCTCTTGCATTTGATTGTTTTGACACTACAAAAGACTTCAGATCTGACCATCTTTTTTTTCCCCTCCTCATTTTCCAAATGCATGTTGAAACATAAAGGTGGGTAACAAAGTTTTTTAATGCAATGGGCTATCATGGTCTTACACATCTTACACGTTTACATCAAGCCCAGATGTAAACTGCCTTGGAGGGGAGTGTGTTGTTGTTTCTAAATGTATTTAAAATATTTAAATGAAGTTAATTAAAAAGCAAAGTTTCTTTGTGCACATGCAGTTGTAGTGAGCAATAACTATTCCAGCAAAAAGTAGAGTGGTTTAACCTGTTGACAGCAATAAAAGGAAGGATGGATAATGAACAAGTCTGTCTTCTATCTATATCAGTTTTATTTAGGTTTACCCATAAGACCATTCTGTGCAGTTTCCATATAAACCAAGATTTTTTTTAAATGCACAGACACAATTCACATTACAATATACATTGTTATTAAATATATCAATGCTTTTTTGACAGACAATATTGATGATGATGATGATGATGATGATGATGATGATGATGATGCCATTCATCATCACATTTTCCCTGGGTGGCTTACAAAAAACCCAGTATAATATTAAATATAAAATAATAATTAAAATACTAAAATATACCATAAATAGTCCTATCTGGTAGAGAAAGTAAAAGCACTTAGCAGCTCAAATTACCAAATAACTTGTTGATTTGAAATAGTGGTTGGCCCTATCATTAGATGGTATAAGGCACAAGCTTCGGGTAGCATATTTTGAAGTACAGCAAATATTTATTTAGTTTATTATGCATGCACCTGCACTACATCTGCACTGCAGAAATAATCCAGTTTCACACCACTTTCACTGGCACATTAAGACACCATGTTGAGTTTTTAGAAACACAGACAAGCTAATGGATTGGAGGCTTGCAGGGTTTTTTTCCCCATGAGTTCTCAGATTTGTTTAACAACAACAAATATGTAAGGGACATATATACTCCAACTGAGTTTATCATATGACGGAATTTGGAGGTATAATGCAATGGGGTTTCACATTATTGCGTATGAGTGTATCTCACACAATTTCAGGCAAAAGGGAAGTCATTCCGAATGCAATCATAGGTTTTACGTTAATGTGTATTAGAGTATCTCACGCAATTTCGGGCAATGGGGGGTCATTTTCAGGAAATGGGAAGTCATTCTGAACGCATTCCAATTGCAATCATATTTCACGTAAATTCGCTAAACTTGCGAATTTATGTGAATTCGCAATGGCTCAATCGAAATTGGGAGAAATTCCTCCCATGTGATAAACTCAATTGCTCGTATCTTGGACTATTTTCTGACAATTCTTGGTACCAGCTGCAACATTTTATTTCTACCCTTGATTAGATTGCTTTTTAATTCTGAGAAATCTTAGAGGGGAAATATCTTTCATTCCTTTCTCTTGATAATTTATTTTAAAGTTGTATCAGTGTATCAGTGAAATGGCACTTTTGCATTTTAGTATTATAATATATATTTTAAAAAATCAGAAGAGAAATCTTGTGCTTCAAACCATAGGACCACCTCAGCAAGCCATGCCCCATTAAAAACAAAACAAACGAACAAACAAAAAAATCATCAGAAGAGCCCTGCTGCAGATTCAAAAAATTGCTGTCAAAAGCCCCCAAACAAGAATGGAACAAACTGAATGGATGTGGAGGTAATAACTGGCAAAACCTGGCAAAACACAAGGAAGTGCATCATAAAAACTCATGCTTCTTTAAATCAGTTTGGAAAAGCATTGTAAGAGAAGGTGAAAACTGAAAAGTCCTGACCTCTCCTGGAGTCCATGGCAAAAATTCCTTCAAATTCCCTATAACACAGGCTTGCAAATTTGATGGTCATTTTTTAAAAAAGTATGCTGGTGTTAATAGGAATTTGGCATTTTAAATAAAAAATGACCTCAGATTTACTTCATCATGTACAGTTTTTTCACAACTTGCTTTGATGTGTCTGTTGCAATATGTGACTGAATGAAATGATCCTGCAAACAATTATCCTGCAAAAAGTAAGAAAGTGGTTCAATTCTTCTAAGAGATTAATCAAAAGACTTTAATTCACTGATGTGAAACACAAAAATCCATTCAAAAGCACTAAAAGAAATCTTACTACAGCATCAGCATTCGCACTTAATCAAAGCTGAGTAACAAATTAATTGACAAAAACATCAAATTTGTGAAAGAACTGTGTGCGGTATGACATTTTTATTGTGCTTTTCAAATTGAACACCCAGAAATACATTTATAACAGCTACAGTTGTAAAGTTTTGAAAAAAGTTTTTCATCGCAGGCCTGTGCTATTCTAAACTATTATTTGTCATCAGGTTTCAACTCTATACTGTGTTATGAAGGGAAGCCAGATTGATGAGCTGGCTGACTCCTTCCCCCCAAATATATATAGCTCATTTAAACCCTGGAACAGGTTCATTGCCCTACTAACACTCTCCTACTGTAGTATGTTCTCCCTAGATCTATCAGGAGTCAAGGAAAGGCCTCCCAATTTCCCCAGGACTTTGAGGAATAACTTTAGACTTATAGAATCCTAGAGTTGGAAGAGACCACAAGGGCCATCTAGTCCAACCCCCTGTCATGCAGTAACTCACAATCAAAGATCCCTGACAGATGGCCATCTAGCCTCTGTTTAAAGATCTCCAAAGGAGACTCCACCACTCTCTGAAGGAGTGTGTTCCATTGTCAAACAGCTCTTAGTATCCTCTCAATGACTGCCTTGGAGCGGTAATGGATTGGATGAGGAAAAACAGACTGGAGCTAATTCCAGACAAAACAGAGGTACTTACAGTCACAGGCCCAAAACCAGGTCTGGGAATACATCTCCCAGTCCTAGATGGAGTCACACTCTCCTCAAAGGACTCTGTTCGCAGTCTGGGGATGCTTCTAGATTCGTTGCTTCACATGACTAGTCAGGTGAATGCAACGGTCAGGAGTGCCTGTTATCAGCTTCGGCTGATACACCAGCTGTGCCCTTTCCTGGACATGAAGGATCTGGAAACTGGTACATGCTCTGGTAACCTCACGTTTGGATTACTGTAATGCACTCTACATGGGGCTACCCCTGTGCTTGACCCAGAAACTTCAATTGGTCCAAAATATGGTTACCAGAACATCTAGGAGAGAGCGCATAACACCTGTGCTCAGATCTCTCCACTGGCTGCCGATCAGTTTCTGGGCACAGTACAAGGTGTTGGTTTTAACCTTTAAAGCCCTACATGGCTTGGGTCCATCCTATCTTAGGGACTGCCTCTTCCCATATGATCCGGCCCATATTCTCTGGTCCTCTGGGAGGAACCTGCTACAGCCCATGAAGACTAGGCTGTTGCAGACCTCCCAGAGGGCCTTCTCTGCAACTGTTCCCGGACTATGGAATGGCCTGCCAGAGAAGATCCATTTTATTAGAACCCTTGACTGCTTTAAAAAAGCTGTAAAGATGCATCTCTTCCGGCAGACCTTCCTGGAAACTGCTTAATCTCTCCTGGCTCCAAAGTTTAGTCCTACAATTTTCCAGCTAGTTCCTGGCTTTATGAACCCTGATGCCACCACCTATGCTACACAAAGATTAACTGGCTTTATCATTTTATATTGCTTGTATTCCTGTTTGGTTGTTTTAATTTGTGTTATTTTGATTCAGTTTTAAGGGGTGGGAGGTTAGGGATTGGGTTGTAGGAAATGTTTTTATTGTGATTGTTTTAACTCTGTTGTACCCTGCCCCGATTGCTTGGTCAGAGGGGCGGGCTAGAAATAAAACAACAACTTCTTCTTCTTCTTCTTCTTCTTCTTCTTCTTCTTCTTCTTCTTCTTCTTCTTCTTCTTCTTCTCTCTTTTCCTGTGGCTTGCATCCATTATTCTGGGTCCTAGAAGCAGAAAACAAGCTTGCTCCCTCCTCAATATGACATCCCTTCAAATATTTAAACAGGCTATGATATTACTTCTTAATCTTCTCTTCTCAAGTCACTCCTCATAGGGCATGGTTTCCAGACCCTTCACCATTTTAGTCACCCTCCTTTGGACACGCTCCAGTTTCTCCACATCCTTTTTGAATTGTGGTGCCCAGAACTGGACATGGTATTCCAGGTGGGGCCTGACCAAAGCAGAATAGAGTGGCACTATTACTTCCCTTGATCTAAACACTATACTTCTATTGATGCAGCCTAAAATCACATTGGCCTTTTTTAGTTGCCGCATCACACTGTTGATTCATGCTCCACTTGTGCTCTACTAGGACTCCTAGATCCCTTTCATAAGTAGTCTTGTTAAGCCAGGCATCCCCCACCCTATATCTATGCTTTTCATTTTTCCACCCTAAGTACAGTACTGTACTTAGGTTTCTCCAGGTTGAAATTCATTTTGAGACTGTGCAGACTGCCCCCAAGGAGCTGCCTGCAGCTGCGCTGGATCAGGGCTGCAGCAACTGCACACCATTGCTCTGATCTGGCCTTTCCAGGGTGCAAAAAGGAGCCACAAAAAGTGATAGCCGTGACGCCACAGCTTTAAGGTGCTTCTTTGGCACTGAATTGTGTAAATACAGTGCCAGAGGAGCTCCATGATGCCACACGTCATGTGGATCAGCACGCAGCATCATGTCACCATGGGGGTGGTGTAAGGGAGTGTGTTGTATAGACGCCACACCCTGACACCACTCCCAGGCCAGCCTTAATGCCAGTCTGCACAGCCCCTTGTTAGCTTTGTTCAAGCTTTCTAATCTATTAAGGTAATTTTAAATTTTGATCCTCTCCTCTGGGGTATTAGCTACTCCTAATTTGATGTTATCTGCAGATTTGATAAGCATGTCCCCTATTCTTTTGTTGATAAAGATGTTGAATAGCACTGGGCCCAGGACAGAACCCTGGGACATCCCACTAGTTACTTTTCTCCAAGATAAAGAGGAACCATTGCTGAGCTCCCTTTTAGTTCAGCCAGTCAACCAATTACAAATCCATTTAATAGTTGCATTGTGTAGCCCACACTTTACTATCTTATTTGCAAGACTGTAATGGAGAACCTTATCAAAGGCCTTACTGAAATCATGATATGCTATATCCACAGCATTTCCTTCATCTACCAAGCTGATAATTTCATTGCTGGATGGGCTCCCTTTTAATCCAATTGTTTTTTTTAATTTTTTTATTTTACTGATTTATTTTATTTACTGATTTATTTTCCTGTATGCTCATTTTCCTTTATTATATTCATTTGCAGCCTGCCTTTTCCCCAATAAAGGGACTGTAGCCAGCTTAAAAATGATTGAAATCAGAACAAAGTAATAACCATATAAAACCATAAGTATCTCTCAAAGCCAAATAAGAATAGCTTTAGTTTTGCTTTTTGAATCACTCAGCATTATTTAAAAACAATTAACCCAGTGTCCCAGCTTCTCTCTTCTCCCAATTTTCCCCTTTGTCTTTAGTTTATTTTAATTGTAACAAACTGAATTCAAAGAGCAAAAATAGTTGACACTCTTATCAAAGCTGCAAGTGAGAGCAGGAGAGAGCAGAATCTTGCCAGTCCCTTTTGGCTCAGGCAAAAGCAAACTGCTACAACTTCAGAGCAGCTTGTTTGTTCATCATCACTAATCTCTTTTGCCATTTTAACCATACTCTGATGTTCCTTGGCCATGTGTCCCAGTTTCCATCTGCAAAATGTTGGACATTATGATGAAGCCCCCATTATACAGGATCAAATATTGGGGGATCTATCCCCACCTTGTTGATGGAAGAAGGATACTCCACCACTCACTGAGGGAGTGTGTTCCACTGTTGAACAGCTCTTGCTGTCAGGATGTTCTTCCTAATGTTGAGGTGGAATGTCCTTTCCTGTAGTTAACTCTGTATGCTGGATTTGCCAGACTATACCATACTGTCCATTTTCGGTAATTCCCTTTGACAATGAACCTATAGGGTAGATCAGTATGACCCCACTTTTCCCATGGGTGAAAGTCTGAGCACTGGTATCAATAGCTGCTGCCACTGCTTTTGGAAGTTGAACAGCTATGTCCCATTGTTGAAAGGTGTGGCAATGAAGCAGATGCTGTTGTCAGTGTTCTTCAAAGTCTTAAGGTAGTGACATCTGACTATTCAGTAGGACAATCCCTGAAAACAATTACTCCTGTAGTATTTGTAACAAGTTTCAAACCTATATAACCTTGAAATGTGAAAAGTGGTTTTTTTAAAATACACTTTTCATAGTGAAAACATCAGGCTCCTCCAAAGAAGAATTGTTCATGCACTTGTTGATTCAAAACTGGGGTACACTTAGCTTGCAGGCCACATGTGGCCAAGACTTATTTTTGTGGCCCTGCTGCTGCTGATAATATGCTACTGAAATGTGATGACAAGGTGGAACCCCCAGAAGCACATTTCTTCTTTAAAACAAGGTGAAAACACATGTGCACCTTGTATTCCAGCTGAACTGCTCCATACTAGCCTGGGAGTGCCACTTTTCTGTACTTCTGTCACCAAATGTTTGTGGTGAGCAGCAGTGGGAGAAACATGCAGGTAGTTTCCAAGGTGGAACTCCATCCACAAGAGCCATTAAAGTTGGTTACCTCAATTAAAGGGATGGTTTTTGCAAAGATGAGTTGGGTTAGCTACCTAGGAGGCATTGTCGTTTTCTGTTTATTTTGCTAAAATTCTTCTGGACTTCAGATTTCTACTCAAGGATATGCAAGTCAAATCATATTTGCGTCAAGCCAATGACCATTGCAATTATAACAAATGCAGCACGTTCCAGCAGATGTGACCAATTTAAAAGCTTACATATACCAATACTAAAACAATTTTATTTCTAAAATGTATCTCTAACAGATATAAACAGTATAACCAAATACATAGATGATCACTGAGTTCATGTATAACTTGTGCAATTTAAAACTCAGGACTTGACTATAACCTCTCCGCTCTGATTGAATACAGAGGATCGGGCTATAAATAAATTATTATTATTATTATTATTATTATTATTACCTTTATAGCAATTGCTATATACAAGTATACTTTTTACTCCACTTCATCATTCTTCTTCCTGCTTCGTGTGTGTATGTTTCTCTATCCATCAGTACCAATTAATAATTTTCTTTTAAATTACAAGTATTATTTTAAGTCATGCTGGATCGTAAAATTTAGAAAATTTAAATCTGGCTCCAAATACTACTCTTACCAAAAAAGAGGTTATTGAACCAGACAACAAATGTTATTTAAGTACTGGGAATGTCAGATGATATATGTGTGAACAAATCTTGACTGTATCCATATGACTTAAAAAGACAAATACCAATACTTTTAAATGGATTAGAACTGAACCAGGAAATACTCAGGGTCTATTTTCAGTCATCAAGATGGAAAAGTATGCTATTTAGCAAACATTTTTGCTACATTGAGCAAAGATTTATATTGTATGACTAAGTTCTTTTTAAATTAAATGGCAAGAATCCTTAAACTATAATGTAGCAGCACAGCTGAATTCCCAAATGTAATAAAGCAGACTATAGTGTTGCCTTGTGGAATGCACAGTAACCTTCTAACAATAAACAGCATCAGGTTGACAATTATGTCTGTTATTTCCAGAGTTTTGCAAAGTTACATTTTGGATGACAACTCACAAAATCCCCAAGCTGGCTGGGGGATAGTGGGAGTTGCAGTCTAAAAACAGATACCCTAAATTGTAAAAATGCTTAATCTTGGCTGGACTAAATTCTCACAGCTCCTCTTCTTCACCCTCTTTACTATGAGAGGTCAGTGTATATTGCCATTAACCTTTTAAGGCATTATACAATTTTTGTCAATGGTGTCAATGAAGCAAAAATTATTTGACTTGCAGAAAGAGGAGTCAGTCTTTGTTGTTCAGTTTAGTCTTCTTTTCTGGGTTCTGCGAAGTATCCTCAACACTGATTACTTTAATCCCTGTCCCATAAAAATATTTTAAAAGAGCACTTTCTTTTTCCCTTTGAAATATACTTCCTTGCATTTAATAGCAGATATTTATAAAGGGGTTCTGCTATTTCTCTGCATCTCCAGAGTGATCCCCCTGGTTCCCCTGTTTCTCTGTTGTGCAGGGCTTGTACTGGTTGCAATAAATGTAACTTTTCAGTAGTAAATGTTTCAGGGTTTACTTATCCCATTGAAAAGCATAACACCACCACCTCCCTCTGGATTTTAACTGAGTTGAATTAAACCTGCTAACATAATATTTGGTGTGGGTTTTTTTTTAATCACCCAGGAAGGTTCAGCATTCAAAATGCAACTTTACAAAGCTGAAACATGTTTTCCTTTGAAATTCTATATTTTGAAAATGCATGTTTTATAACACAGTTTGTACAGTTTAAAACCAGCAATACCAATTAACAAGCAATTAAAGCAAAACTCATTCTGCCCACTCTTTAGGAATATGTTGCACTTTGCTATTAATTATGTTGGCTCGCTTACTTTAAACAGATTGCAACTGTTTACGGTGTCATGTTTTTCTCAAGTCTCTAGAAAAAAACTACAGTACATTCTTTTGCAGCATGTTATTTGTGAAAATTTTATGGCTGATGTTTAAAATGCAGAAAACATTCAGGGGTAGCTGTGTTGGCCATTTAACAAATAAAACCAAAAATCCAGCAGTGATACCTTTTTTGGCCAACCCAAAATGCACAATATATTTGTTGCAAGCTTTCAAAGCTCCATGGGCTTCTACATCAGGTAAGATGTTACAAACCAAACAGGAGAAGAAGAAGAAAAACAATTGGAGATGTTAGTTAGATGCCTGTATGTTGTTTCAGTCCTTAGTAAAGAAAATTTCCCTATTGCCACGTGGCCAGAAGGAGGAGGAGCCTGTCTGTAAAATATATCCTCCCCATCACAACATCTTTACTAAACAACATGCAGGCATCTGATTAACATCTCCAGTTGTTCTGTTCGGGTTGAAACATCTTGCTTAATGAAGAAGCCCATGGAGTTTTGAAAGTTTGCAACAAGTATATTGTGCATTTTGGTTGGCCAATAAAGATATCACTACTGTAGTGTATTTATGATTAAAAATACAGTATTTTTTTGTTATCATGCTCATTGCATATCCAAATAAGTGCAACAATGTGTCTATTTCTAGAGTAACATTATGATCTAGTGGATATAATATTGCACTATAGTCAAGAAATGTGAGTTCAAATTCCTGTTCAGCCATGAACCTCATTGGCCCGAAACAGACGGGCAGGAAGAGGTGCCCTCGTACCGTGATTAGGGCTAGGGAGTGCACAGCATTTGCACGCTCCCAAAACCGAACACGGAATGGCACCTGCATCATTACGTAATGCCATTTAGAGCGCATACGTAATGACGGAGCTGCAAAGTTGTGCGGAGTAAACGCGCCCAATGGTGCCTTTTCCGTTTATTGCACCACAACTGCACCACTAAAAAGCAGCAGAGTTTCCCCTCTCCTTTTTTGCTGCACAGGTTCGCCTCAGCGTCTAGCTGCTGTGGTGAAGTTCTGCAGCAAAAAAAGGAGACTGGGTGGGTGTGATGAAAAATGGAATGTCAGAATGGCCATCATACCCACAATAATAAATATTTTGCCAATAGCACATGGAGATGTTTATGTACATGATTGGAGTTGAGATTGGGGTTGGCCATGCCTTATATTGCCTAGAGGTTGCACATGTTCTGTAATTTATGACTAGGCGAGGAACTGGGAACCTAAAAGACACCAGATATTGGAGGACTACTATATTATTATTTGATTATTAATTGTGCTAACTGGGACTGGTGGGATTTGGAGTGCGACAACATTCACACAGCTTCCTTGTCTCTGTACGTTTGACTATTGCAGAGTGGCCTCCGCCTGCAGTTCCCCCAGACCAAGTTAACTACAACAGAAACAATATCTGATACAAAATATAGGTTCATGACTCCAACATTGGCTGCATATACATTGCAGAAATAATGCAGTCTGACATTTCTTTAACTATTGTGTCTCTCTGCTATGGAATCCTGGGATTTGTAGTGGCACCAGAGCTCTCTGACAGAGAAGGCAAACTATCTCACAAAACTATCAACCCCAGAATTGCATACATTGAGCCATAGCAGTCAAAGCAGTGGCAAACTGCATTATTTCTGCAGTGCAGATGCATCCATTATCACTTTACTGCTCCTGCATGATGTTTTAACATGTATTTTTTTGCCTGATGTAGAAGCCAGCAGAGCTTCAAAAGCTTGCATGATGTATTTTGTTCTTTTTAGTTGGTCCAAAAATGGTATCACTTTTTTGTGGGTTTTGTATTTTGGTGTAGTTTGCTGCATGGCCTCTGGATATATTTCCTGTTTTGTGGAAATAACAACAGCATTTTCTGTTGCTGGGTGGCATTTTAAAAAAAAAATAACTTACAAAATACCACAATCATAGCAAGATTCCCATCAGCCTTATAGACTTCATCATAACTCCAAATTCATTAGTCCTGTGGCATCATCTCATGAAGCCCTGTCAGAGTGTGGGTATGCTTCCTGCTATCAATGTACATCTTGTAGGTGGGGAAAGAATGGTGCTGAGCAACAATAAGGAGTGCTATCATTGTTGGCATTAAATAGTTAAATACCCTGTACAAAAATCCTAAAATCCTACGTGCTTTATAGCTCTCAATAAAGTAGTGCTGTAGGGGGAGCCATCTTCTCTTACAATGACTGATAATGAGCAACTCTAAGTGATAAATTCCCCCATCCTCCCAGTCCCAGCTGGCCATGTTAAAATGTTAACATACAAAGACTGCAAGAAGGTTAACAGTTGAAGCAGACATTGTGCAGATGTCTCAAGCTACAAACGAGCCATTCCTTCAAAATTCCATATTTCATCAAGTGTGCCTGAAGTCACCACTTTGGTAAAAAAAAAAAAAAAAAAAAAAAAGGTGGGACTATAACAGAGAAAAGACAAAGTTACATAAAATCTACACATGCTAATCTATACCTGTGGATGCAAATTTGGCAAGAATCTCTGTAAAGGGAGTTGTAATTTATCATATTTTATTGCAGAAGATTCTGAAGAACTAATGTTCACTCATTGCTTGCTCATTCTGCTGTCTCAGTAGTCTGGGTATTGGATTAGGACTTTGGAGACCAGGATTTGGATCTTCTTTCAGCCATGGAAACCCACTGGGTGACCTTTGGCAAGTCACACTCTCACAGCCTCAGAAGAAAAACTGGCACAAACCCCTCTAAACAAATTTTGCCAAGAAACTCCCATGATAGGTTTGCCTCAGGGTCACCATAAGCTGGAAATGACTTGAGCGCATCCAAAAACAACAACAGTGGGAAACTTAACACTCCTGCTCTCCTTTCTTAGGTTATTTTGTGTAATGTGAATATTGATCAATGTAGTTGAATGGACATCTAACATGATGTTGTAGGTTGAATGTTGACTCCAGGAAACCAGTTTGAATTTCCTCTCAGCCATGGAAACCCACTGGCTGACCTTTTTCTCAGCCTTAGAGGAAAGCTCCTCCAAATAAATCTGATCTAAAAAAAAAAATCTAAGACTTGTGGCAGCTCAAGCAGTTAAGATGATGACTTTGTTGACTGGAAGATCGGCAGGTTAGCAGTTCGAGGCCCAGGTGCTGCATGATGGGGTGAGCTCCATCACTAGTCTCAGCTTCTGCCAACCTAGCAGTTTGAAAGCATGCAAGTGCAAGTAGATAAATAGGTACCACTCTGGTGGGAAGGTAAACAGTGTTCTGTACAGCCATGCTGGCCACATGATCACAGAGTAGTCTCTGACAACGCTGGCTCTTAGGCTTAGTAATAGAGATGAGCACCACCCCCTATGATCGGACGTGACTTGACAACCTTGTCAACGGGGAATACCTTGACGTTTAGAAAATTCTACACCATAATTTGAAGTCAACTTGAAAGCAAATACCAATAAAATCGAAGTTGATCCACAGGTGTCACAGACTACGCCAAACCCATTAGCACAATTAGCACCTCACCCACTACATCAAAACCATAGAAGGGTTGTGTGTATGTATGTGAGTGTTTGTGAAACTATTGGCTGCATTTAGGACTGCATTTACATAGCTCCGAGACAGCACAACCATTTGGACAATTGTTTATTACCATGAATGTAAGTGCCCCTTTACCTGGCTTTTCTCCTTAAATTGGACATTGATTGGTGAGCCCTTCAAAATAGGAAATGTCTTCACAAAGATGACTTTTAACTGACAGCCTATCAAACAAAGTATTGTTGTCTGTAAAGCAGGACACATGGCAACCCAAAGTCTCAGCATTTTAAAAATTGTCTCTAATCAATGTTTTCTTTGGCTTTTGTGCTTAGTGAACATGGAAAAGTTTACTTGGAAGATTTGTTGGGGGTGGGTAATTGGCTTTCTTTCCCCCTCTCCCTTCACTTCCACAGGTGGGGTTTTCCTATTCACCCAGTGACATTCATGATCTTTTCAGCATATTTTTTTAAAAAAATTATTTATTAATTTTTGGTCTCCAGCTTTGACGAAAGATGGAACATTCCTCAAATCCCAGCATGGAGGTTATTTGATGAACTGGTTTGTGTAGTGCATCCAGGAGTTATGGGGTTATTTGCAAAGAAGTTTATTGTCCAAAAATTTATGGCAGTAATATAAACTCACGAGAGTCAGTCTTTGTTGCAAGGAGTTGGCTTCAGTAGCTGGATGATGGATAATGTGACAAAGTGTGATAGCGAACACAGCTGCAGGGGGGAAGGAAAAAATAATTAGGAAAGACAAAGATAAAATGGATTAGCTGATTTTCTTTTTTTTAAAAAAAAAAAGGTTAAGTGGTAATTATTGCTCACATTCTGCTTTTTATTTAATTAAAAGAAATTTTCTCTTTAATCATATGGGTGGTTCTATGAAATTTACTTATGGTTACATCTTTTTAACTTGAATGTTATTTTGTTCTGGGAGGCTTTAATAAGTTAAGCAAAATGTTTATACCACAGAGCCTTCAGCTTTAACACATACACAGTGCTACACTGGGAGGAAAAAAAGTCCTATTCAGAAGCAGTTTAAAGTTGCAATCCTATTCATGCTTATCTAGAAGTAAGTCCCATTGAATTCAATCAGACATCCTTCTAAGTAGACATGCTTTGGCTACTAGTGTAAATAAATTATAAAGAATGTTCTTTGCTTTTGATAGGCACTGATAATAAATATGGTGAGCCTTAACAGAAGAGAACCGATATGATGGGAAACATGTACAAATTGTTGTTTTATGGTTATCCGAAGAGGAGGATGTTTCCAGTTTGTTTCCAATCTTAAAGCTTTCAGGTGCTCTTTCATAAGTCTTCCTGTTTGCCTTAATGTACATTTAGAAAAATCAGGATACAAATAGTTATATAGAAATGTATGGTTTCTAAATGTATAGTATAAGAAACACCATAACTTTCAACATAATTTGTTACATTTTTGAGTCAAGACCTGTATTGTGGAATTTCCAAAAAAGAAAAATCTTAACTACTTTCTAAAACTACTTTCTAATCAGTGTGTTAAGGTAGGTGGAATTTGTCTGTTTTATTTGGAATTCACCAAAATCAAATTCCTCAATCATCCTTTTTCTGGTGTGCATGTATTGTTCTAGATTGTGTTAAGGGATTCCCCCCCAACCATAATCCCTGTTCACACTGGGTCACAGTAGTCCATCAATAGTATACCAGGAGAAATATATAACTTGGCAAAATTATTGAATTTTTAGGGAAATCACTACTTTAGAAAATACCGCCCTCCCGAAAATGATATTTTTGTGTTAACAAAATGTCCCTAAATGAAGAGGTTGAATAAGATCTCAAATCTTGACTAGATTCTGCTTGCATAAAGATATTATTAAACTATTAGCAACTGATACTCTTTCATGCAGCAGTCCAATTCCATGTAGAATTTGTGTATTGTACTTTACCCATGGCAGCTATTCATCCTTTTGTGTAGTGTGGTGACTTACACTGTCTGCACAACGCAATTGGCAATATCAGCAGATGATACTCCAGTACCACCTCAGGCCCTCTGGGATCATCTCTTTGGGCTATTTCAACTGTTTCAACTAGTTTAGTGCCAGACTATGTACAGGGAGAATTTCCAGTCAGGTAGATGATTTACTAGATTGATGGATATAACATCACCCTAATTTGTACAACAGAAGATGCTATAGTTTGTGGTTATTTTTTCAAGGCTCATGTGATATGCCTTCCCAAATTCAGAGCTCTGACTCCCTTGGTCCTGCCAAGTACGCATATAACAGAGGTCAAAATGTAGAAATAATGTTTGATAAAATGGTGGCAACTAGAAAAAAGTAAAATAAGAGCTTCTCAAGAGCCATTAGTAATTAAACTAGGTTTTGATTTGTAAATTGTTTCTTAATATTGTTTCAGATGGTTAATTGGATTCACAAGGTTCTTCTCTAGTTCAGTAATTTCTGTTGAAACATTGGCTTGTTTATATAGGTGTGCACCAGGGAACATCAACAAACAACTGTTGATTAATTTAAAATATATTCGGCCCTCTGTATCCACAAATTTTTTATCCACGAATTCAAGCATCCATGGATTGAAAATATTCCAGAAAATATACATTCCAAAAAGCAAACCTTGATTTTTGCCATTTTATATAAGGGGCATCATTTTGCTGTGCCATTGTATTTAATGTGATTTGAGCATTAACAGGTTTCATTATCCATGGGGGATTCTGGAACCAAATCCCAATGGATACCAACAGCTCACTGTATCTGTAAGCCATATTTTTAGTAGTTTCTATTGAAAATTGATACACACACATACATACAGTAAATGAAAACAAGTTTTGAAAGGGCAGCAACAGGAAGTAGTTGACATTCAGAAATAATACAGATAGTTGAAAGTACAGTCAGTCAGAGTATCTGCAAGGGATCGGTTCCAGGACCAACCCCCTGCAGACACCAAAATCAGTGGATACTCAAGTCTATTATATAAAATGGTGACGAGTACTGGTAAGCATCCCCCACTTACTCAAAGGTAAAACACCCAGAGCAGCAGGCAGGGGGAGGGGGAGTAGGTGGAAAGATCATTTCCCAAGCACCCTGTTAAAGATACATGTGCAGGTGGTGTGAACACTTGAGTCCACCTGTAGCTAGCAGGGGGCCCTGCCAGATCAGAAAGTTTGGTTCCTGGAGGCACAAGAGGTCAGAGAGGCTCAGTCACTGGAGCAGAGGGGGGGTTGGCAAATGCACAATCTTGGCTGAGGAGGATGATTCAGAAGTAGAGCTTGCTCTGTTGAATCTATGGACAAAGAACCTGCCAACATGGAGGTTTGACTATATGCTTACACACATCAAACATCATCATTTTCTCTACATATTGCAGAGACATGACACTTCATAATACTTTCCAGTTCTATCCAAGGCTATGAGCCTTATAGCATTCTAAGTGGCTTCTCCACAGCCCTCGAATGCATTTCCTACAGTCAATAATCTAAACAGACTAGTTTCTAAATACTGCTATACCAGCATTTCATTGGCTGTGGAACAACCAATAAAGCCTCTGTTGAAAGCAGTTGGCCAGTCATGTATGGATAGGCTGACAATACCTACCATTTTAAATGGGACAATAATGTTTTCTTTTTCATATTTCCACACCATCTCATCATTTAATGTAAATGTCAGTTTTGCCCCGTTTCCAAGAAAAATGCCTTGTTATGTTGTGAAAATGTTTGAAGATCTCTATTTGAAATGCTGGTTGTCAAAAACAAATAACAAAACCATAAAATTGTGTCATGGAGTGTGATAGGTTTTATGATATGGTGTTGAAAGACTGAGATTTGTAGTATAAAATTACTTCATTGGAGAAATATTCATAGTATGATTGTGGTAAAATACAGTCCCACTTTACCTCTACTTAAATTTTTGTATGAGTTCTGTCATTACTTTTCCATGAATATGGAATATTACATAACCCCACCTTGCTTTTGCCTTCCCAGTGTCCCAGTTTTGTCTTAAGGAAATATGGTCAGCCTATGTACGGAGGAAGGATCCTATAAAGTAACCTGTTCTTAAGATGTTGAGGACTTTGCAGGCCAAGAAAATCTTGAGTATGGCTTACTAGCTAATAGGCATCCAGTGTAGGTTTTTTTCCAACACAATTTTAATGGGTCTATAACTTGGTGGTCTGCTGAACAATGAAGTTTTAACAATAGTGCCTCAGTTCTACTAACTTTTTGTGAATTGGGATTGATGTGTTTCCTAAAGGAGGTACTTTCTGTTGCTTTTTTTGCCACTATCTTTCTACTCAGTCTAGCTTCATCATTTGCTAAAAACTTTGAGGTTCATAAAGGGCTGGAACAGACCAGAAAAAAAAAAACCAGCTTCCTGGCAGTTTGGGCATGTGGTGTATACACACGAAGCTGCCATGAAGCTGCCTAGTTGTTTACATGGCGGCATCTTTATGGTGCTCCTGTGGTGTGGCATTTAGACACCACACACCACAGGAGTGTTGCAAAGCTGCGGCAGCAGTAGAAAAGCCGGCTTCTTGCTGGCTCAAAAAGGAGCGGCTTTCTGCTGCTTCTTTTTGCTCTGGCAAATAGCTGCATTAGGGCCGTGGTTACTGTGACACCGCAGCGCACACAGCCCCACAATGGCCCCAATCTGGCATTTTTGGGCAGTTTGTTTCACCCTGAAGAAAAGGAAGGCTATGGTATAATTCCACAATTACTTGGCAAATTCCAAAATAATAAAAATAGCTTTTTGTGCTTATGTTTAAATGAAATTTCTCCTATTGGTCTATTAAAATAGTATTCAAACAGGCAATCAGCCACTAAGTTTGTTTGATTACTCAAGTTAGCTGAGTTCACTGTGTAGTTACTCCATTTTAGTTATTATTTCTTGTTTCATGGGACATTTATAAGGTTGCTTTCGATATGAAGAGAATTGTAGCCAGCTTTTTAGCATGCATGGAACTAAAGTCAGTATTTTCCACAGGCAGGGAATGGAAGCCATTAGGCTAGTGTGTGCATGGTTGTGTATATATAATGTGTGTGTATTTAGGCCCAAGAACTCACTGGTGTGAAACTTGAGAACATTATCAATGGTTTGGAAAGTCTTTTAAAAATTAATTTTCAAGGAAACATTAAAGAGAAACCTCTGTGGAAATTTTTCACATCTTCATAAAATCTTTCTGTTGGTGGTTGTTCACAATTATTAACACTGCAGAAGTGTTGTTTTAAGAATTCATTCAGCAATCCCTGAGAACATCTGGACTATCAAACAATCCATAATCTGCAGCTAGCCCTGGAACGTGTTAAAAGAGGGACTGGGAGAAGGAGGGGGAGGGAAAAAATATTCTTTTTACACTTTTATATCTATGAAGACAACTCTCAGCAGGGTATGGAAATGAAGTTCTAAAACACTTTGCTGCCTGAACACTCCTTGCTCTATAAGGTGAAGACCACAGTACTCAAAATAAGCAAACTATTTTTATGCATGAGACAGAAAATCCCACAGGCACCTTTGCCCATCCTTAGCAATAAACATATAATAAACACCAATCAAGGTAATAAGCATTCACTGCTGTTTCATGACACCCCATGGTGGAGGTAGCTGCCTTACAGTAGAGTCAACCCTGTAGACCTGACCCTAGATTTAAAGAAAGGCTTGAACAGTTTTGCACAACCAACAGGCATTTATCTTGTGTTTCTTATGCTGGGGCCTTCACTCCCTGCTCTATTATTCCGCAAGGTATAAAGTTGCATTGGTTGTTTGCTTTACTTTAGAGAAGATGTTGCTGTCTTTCAGAGGGCTGATATACCATACTATAGCAGAGGAGATGGGGAAAACCAGAAAAAGTTTATGGTCAGGTTAGTCGGCTGATGCCCTTGGTTTCCCACTGTTTGTGATGAAGCCAAGTATAGAATGTGTGTGCATGTGTGTATATGGAATTAGAGTCAGACATGAGGTGCATGTAGAAGGATCCCTGGTAGCACCGTGATTAAATGTCAGTACTGCAGCCACAACATTGTGAGTTCAATCCTGAGGGGTCCAAGGTTGACTCAGGCTTCCATCCTTTCATAGGTCAGTAAAATGAGTACCCAGCTTGTTGGGGGCAATTGGCTAAAACATTGTAAACTGCTTAGAGAGTGCTTAGTTCAGTATGAAGTGGTATAGAAATGTAAATATCATTGCTATTGGTATGGAACCCAAGGCTTTTAGGGCCTTCCAAAGGCAACCCACTTTAAATATTTTATTCAAAATAACCCCTTTTGGGATTGCTTCTGACAATATCCAATTTTTTTAAAAAGGTCTCTCCAAAATAGTCCTGGGAGTAGGAAAATACGAAAATTGTCTGCATGCTGCCTAGAGGGTACAGGTGTATGTCTGTGAGAATGTTTTAACACTCTATGAGAGAGTTCTGGAAAAAGATCTGAGAAGCATGCAAAGTTTACCACCCCAAACTAGGAATCATGTTTTTCTTAAAAATCAGCCTTATAAACCAGGAATGGGAAACTGTCGTGGGCTAGAAGGCCACAATGTCCCCGCAGAGGGCCACATCCCCATCACACTCAACACAAAACAATCAAATGAGGATATTGCCCCAAATATCCTCTGGGTAGCACAGGAGGCAACTTTGCCCTGTTTTTACCTCTTCAGGCCATTCCATATCCAGAAGAAGCCTTTTGTTGTTGTTGATTTTACAAGAGAAAGTAACTTGGGAGTTAATTTGTGGGTCACTTCCTGCTAGAAAAAGACCCTAAAATGCCCTACAAGGGTTCTAAACATGGCAAAATTTATTCTCATCCCCCAGGAGAGCATCTGGAGACATTTTAGTGCATTTTTTATTTTTTTTAAAAAATGGATCCCGGGGTGCAATGGTAACCACAAAACACCATAGGACTACATGTGGTCCATAAACTCTACTTTCCCACCTTTGTTATAAACAAATCTACACCTCCAGAGTAGTCAAAATGTTCAAAAGACCTTGTAGCAGAATAAGGAAGCACTTAGAAATACCTTGTAATGATCTGATACTCTGAAAACTGTAGTTTCTTACTTCTTTAGTTCAATTGTAGAGTTCATATTACCCTTTCCAACTGTTTCAACATAGACTGTTCAATATACACCATCACACTTTCAATATAAAAAATGTGAAAGATCTGTGGGGCCAGACTAGCTTGTCCTGCCCCTCCCCATCATTCCCTTAAGTGGTTTCCATGCCCCCTGCCTTCCATGCCTTTGGCATACATAAGGAGCTGTATGAACATATTAAGATTAAGCTTCTCCAGAGAATGGAAACGCTAACAGAAGCACAGTCCCTCCTCATGTGCAGGAGTTCTGACACATTCCAATCACAGAGCCTGAAAATATTATTTTTCCATGACAACTCCTAAATCCAGCCATGGTGGATTTAGGGAGCTGTCATCCACAAAGCAACTCTATCCAAACACAACACAGGTGTGGACACTGGAACCAAGCCTTACCACAAACCCAGACACCAACTCTGCCCACACTCAGGAAGTGTCATCACAGGATCTAATGGCTTCACCCACAATATTTTTCTCAAATTACATGCTCATCCTCCAATCTGATTTATGCTATACTATGGCAGCAATGCCCTTTTGCAATGGGAAAACAGGCCAGTCTCTGAACCAGAGGTTAAATGGACATGCATCAGACATTAGGAAAGGGGAATACAAAGGAGGAGGAGGATGAGGAGGAGAGAAAAGGTTGCAAAACACTTCAATCTTCCTGGGCATTCCATCTCAGACCTCAGAACAGCAGTCCTTCAACAAAAGAACTACAAAGGAAGACTGGAAAGCGACATAGCAGAATTGGAATGTATCCGCAGACTCCTATCAGCAGTAGGTTGAACAGAAACAATGGTTTCCTGGCACACATCCATTTTCCTATTCTTTAAAAGGTCTGGAAGAAGCCCCAGTCAGGTATGGGATGTGTATTGCCCAGGGATGGAGCTGTGCGATAGAATCCCATCCCGGTGCATTTCCATCCCATGCCTAGCATGGGAAAAATAGCCAGTGCACTAATCTCCATAGTTAAAACTGAACTTTTAACCTCATCACCATACCA
This sequence comes from Urosaurus nigricauda, assembly GCA_034509955.1. Classification (NCBI taxonomy): domain Eukaryota; kingdom Metazoa; phylum Chordata; class Lepidosauria; order Squamata; family Phrynosomatidae; genus Urosaurus; species Urosaurus nigricauda. The sequence continues at coordinate 89,965,883 of JAOEGL010000006.1, forward strand.
AAAGGTTTTGAAAATCAATCGGCATTCTCAAACACAACCAGCTCATATAGGTCTGTTTCTGGACTGTCCACCCCACCCAATGCATATGACGAAGTAGGCACAAGTCTACAAAAACTCATGCTGCCAGCATTTTTCTTTCAGAAGTAGGCTCAAGTCTACAAGATCCCTTTGCATTCTGACTATCCAAATGGGGCTACTGCCAGGCATGTCCCATGGAGCTAATCTACAGGGACAGATTATTCTCTCACAGTGAGCCAGTCATTTCATCACTTTCATACTGTACTTCTGTCTTTGTTGATGGGATCTTTGATTTCTGTGAAGCATTCCATCATTGACTTTCAAGTTGCTGCTACACTGAAGAGTTAATTCAGTCTGATATCACTTTAACTGTCATGGGTCCATCCTACGGAACCCTGGGATCTGTAGTTTGTTTCAGCACCAGAGCTGTCTGAAAGAGAAGGCTAAATATCCACAAAACTACAAATCCCAGGATTCCACAGCATTGCACCATGGTAGTTAAACAGGTATCAAACTGGATAATTTCTGCAGTGTAGATGCAGCCTGAGATACATTTTACCAAAGTTTGCCAAATTTATCATTGGACTACAACTTCAAGTTAACCAGCACGACTCTGGGACCTGTGCTCCAAAAATTATTATTAAAAACTTCTATACCTGGGTCTGAAAAGGAAATAGAATTGGAAAAGTTGAGAGAGGGTAGAATAGGCAAAGGGAAAATGGCCCACTAATATATTTGGCTGCAAGAGAGTGATTTGTAAGTTGCCATAAGTTCCTATTGCCTGGACTGTGGATCTTAGCCTCACAGGACTTCCCATAACTGTTAAAGTTGCCTATGAAACTGTTTGATGTGTATGGGAAAGATTTGTTATATGCATTGGCAGGTCTTGGAATATAAATGGAAGAAAAGAAGGGAATGAGATTGAACCAGTTCTGAAAAATATATGGAAAAGCTGGTGTTGTTGTTTTTTTAAAGAAAGAAAGAAAGCATAAGATTACTCTACATTTTACAGCCAATTTGTGTGAATGCATGAACTGGTTATATTCTCTAGGCAGGGATAATTCATTTTGTACGTCATTTATAACCAGCTATAGTAATTCCACAGAAGTATTACATATCCTGACCATAAGGTTGAGAGATACAGCCATGGCTTCTGAAATCCTCTGAAACTGCCGACTTGAGAAACTTTTATGTGGCTTTGACTACATGTCATTATTTCTTTTTCTTTGTACACTTTATGTGGTTAAAATAATATTTTGGAATTTTTTGATGGTAAGCAAGGCCAAAATCATGATTTTCTTGGCAATTACTTGTAGGCTCATCTTAACTATCCACCGCTCCCTAGCCAACCTGAAAAAGCTATGGGCAAGACTAATTATTATTACTATTACTATTATTATTTTATTTCTAACCCACCTCTCCCCAAGGCTCAAAGCAGGATCCAACATAGATTAAAATATATAAAACCATTTAAACACATAAACACATTAAAACATCCAACAAATATACCAATTTAAAATTAATGGTTTAACTGAAAAACTGAAACCAGAAGGCAAAAAATTCTGAAATACACAGAGAATGCATCTGCAAGGGCTGAATAAAATGGCCTCGCTTAGTTTTCATAGTCAGCTTTAGAAATGATGTATGGGATGATCAGGACCGATTCTAGGCCTTTTCATCACCTAAGGTCTTTAATGTGGAAGAAAAAAAAGTGGGGATTTATCCCAATTCCAAGTGAAAAATCTACATATTTGCATGTGCATTCAAAAATATGCATATTTGCATGCATGGAGGAAGAGAAAAACCTGGTGCAGTCACACCTGTGTGGCCATGCATACTGCAATTTATTAGACCAGGGTGAGCTAAAAAATGAGAACTGTGTGTGATCAGTTCTCCCAAGCACCTTGGTATGTGTAGACAAGCCCTTCCTAACTGTGGATTGGGGTGCCTGTCAGTGTAGATTCATCCAAGGAGGAAAAGAGAACTGTCCAGCTTTCACAACCAGGAATAGAAATGGGAAATACGATGGCATGGACAATCCTAACTTTAAAGGAAAATCCTATGAAATTGATGGTGTCACCATGAGTCACTTTGAAGGCAAGAACACAAACACACACACAAACACAGAGAGCCTTTAGCTGACTCATGGAATCCATAAGAACTTGGTAAATCAATACGTAGAATCATAGAATCATAGAGTTGGAAGAGACCGCAAGGGCCATACAGTCCAACCACCTGCCATGCAGGAACTCACCATCAAAGTACCCCCAACAGATGGCCATTCAGCCTCTGTTTAAATCCTCCAAAGAAGGACATTCCACCACACTCTGAGGGAGTGAGTTGCACTGTCAAGCAAATCTTACTGTCAGGAAGTTTCTCCTAATGTTTAGGTGGAATCTCTTTTCCTGTAGCTTGCAACCATTGTTCCGGGTGCTATTCTCTGGAGCAGCAAAAAATAAGCTTGCTTCATCCTCAATATGACACACCTTCAAATACTTATAAAGAGCTATCATATCACCTCTTAACCGTCTCTTCTTCAGGCTAAACATACCCAGCTCCCTTCTTTCCTCATAGGGCATAGTTTCTAGTCTCTTCACCATTTTGCTCACCCTCCTCTGGAGACGCGCTGTGAATCTGCTGTGTTTGGTAGTAACAACTGGATTGAGACTGATATTTCCTACACAATGGTGTTGGCTAAACCATTTTTCTGCCTGAGGTGGAGCAATGAATGATGGCACTCCCATCTTCTAAGTCAAGATATATACAGGGCCTAATTCCAGCTGAATGGTTTTGGCACCTGAGGCTGAAAATCCCACACACAATTTTCTCCTTTCCCTGGCTATCAAAATACCACAGAAGGTAAATCACCAACAAAGCAGCTGCTTCACCCTACCTACTAGCAAGACTGAGTTTGTTTCTTTAAACTGAAGTTTTTCTCTCTCTTTTCAAATTAATTTATGTATAATTGTGCTGGATTCATTGTTAGCTTTGTGCCATATAGAAAGATTTCATATTTCAACAGTTCCTGCTCTTTCCATCCAGCTCTCAACACTTTGCAGACTTAAGGAAATTTCATATCTCATTAAGCTATTTGTGGAGGTCCTCGTACAATTGTGCAAGATCTCATTACATTAATTTTCCATTTCTTCCTGGCATGCTCAGATCTTATAATTGGAAATACTAACAAATGGAGAGTTCTCCTAATATGGTATATGCATCGTATTTCATTCCTCAGAATGTTCCAATCAGGATATTTTGATCCCCTTTGGTTATGTCAGGACCACTGGAAAACTAGTGGAAATTATGAAACAATGTCAAAAATATCAGTTAAAATGTTGCAGAATTTTAGCCAATATGATTTTAGGGGACATGTCCATTTACATACTTCTAAAGCTTAGAGTAAAGACACCCAGTATAAATAGATTGCTCCTAGAAATATATTGTAAAAAAGGACATATAACCACTTGAAAAATCAATAAACTAGGTGTGGGGTCCTCAAACTAGTGCAATTCCCAAACCCTGACTTGCACTTTTATCCAGGGGTATGTGAATATGCTCAAGGACCAATTAAAAGTGCATTGAGAGGATAGTAATGGGCTAGAACAGAATATGGAAAAAACAGAATTGTTCCCAAATGACAAGGGGGTACTTGTTCCCAAATGGCAAGGGGGTACATCCTACTTGTTCAATGTGCAGAAAACATCATATGGAGAGTGTGTTTAGATTCAAAAGAAGGAGGAATAAAAACAGGTGGAAGGAACATCAACAACCTAAGATATGCACATGACATCATACTATTAAGTGGAAAACATCACAGACTTGGAACAACTAAGGAGGATCAATGAAGAAAGTGCAAAGGCAGGCTTGCTGCTGAACATAAAGAAAACAAAAATAATGACCACATTATCTGACAATGAAGAAACCTGAAATAAAGATTTCCCATATTGTGGATCAAACGTTGATCAGAATGGAGCCTGCAGTCAAGAAATAAGAAGACCCGGAATGGGAAGGGCAGCCATGAAAGAACTAGACAAGATCCTAACAAGTAAAAATATACAAATGAGTACTAAAATTGTCCAATCCATTGTATTCCACATCACCATGTACAGACGTGAGAGGTGGACAGTGAAGAAATCAGGTAAAAAGAAAATCAACTCATTGGAGACGTGGTGCTGTAGAAGAATGCTAAGAATACCATGGACAGCCAAAAAGCAAACATATAATTCCTTGAACAGATCAAGCCTGAATTCTCCCTGGAAGCCAAAATGATTAAATTAAGACTGTTGTGCTTTAGCCAATTAATGAGAAGACATAATTCATTAGGAAAGACAATGATACTTGGAAAGGTAGAAGGCAGTAGAAGGAGAGGAAGACAAATGGATATACTCAATCAAGGAGTGCATGGGCCTGAATCTACAAGATCTAAGCAAAACAGTGGAGGATAGGGAGGCTTGAAGATGTCTTATATAGAGGGTCACCATGAGTGGAAGTCAATTCAAGGGCTGCTAACAACAACAGCAGCCTTTGGTGTCTTGCAGATGCACAGCAATGACTATGACTCCTGTCTCTTTCCTGAGCTGGACAGGATCACTCCCCTCAGCCTTTTCTGGGAAAGGAGGAGGGGAGCAGAATTTACAGGCATTACTCTTTAGTCCCCAAAGAGGTTTATGAAAACTGTTTCTTTTGAGGAACATATCAGAGTAAAGATCCTGGCAGCCATTCACCATGTAAGCTGTGATTTATAAATAACTTGGAAAGTTTGTCTCTTTGGGTTTGTGAAAACATTTTATCATTCAACACATTTTTTTAGTTTGTTTTTTGCCATTGTAAATACCTTGGTTGTATTAGAAGGATATACCCTAAAAGGATTAGGGTGAGTCCCATTTGTGTGTGTCTCATTCTAACAGCCCATTTATACGTGTATTTAAATCCCACTGAATTACTATAAGGGTGCATTGGACTAAAGCCCAAGTCTTAGGGTTCTCAAAGTGGTGTAATATCTAAACACCTGCCAGTATTTTATAAACACAAAAATCCAAACAGAAAAATCCTGAAACTAATGATTTAGAATATACGGTTGATATTTGTAGCTAGTCTCCTTATAAGAACAAATTGCATTGATAAAGGTATTATTAGCCAAGAGATATAATGAAATCAATTAATACTGCATCAGTGGCACAATGGCTAAAGGTTTTAGACTCTGGAGGTACTAAGACTGACAGCCCCAGCCAAGCATGGGAACCTGACTTTGGGCCAATCATTAACCTATCCTAGGGTAAAGGTGTAAGGACAGCTATGTTGGGATGGGGGGAAACAGAACTGTTATGTCAGTGGTTCAGCACCTATGGTGCTCCAGCTGTTGTTGGACTTCAACTCCCATTGTCCCTGACTAGGGATAGGTGAGAATTTATGTTCAATTTCATTCAGAATCTACAAAATATGTTAAAATTTCTTCATATTTGGGATAGAAAGTACTTGAGAGTTCTAAAAATTCAAAGTGGGAAAAAACAGACATATTCATCCACCCAGGCCTAAGGTTTTGAGTCTGTAACTCTTAAAAGTCTGTGTCTGAATACATTAATATTCAAATATGTTAATACAGAATATGGGCCAGTGTAAGACAGACTTCTAATCTCTAACGGAATGGTACTACATGCTGGGAATAGCTATATCTGCTGAATTTGACTGGGGCAATTGTGAGATAGTTTTGTTTCAACAAATTCTCCACATTTCAGATGGAAAGAACTTGATGTTTGTCAAATAAGAACATGGGGAAAATGGGTCTGACAGGATTATCAGTCCCTTGACCATTAGCCATGTTAAAACTTCTGAGTGGCCATAGATTTTACTCTACTGCTCTGTGCACTTTGCCCTGCAGTCCTTGTAGGAAATCCTTATGAGACACAAATGTCATGAATAGATAGATGAACTGTCATATCAAAATGATGTGTTTGTTGAATGTTGTAGAAGGATCTTAACTTCAGCAAAGCTTTTAACTCGATTCCCCAATAATAATAATAATAATAATAATAATAATAATTTCTTACCCGCCCCTCTGAGCAGCTCAGAGGGGCGGGGTACAACATGTTAAAAACATATACAATTAACACTCTCCAAACATACTACTACTACTACTACTACTACTAATAATAATCTTTATTTCTAGCCCGCTCCTCTGTAGAGCACAATCGGAGTGGGGTACAGCAAATTAAAACATACAGATTAAAATACTTCATCAACCCATTCCCAACCACTCACCCCTTAAAAATAAATTAAATTAGCAATAGTTTAAAACCATATCCACTTCCCTCCCCTTAAAACAGTATTAAACTAATCATAATTAAAACAATAAAGATTTAAAATACATAGTCATTCAAAATCCCATGTAGGTGGCCGGATGGGGGCAGGGGGGTCATCAGACTGTGGGAGATTAGTTACTATCTGGGAAGGCCTGCCATGATATCCTTGTGGACATGTTGGCAAAATGTGGGGTGAACAATACTCTTGTTAGATGGATTTGTAGTTGCTTGATGGACCAAAACCAAACAGTTATCACCAGTTATTCCTCATCATAGAGGAAAGGCAAGTGAAGTGAAGCCACAATGTTAGGAGTTTGATCCCAGGGCTCCAAGGTTGATTCAGCCTTCCATTCTTTCATAGGTCAGTAAAATGAGTACCCAGCTTGTTGGGGGCAATTGGCTTACAGATTTTAAACCACTTAGAGTGCTGAGTTCACTGTTAAATGAATATAGAAATGTAAATGCTATCGGTATTGCTATTGTACACACAGAGAAAAGTAATATTCTGTTTTGGTCAGATTTCATTTGAGCTCTTTTGTTCAGTTTTGGGCACCAAAGTTCATAAGACAGTGGACAGGCTGGAACTTGTCCAGATGGCAATGTAGCAAAAGGTCTGAAAATGCAACCCCATGAAGAAAGGCTGAAGAAGCTGGCATATTTATCTTGAAGAACAAAGACTGATAAATGATTTTTTTCAGATAACTGAAGAGATGTTGTGGGTGATGGAACAAACCCATTGCCTCTGTTTCAGAGGGTATGACTCAAATCAATATATTCAAATTATATTTTAATTGAACATTAAGAAGAACTTATTGATGCTCAGCAGTGGAACAGACTACCTCGGTGGACTCTTTGTTAGAGGTTCTTGCAACCAAACAAATGGCAAACACTCAAATCAAACTAAAGCTCATTTCTCTTCCTTGTCATGTTGGTCACCTAAAGTTAATTTCCCTTCTCTCTCATGTTTAGTCACCTACTGAAGCTGAGAAGTGAAAGGTGCTTATACACATTATGATTAAATTTGCCAGGGATAAATTATCACTCCGCTATCTAAGAAAATGAATCACAAAAATGACCAAAGTATTAGCTTATATCTTATGGATGAACCCAAGCCATGTCCATTATGGCTGGGAATGATGGGAGCTGTAATTCAATATGTCTCAGACTCATCAGATTGGAAAATACTATATTAGCTGGATATTATATGTATGTGTGTGTGTATTATTATTATTATTATTATTATTAAGCTTTATTTATTAAGCATTGTAAATTTACACAGCGCTGTACATACAATCAATTACAATAGATAAAATAAACCTACCTATGGCATACATTCTACAAAAATAATTAAACATAATACATATTAATACATCATATATTAATACATCTCATATATATATTCAGCTGCTGTGCTAGTATTGGGAAATTGCTACAGCAGAAATGCTTGCGCTTCATCTCTTACAAATGGTTGTTTTTTACTTCTTTGGTCTCACAATGGCTGCACAGATGTGACATTGTTCTACTTTTTTATAAGTAAATATTCTTACTGGAGTATTGGGATTGCAGAATCAGTGTTATTCTCTCTCCCTGCTTTTTTTGCTAGTTTGTTTCCTGATTAAAGAGTTTTAAAATGTGGTTTTACTCTGCTCTATTATCTTCTAACAGGTGCTGGCTTGGATTCAAATAGAAATGCACATTGAAAGCTTTTGGCCAAGACCAAAGTTTAATCAAGACCAGAACTCTTTCTGATTCTACCATTGCTAATTTATACAGTAGTACTGTAATGAATACTGCCTTGGTTAACCATAATCTTCATTTACCTCATACATCTTTCAATTGAGTTAAATCATTAGGGGGAGGAACGTAGATTAAAGAATGAAACCTACAGTGAGATAATCTCTTCACTGTTGAAAGCAGCAGAGCTAATGAAGCCAACATATAGGATGCAGACTAGTCCAAGGACTAGTTGTCAATAAGATGGTAAACCTGCAGCTGGGCTATACCACTTCAGATTGAGGGGGAAGTGGTTAACACTTGAAGGAATACTTTTCCATAAAAAGAAATCCTTCTACATAAAAACAAAATGAAACTACTAACTGAGGAGGAACCCAGACTGGTATTTTCCCATATCCTCTAAGGACCTTATTGTTCACTTTTTAAAACTGGTTCAAGCCACATATGCTGGTGAAACATCAGGAGTAAACTCTTCTAGAAAGTAGCCATATAGCCTGAAAAACCCACAAAAATCTATCTGATGTGCCTCTCTATTTGGCAGGGACAGTCCCAATTAATTCTCTGTCATCCCACTTTTTCAGCATCTTTTAAATGCCACGTCTGAACTGTTTTAATTACTAATTATTTGGAAAGAGATTAAATTGGCTGATATGGTGGGGTTGTCCAAATTCCCCCTCTCAGCTCTTACCTGAAATAATTTTTTTAAAGATTTGACTCCCAGATTAAAGTCCCTTTTTGTGTGCCAAATGAATCCACTATGATGGTTTTATAAATGTTTGAGACTTACCCTTTTGTCTCAAGGGAATCATTTATGCATATAATTTCATACACAGTCGAAACTCTCAACAATGCTAGTGTCTTCTGTATCTGTTAGGCAAATTCCATTAACTTGGTCAATTTAAAACCAGGATGGTCTCAGTTCTTTAAAAGATTAAAATGATCAATATGTGGAGATAAGAAATCAGATGTTCTTAAAAAGAAGCTATTGCATGCATGACACTGAGCACAACTTTGTCATGTGGGGAGCTGCTGCATGGGATTTATCTCTGGTTTGCATCCTGGGAGTGGAGGTCCAGCTTTCAGTCCTGGGAAGCTGTTGCATTGAACTGAGCTCTGGTTTGCAGCCATGAGTTCAAATGACTGCAATGGAATAAATAGCCTCCACTTCAGGGACTACAATTTGATTCATTTCAGACCTCAGCTTTGCAGCCATAGGTCCAAATTACTACACTGAATTAAAAGAACTAGTTCCCAGTCAGGGACCAGAATTAATTTCTATAGTACAGTGGGCCCTGGGGTTTGGTTCTGGAATCCTCTGTGGATACCAAAATCCATAGATACTCGTGTCCCATTATATACTGTGGCATAATGAAATGGCATCCCTTACATAAAATGGCAAAATCAAGGTTTGCTTTTTGGAATGTATTATTTTTAAACATATTTTTAAGTTGTGGATGGTTAAATCTGCGTGTGCAAAATCCATGGATATGGAGGGTGGACTGTACTATTACTATTAGATGAGAAATTTTGTAAATGAGATCCAATTGGCCCAATTCATACTTGAAATTATGATGGGATGGCCAACTGCATAAGGGACAAGGGAAAATTTCTCCCCAGGACCCTCACAGGTCATATTCAATCACAAAAAGCCCAAAGGCCTCATGCCCTTCAATATTTCACAAATGAAAATCTTGTGTGAGTTGCATTTGTTTCCAAGCAATATCAGAGTATGGTCAAGATGGCAAAAGGTATGAATGAAGAAGAACACAAGCTGGGAGAAGCTGCAGCAATTTGCTTTTGCCTGAGCCCACTGGGAAGGGCATTATTGTGCCGTCTCCTCCTCTCCTCTCCTCTGCTTTCCCCACTCTGAGTTGGGAGTGCACTACTTTTGCACATGGAAATCAGTTTGCACCAGCTGAAGTAAGTGGAGGACAAAAAGGGCAAGTAGGATAAATTGGGACATTTTAAAGATAGCTGTAAAAGGAGGACAACCGGAGATTAATGCAGACTATCGCTATCAAATCATGAAAGTGGGATGGTATGTTGTCTCTCCTTTCTTCTGTAATCCCTCTCCAACTGGAGACAGAAAGTGACTATTGTGAGACAAATGGGAGAAGAAAGTTGAAGCATGGGGGGGTACTCCAGGGTGTGTGTGTGAGGGTGGAGTGCATGTGAGGATAGGGTGAATTTTTGTGTGCTTTCATGCATTTGGGGGTCTTTCTATTTGGTTGTGGTGCAAAAATTGCCCAAAAGTCATTTGATATTTGGGTTCTTTGGGAGTCACAAAGGTGGTGCTGCAATTTGCCCACCCTTGATCTCTCAGGGGTCACATGCAGGCACAGACTTGAAAATCTGGTGCCTCTATCAAGTGGACGTGCGACCTAGGAGCTTTTGCAATTGTGCAAACTACAATAATTCCATAGATATGTAGGTCCCCATGTGCATGAAAATTTCTTAACCCCAGCAGTTCCACATAATCCCTCACTTGCTTGTATGCCTGCCAAGGGTTTCATATGCATTCACAGCAGATCACATGGTGTCAGCTGTTGACTGTGTAAACCAGGCCTTGAATTTTCATATTTGAGCTGGAACAAGGGCTATCTTTCCAAAAGAGAATCAGTTGTTTTCCTGGCACCAACCATTTGCAACCTGAGTAAAGAAAAGCTGCATAGCTGGCGCTTTTTTTCCTCCCAAGAGGGTGAAGTTCAATATATTCCCTCCAGGAAAACGGAAGTAATGGCCAGGGCACTTTCATGAAAAGGCAACAAAACATGGCAATGACTGACATTTATTTCACAGTGTGTATTTAAATAAAATATGGATGTGTACTTAACTGCATGCTAACACAAATTGAAGACTGGGTGGCTTGAGATGCATAATTGTTTCAATGTCTATTTTTTGTTGTCAGATGTTATCCTAAGCACGTTTCAAGTCATAAGTTATTCATCAATCTGAGAATCAATCAGCACATTTTATTGCGGCTGTATATCATTAGTATGCTATTAATCTTAGTTCAGTACAGCATACCTTTGCAAATATGTATTTTACTTATTCCAGAGTCTTAGAGTCTGGACTGTACTTTCTGAATCCAAGAAAACAAATAAATACATGATCTGCCTCAGTGGTTCACTCACTGGAGTCCTTAGAAGACACCCAGAATCCCTCACCATTGTTCATTCTGGCTGGGATTTCTGAATATTGCCCCATACATTCCATATAATCTCAAACTGGGCAGCAGCAGAATTAAGGGATTCAAAATGCCAGCATATTTTTTTTGCTTAAAGCTCTGTCTGATGGGAATGAGGTCTTGGGAGAGGTCTTTTGATTTCTAGAATGGAGCTGGGGACAATAACATCTGGAAAACCAGAAAATGATGGTGTCTTGGGGAAAAGGGATTCATTCTCTAGGGAACCTGAAAAAGTAGGCCAGGGAGGGCAGATTTGGCTCCCAAATTTAATGTTCCTTATCTCTTGGTGCAAGATCTCAGATCTTTGCTTCTGGCAATTCAGCTCTGCCTCTGCTAATTAGTGTGTGTTGTTATGTGTTAGCTGTGCTCAAATCAACCACCACTCAAGATGACTCTTTGGATGAGGCATCTCCAGATCACCTGTCCTCCACTGATCTGCTTAGGTCTTGTAGATTGAGGTCCATGTCCTCTCAAATTGAGTCTAGCCATCTGGCACGCGGTCTTCCTCTCTTTCTGCTGGTTTCAGTCTTTCCTGGCATTATTGTCTTTTCCAATGATTCATGCCTTCCTATGATGTGGTCAAAGTATGACAGCCTGGGCTTCCAGGGATAATTCAAGCTTGATCTGTTCTAGGACCCATTTATTTTCTTTTTGGCTCTCTGTGGTCTTCTCAGCACTCTGCTCCAGCACCATATCTCAAATGAATTGAGTTTCTTTTTATCAGCTTTCTTCACTGTCCAGCTCTCACATCTGTACATGGTAATGGGGAGTACAATCAATTGGACAAGTCTAAATTGAATATTCAGTCATACATTTTTACACTTTAGGATCTTGTTTGTGGCTGCCCTTCCTGTTCCCAATCTTCTTCTGATTAGGGTAGCCACTTCCAAAGATAGCAGATGTAGCAATCCAGTCTACATATTTTGATATTGTATTGATATTTTGACTCTAATGAATCATTTGCCCAAGGGAACTGCAGAACTACAATAATAACAAAAAGAGCAGGCTAGGTAATTTCTTCCGATTCTGTTGCCCTTCTTTTTGTCCAGTCACCACACAACAGTTTCTTGTCTGAAACAAAGGATTAGGACACAGAAACCCAATTCATCTACCGAGGCTAGCTGGACCATATAGTTGACTACACTGGAAAAGCCAATCCTGTTGTTGCCCAAGCAACCAGTGAAGACTGAATGTGCTAAGATTCTGTTTGCACCAGGAGTCAACCATTTTGGCTTTTGTGCCCTTAGCCAAGTTGAGAAGCATTTAATCATAAATAAAATTGTTTTGCATTAGTAAGGAAATGCCATATGCTCAGTATTATTTTGTGTGTATGTGTGTGTTACCAGTAATGCCAGAGACAGTAAAGAATTTGACTTAGTTCTGAGTGTACATGCTGGTGATTGCACTTTTGTACTAGTTATAGCCTAGATGTTTTGGTTCATATCCAGCATTATGGATTTCAGTTATTTGGGGAAAGTTCTATTCATTTAAATAGGTCTACTTTAGGTAGGCTGACATTACATTTAGCCCTTTACACCCCATATTTTCCCAATATTTTTTTCCAAGCATCTGTATTTCTTTCCAGTAAAGTCAAATGCCTGCCTTGTGTTTTATACTTTTGAGCCATTTGATCTATCAATTAATAAGCCTTTAGCCAAACATTGTAAAGTGGGGGACCATCACAAAGGCCTCAGCCAGTTGGCTGGGATTGTTAAGACTCACTGTGAACAGCTGGCCTCTTTACAGTCCTTGTGATGCAGATTAAATGAAAATAATACATGGCAGAGGGGGAAAAGGCAAAATCATTTGAACTTCACAAGTTATAGCCCTGAGCCATTTCACTATAGCTCATTAGGGAGTTTATGTTTATACCATAATGCCTTTAAATATCTCAGATTTTTCTAAACAGGGTTTTGTAAATTAGAACTTTCCCAAGGGACTAACCATGCACAAGCTGTTCTTGTTGGACTGCAGCCTGAATGAATAGGCTACAGGCTAGAAGAAATGGATCAGAGTCACAGGGCCAGGACCTGAATGGCACTAGGCTTTAACAGGCTGAAACCTCTCTCCGGCGTGACACTTGCAGGGTGGGCTTGAGCACTCCAATGGCAGGCTGTCCAAGAGCAAAACAAGATGAAAATTGAAATATGAAGGTTCAGATGGGTTGTCCAAGAATCATGTCACAGTATCAACTGTGACTCCACAGTTAAGAGCTACTTCTCATGTCTTATGAACTGAATGTTGTATGCAGGCACAACTAAATAACTTGTATGAGTAATGTATCATCAGTCCAATATCACAGCCTACTGTGACAGAGCACTGAGATCATTACTAGACAAGGAAATCAATTAGCATAAGTGTCTGACAAGCCACTGGATTTCAGCCTTTGGTATTGCAGAAGTTTTGGGCTTTACCTCCCAGAATCACTGGTCATTGGCTATGCAGGCTGGGGCTTCTGAGAACAGAAATTGAAACCATCTCAGAAGAAGAAACCACTATCTTAAGGCACTGATGTATGTGAAGATTCTCTTACATCAGGAGGTGTTGTTTTCACCAGATACTGATGCCCATCAAGTTATACTTTGCAGAGTTTGTGCACGCAAACTGATTTTAAGACATCTAAAGCTGCTCAGTACAATGTGCGTTGCATGACTTTGAGTTGTTTCTGACCTACAGCGATCCTAAGGCAAACCTATCACAATGTTTTCTTGGCAAGATTTGTTCAAAGGGGATGTGCCTTTCCTATCCTCTGAGGTTAAGAGAGTGTGACTTGTCCAAGGTCACCAAGGGTGTACCCTACAGCAGAAATAAAGTACCTTGATACCACTTTAACTGCAATGATGCTATCCTACAGAAACCTGGGATTTGTAGATTGGTGAGACACCAGAACTTGCGGACAAACCAGGCTGAATACCTCACCATATGACAAATCTCAGGCGGCTCTAGATGCAAAGGGGCAGCTTTTTTCCACCCCAAATAGGAGCAGATTTTGGGGCTGGATTGCAGCCGTGCATCTGTTTGCCATACCCCCAAGCTGGATAGAAGTAGCTGGCATGTAGTTGCCAGTGCAGCTTTTGTCCAGCTTGGGGGCATGTTGTGTCTAAATGCCATGCCCCCAAGCCAGTGCAGAGCCAGTTTAACCGAGCAGCCTGTTTTAGCCCTAAGTGTCTGAGAAATTATTTTCTCTATTTTCCCTTGGCTGCTTTTAGTTCATAAGTCAACCTTTTAAGTGGCACTATTGTCCACACATAGTCTACCCACCATCTTAGACAGAGACCATCCAGATGGTCAACATCTATATATCCATTTTCTGCTATGAAATTCACTGGATAGTTTTAACCTAGGCAACTTTAAAGGTATAGTGTAAGGATAAAATGAGATATCTTGATGAAAACCACATGGACATCTTGTAGGAATAGGAAGAGAATGGGAATCTATCAAATAAAGATAAACCATTGAACAAATACTTTAAAACATGTTTATCAAACTTATGTCAGGAGAGCAGTGTCTCATCAGAGGGTAACTTAAAACCAAATAATTTAACATGTTTGGATTATTTTTTTTAAAAAAAAAATGATAGTAAATATGTATGTGACATTTCCCATTCATTTCCTCCACAGGTTATGCTTCACAATACAAGCTGAATCTCTATTTATCTGGAATTCCAAAATCTGAATTACTCCAAAAACCAAAACCGTGGCTGAGATAGTAATCCAAAATCCAAAACACTCTGGTCCCACACATTTTGGAAAAGGGAGACTGAACTGGTATCAATTTTAAAGAAGTGTTAATCTCTCAGTCTTGCTTTTGTTGTGTTTCTCCAAATCTTTTGCACCTATCAGACTGAAAGATAATAGGTTTTTTCCCCCTCTTCATCCTCTTGGACCTCCAAAGAACCCCCAGCTCAGGGGACTTCTCAACCTAAAAGAAGCTGAAGACATTGACATTCTCTCAGTCTTGTCTTTTCTTCTATGTTCTCAAAGTAACTGACAAGGACAAATACTGTCTGCAAAAAGAAGTGGTTATTTTAGTAAAAACTGAATAGGCATAGCAACTTATTCTGCTTATCTCACACTCCGTAAGATGGTGGCGATAGGCCTCAGTACCAGGCTAAAGTTAGCACATACTATATACTATCATTCAAATTGTTTAGACTTTTTCTTTTGATTCATGCCGTTGCCATATTTTGTACATCCTCCTGACCACTCTGAGCAGCTGTAACAACACTTGCGGTATTACCAGTAATTTGCAACTTATCAAACATGATTGAACCTTGTTCTTTTGTGTAAATGAAACAGAACTCTCTGGTTAACTTTCTTTATACTTTGGAAATAGTGCAAAGGAAACCAAAGCTATATTTGCATGCCAGACAATGAAACATAACACACAGTGTATACATGCCTTTGACATTGTAATTACTAGCTGTTGTTTAGATTCCATGTATGGTCACCGGCTTTGGCTGTGTTGAAATCAGCTGTATCAACATTTAATCAAAGTCTTATAGATTTGGGGTGTATATTTTTGTAATGTCAAAATGGAAATACTGAGACTAAAAAATAAGTTTGAGCGGGATGAAGATGCGTGCCTGATATGCTGCAAAAATAATGAATATTTGCAGCCTAATGAGTAAAACCCTTACGGAGGTTTCGTCTTTAATGAAGCAAAACAGAATGAGCAATTTTCAGCTGGAATGCCTTTCCTCAGGTTTTAGTAACTTTTAATTAGTTCTACTGGGATTAAAATGAAAAGTTGGATGATACCACTTTTCCATGTAGCCAACAGGATTTCTTATCTGCCTCCAGAACATTTTTAGCAAGCGTTTGTGATCTGATGCTGTCACTTCTTGGGTTAAACCCTATCTGAGCTTTGAGCAAATTGCACTTGAAGTGTGACAGCTTGAACCTCATGTCTTTTCATATTAGTCCTACATAGAGGTGACCTA
This sequence comes from Urosaurus nigricauda, assembly GCA_034509955.1. Classification (NCBI taxonomy): domain Eukaryota; kingdom Metazoa; phylum Chordata; class Lepidosauria; order Squamata; family Phrynosomatidae; genus Urosaurus; species Urosaurus nigricauda. The sequence goes on from JAOEGL010000006.1 coordinate 89,982,063, forward strand.
TTGAAATGAATGGGGCTTTGTTTCCTCCTGATTCTACTCTCAAGTAGGGTATGGTACCCCTGAAGATCCTCTAGATGAACTGCCACTGTCCAGTGATTTTTCTCCACCCCCTTCAGTAGCTACTCAGTGGGAAGTTACTGTGAAATTTGACTTGTGCATCTTCTATCTCTGACTCTGGAGAAACTGTCTCTCCCCCTCCTATATGGGAGTTGAGAATCCTGCATACATACGTGCAGGCACACTGAGCAAAAGGCAAGTGAAAAAGTGTAGGAAATAGAATATTTTAAAAGAAAAATTTTTATTCTAAGCAAAGGCACCTTTTTGTATGAAGGCACAATCCTTCAGACATTTATATTGTTGTTGTTGTTGTTGTTGTTGTTGTTATTTTCATTTATATTCCATTATATTCATTTATATTTGTATTTATATTCCACCTTTCTCCCAATAATGAGAAGCTGACAATGAAACTTTGATAAAAGTAGAAATATAAAAGCTATTTAAAACCAATTAAACAATGTCTAAAAATAAAACATTAAACATTAAAACATTAAAATTAATTAAAAGTGGATTCACACTATAAAATTGCTCAGCTCATGATTAAAAATCCATCCCAATTAGTTTCAAAAAACTAGTGGCACAGAAATGTTTTCAGTTGCTAACATTTATTATTATTATTATTATTATTATTATTATTATTATTATTTCTAACCGGCCCCTCTGAGCAAGCAATCAGGGTGGGGTACAACATGTTAAAAACATATATAGTTAAAATCTTCCAGACTATACAAAACATACCCACCTCCCTCCCCTTAAAACAGGATTAAACTAATCATAGTTAAAACAATTTGAATCTAAAATACATAACCTTTCAAGGTCCAGTATATGCAGCTGGATGGGGGGGGGGGTGAGGAGCCATCAGTCAGTGGGAGAACTAGCCACTATCTGGGAAGGCCTGACTGAAAAGATGTGTCTTGGTCACTTTTTAAAGCCTTCCAAGGTTGTAATGAGACGCATCTCATCCGGCAGGTGGAAGGAGAAGAAGGAGAGTGGCATTGTGATCTTCTGGGGGGGGGGGGAAGTTCCAAAGCCTGGGAGCAGCCACAGGGAAGACTCTCTCCCTTGTTCCCATCAAATGAGCCTGAAAAGGTGGTAGGACAGAGAGAAAGACTCTTTCAGAAGAGCTTAGAGCTGTAATGGGCTCACAATAGCCTGGACCCAGGCCTACCTAAGTTTTGAGACCTTCAGGAGAGCTCCTTCTATGTGATCTACCGACCTCACGTGTGCATCTGGTGACAACAAGGGGCAGAGCCTTTTCAATGGCTGCTCCCAGGCTTTGGACCTTAGTATTGGCCTCTACAGTGTCCCTCCAGAAGCAGACAAGCACTTTTTTTTCTCCAGCTGGCTTTGATAAAAAAAAAACTATTGATGGGAAAAGCGCTTGTAACCATGTGCAGTATTATCTACATTTGTTGCTTTTCAATGGGCATGCTTTTAAATTGCATTTAATTCTCTTGGTAATTTAATTACATTTTAACATTTGTATGTTTTTAATGATGTGAACTTCTGTATGCTTTTGTTTTAATTTTTTAAAACTCCCTTGACTCCCTGTCTGCCTTGGGTTACATTGAGTCTTGCTACAGGTACAGGTAGACAGAAAGATAGTGACAGAAAGATACCCATGGGTTTAATGTATGGATTTAAGTCTTGTTCAGACTCCTTAAATTTGTTTTCAAAACTATACAGTCCTACTGCATGTACAATGTAAATATCTGCAAGGTGGGAGACTTCAAGCCTATAGTTGCATGCACAAAGTCTTCATAATTATCTAGAAATCTGAATAACCGGGGTTCCAGATTATGTGGAAACCTTATTCAGCACCTTGGATAGCTCGAGAGGACACTCAGATCTGACACCTTTTCACACTACAGAAATACTGTACTGATTCCACTTTAACTGCCATGGGCAGCATCCTATGGAATCCTTATATCTGTATCTGATGAAGCACAAGAGCTCTCTGGCTGAGAATTCTAAATATCTGACACTAAACTGCAAATCCCAGGACCCCATAAGATGGAAGCATGGCAGTTAAAAAGGAATCATAGCACTAGAACTCTGCACTGTGAAAGAGCCCCTATTCTTGAGCCCATATAGCTTCAGACTAAAACCAAGAGTGGATTCATTCCCTGCATGAAATGGAAATCACAATGCCACTGCCTTCACACAAAGCACTATATGTACAAAATTTTTCTCCCTACAGACATTTGCATCAAATATGTGGACACCAAAGTACTTCAGAGAGTCACGCTCACGTATTGATAGAAGGCATATTCTCTTTGCCTGATGAAATGAACACTTAGAGAAAATGGAACTTGGTTAACAATTTCTTAAAAATACTATGCAATTATATGAGCTTTTAGTTATATTATAAAATTCCTGTGCCACATTGTTTATTAATATTTATTGTTTATATATGTTGGCCCTTTGATCTGTTTATGTCTTATGGACAATATCACACTGCATTGTTATAGTGCTATTATTCCACTTCTACTGCTACATCTGCCTCCTATGAAATTCTATGACTTGCAATTTAAGGAGGGCATTTAGAATTCTCAGCCAGAGATTTCATAGGCTTCACTAAACTACAAACCCCATAATGCCACATGAGACATCCATAGCAGTAAAACTGAAATAATAGCACTGTAGCAGTGCAATATATGAGTTGCACCAAAACATTATTGTTCTTTTTATTAACATTTGTGGCATATTTCAGCTTCATCCTATATATGTATTTTTATGTATTGTTTAGGTATAATTGCATTTGTTCTTTTGGTTATTCTCCCTCTCTTTTTCTCCATATTGTAATGAACTGTGAACCATATTGTAATGAGAACAAAGACAGAATATATTTCTTCTATTTGACCTTGGTTCAACTGCTAGCTCAAAGAGTTTGCTTTTATTGATGAAGAAAATTTTGTTTTTGGCTAGTTGGCAGATTATCCTTTATTCTGTTTATTTGTTATTATATACTGTTCTCAACACTGGAAAGATATTTATGAAATATTAACAATAGCTACATGAATGAACAAATGAATGCATGCATGCATGCATGCATGCATCAATATTCTGCTATGGAACATAATCACCATTGCTAAAATCCAATTATTAGTCCCAATAAATCAGTGGACCCAACAATACACCTTACATAAGTGCAGATATTACAATATTTCATATATTCAATAAAGAACTGGAGGTGAGCCCATGAATACTGCAGGGAAGACAAGTACAGAATAGAATGGGTCTTTCAACAGAGCTAAAAGATGGGAGACTCAGTGCAACCTAATGGAAATACTTCACATTTAGCATCTTACAGGTTTAATTGCCATGTGATGCACTGATAACAACCAAATTAGATTTTTTTTTAAAAAAAAAAAAAGCAGCTTTCATAGATTCATACAGAATATGTTTATTAATGGTTGCTTACCACCCTTGGTGTAGAATCAATATAATGTGGTGATATGAGTGCTGGACTAGGATTCCAGGAGGTGAGGGTTTGAAAACCTACTTTCTCCCTTTGAGCAAAGCAATGGCAAATCTCTTCTCCATTTATTTTAGGATCTATTGCTTAGGGTAGCATTACCATTAAGTTGGAATCCACAGAAGAGCAATATTTTTATTAGCCAACCAAAATGTAGAAGATACATCATGCAAGCTTTTGAAGCTTCGCTGGCTTCCTCATCAGGAAAACATGTTCTAAAAATCATACAGGAGAAGAAAAGGGACAATGTTAGATCCACAGGCATATGCTTTGTATTAGATGTTACTTTTGTTGTCAGTTAAGATGGGCTAGAGGGATATCAGCGCTAGCAGAGGCCACTCTCCTTCTTGGCCACATGTGGACTATAGATAAAGCACAATAAAAGACAAGTAATACAATTTAAGTTCCATTAGCAACAGAAATGTAACTTCCCTTGAGAGCCAGGGTGTGTGTGTTCTGTGCAAAGCCTACACTGGAAATGTAATTCCTAAGCAGAGAAATGTCTGAATACAACAGAGTTATGCAAGAAGATGTAGTCTCACAGCATAAGAAACAAAAAGGGAAAGCCACTTGACCAAGGCCTCCAGTAAGTAACGCTGCATGCTGTGCTTTAAAAATAAAACTTATTTAGTCCATGACTTTCTGCCTGTTAACTTGTTTTGGTTTTTTTGCATTGATGCTAGTCAGCATGGTATCCACATGAAACAACGTGAACACCCTTCCTGTGGCTTTGAATGGAATTGCCTTCCTCTAAATCAGGAATGAGAACAAGAGAGGAAGCCAAAGCAGAGTTCCAGCTGAGACAAAGGTGAGTAGGAAAGGAGTTCAGCGTCAAATTGCTTTACAAGGGCTTGAAGAAGATGATGCCTGCAAGGACTGTAGTGTTACTGAAGTACACACTAGAGTAATGTGGATGTATCACATTTACTGGCTGTGAGAGAAGAATGAGGTCCACAGAATGTGCTCAGAGGTGTGTGTAATGGCTCTGGGCCAGCCACTGAGTACTGTGGAAAAATGTTATTGATGCCAATGACTGGAGAGATTTTGGTCCCTCTGCAAGATTTGTGAATGATCTGCAGAAAGATTTGGCAGGGGTTGCTGAAATACCTGCACATCACATGTGCACAGCTGCGGGTAGGCCTTGCCTTATTGACCCTTGAGGTCAACTCTAGGGCATGCTATCTGGATGGGAGGAGACCAACACCATACACTAATGGACCATTTATGCCTTCCTTTCTCTTACTAATTTATTCTCTCTTCCCTTCCTCAGGGACTTCAATTAAGGCAGAACAATCTGTAAAACACAGAGGTCTTTTTCCTTGCTCCATAAATGCTTGCTGGCTCCAGCTCTTCCCAAATTCAGGCAACAATGCCATAATTCTGGTCAGGTCTTCCAGCAAATCAAAATGGCTGACATGAAGGAGCAATCAATCAGGTCACTTCCTTGGGAAGCATAAAATAGGTACACGCCAAGGTTCTTACCCCACAGCATTAAAGCAGCTGCAGATTAATATTTAAACTGCAAATATGTTAAATATAGTTTAGAATTTGCAGCATTTGCGATTCCCATCATCAAATGAACTTTGCAGGTGTTCAAATATATTGTTAATCTTGGAGGGTTTTTTTCCCCTTTCCAAAAGACTATTAGTAATATTAAATTAAAACTTTGGAACACAGGCAAACTATTTGGAGAAAGGAAAATTCAGTAATAAATTATGTATCTTGACAATTTACAGAATAACTCAGAATTGATTAAAGTAATCCCTATCCTCTTTCAAGCACTGGAGAGGCAACAATTTTAACCGCCGCTTTGGCTGGTATCCATTAATATAGTATATAGACAGTGGCATTAAAAAACAACAAGAAAGACCTTATGAGGTGGGATGTGGGATGAAATTTCACATTCCTAGTGAGACTTGAAGCAGCCAGGTACTCCTCTACCCAAATGGGGCAGAGATGAGGGATTTACTGCCTTATAAGCCCAGCCAATTGCCCTTCACTGATTCACATGGATTCCTTTTTTCTTCTTTAGAAGAATGTAACAACTCATTTTCTCAAGAGTTGGGCATTTGTAGCCCTCCATGTGTTGCTGAATTGCAGCTCCCATCAGTCCTAACAAGCGTAGCCAGTGATGTAGAGTGCTGGGACTTGTAGTTCAACAGCATGGAAGGACACATTTTGTCCACTCGCGCTGGTTTAAACAGTATTTTGGAAAGATTAAAAACCACCAATTAATGAGGACAATGGTTGAAAGTACAGATGACACATCCAAAGACCATTTGCAGTGAAAATACATCTGCAACCTCCATACTGCTCTCATCTTTTTTGGAAGCTAAGCTGGGTCCCACCTTGTTATTATTTGAATAGAATACCACCAGGGCATACTCCTCTACCCAAATGGGGCAGAGATGAGGGATTTACTGCCTTATAAGCCCAACCAAAGTCAAATTGCCCTTCACTGATTCACATGGATTCCTTTTTTTCTTCTTTAGAAGAATGTAACAACTCATTTTCTCAAGAGTTGGGCATTTGTAGCCCTCCATGTGTTGCTGAATTGCAGCTCCCATCAGACCTAACAAGTGTAGCCAGTGATGTAGAGTGCTGGGACTTGTAGTTCAACAGCATGGAAGGACACATTTTGTCCACTCACGCTGGTTTAAACAGTCTTTTGGAAAGATTAAAAACCACCAATTAATGAGGACAATGGTTGAAAGTACAGATGACACATCCAAAGACCATTTGCAGTGAAAATACATCTGCAACCTCCATACTGCTCTCATCTTTTTTGGAAGCTAAGCTGGGTCCCACCTTGTTATTATTTGAATAGAATACCACCAGGGCATACCAGAGATCCCTTGATATGGCTAGAATGGAAAATCTTCTTATCCCCCAATCCTAGAGATCTTTGGCCATTCAGTGTTGACAAGATTGGACTAGATGAATCAATGGTCTTACTCAGGATACAGAACATTTCCTGTGTCATAATACATTTTACTTCATGAATCGAAGATACTTGTAGAAGGTCCTTCTGTAGCTTTCCCTCAGATGCCATCTAGTCTCTATGCAGCTTTATAGTTATTCACTCAGGGCAGGACCCAGCAGTGGACATCCAATATTGGAATGAGGAAAACCAGTGAAACTGGTAGGAGGCAACCCTCTCTCCTCACTTTAGACTCCTGTGTACCTCTATAAGATGGGGTGGGAAATTCTCTGGAACCATTTTGTGGGTAGCACAGAGGGCTGAAGGTGCAGAGTGAGGAGAAGAGTATTCCACTGCAGTGACCAGTGCCATATTGTATTGAACACCTACACTCTGAGTTGTGGCCAGAATAACTACTAGCCAAAACTATAAATATTATTATTCCTTTCCTTTCCATTTTCCTGGTATGTCCAGGAGAACACCACTACAAATTTGGAACTTAACAGTTGTGTCTTTACTGCTGTTTCATTGCTTTAATCTTAAAGTAAATGCCAAATGAAATGAAAATCAGTTGAAAATTGTATACAGCAGCTGTGACTTGTTGAGTCAATCACAACACAGGATATTTTTAAACCTGTTTTAAAACAGTATATAAAAGAACCATCTGGAGGATATTGAGTTTCATAACAGGCAGGAATTATTCAATAACCGTCTCCCAAATAGGAGTAACAGCTTCTGAATCTTCAAAGAAAGAAGATCAGTTTCAGAGAAGACTTTCTACATTGTTAAAATGGGGAAACTTAACAGAATATTTCTTTGGTTGGCCTCAATATTTTGTGGACTAGGAAAATGACCTCTTTAGCTATCAAAATTTACTTTATAGTAGGGAAGAAACCCCCTTTCCTCTTCACAAATAGAGGAACTCTGAAAGGTCTACCATCTTGTGAGCTATATTGTTAGTAAGTCATATTCTTACATTCAAATTTAGAGTACACCTTTAATTCAGTAAAGGTGTACTGGCCACGTTCACTCTACATTTAGCATTGAAATTCCTATATGAGGAAAGATTGTAGTGTGCAAGGATTTTGAGCTTTAAAAAGAAGAGATGGAGTGGGAGTGGTATAGTGGAAATGTGTAAAATTATGCACACTGTAGGGAAAGTGGTTGGGAAAATACCTGTTGCCCATCTGCTAATGGAACACTGTTCATAGAATTGATATCCACTCATTCTTGGACCCACCATGGGCCCAATGTTTCCTCTAGAATAGGAAATTCCAGTGGTGAAGATTTGGGTAGCAGAGTTTTTAGGAGCGGAGAAGAAATGGAAGTCTCCTTGTGTGAGCTGAAGTCTGCTTGTGTAATGTTGGATGTAATCCATAAGAACAGAACCTGAAATCATTCAGTGATGGTTGGATATTCAGGGTAGACAAAAAGAGAAATTTCACACAGTGCTTAATCATACTCTGAATTTTCCTATATCAAGATTTGTTTGTTTTATTGAATTATTAAAATAATGCAAACTGAAATACAAACTGATCTCATTTAATTGAAATACAAATTAACCCCTGGCTTTCTGTAACTTTGTAACCCTCTTGCCAGACTTTTAACTTCTGAAGTTAATCTTTTTCTCTCTTTTTAAAAACTTTCTCAGCAGTATGACTAGATTATTAGGTTTTTGTTTGTTTGTTTTTGCCATGATTATGATTATGTTGTTCTGTGGTTATTGTCATTTGGACATATGGATGGGATGATAAAGCTTAACAGACTTAATGGATAACAATGGCCATTCACTTGGAAAGCCATGAAAAAAAGATTAGACATATTCATGGAGGATAAGGTGGCCAGTGCCTCCAGGATCAGATTAAATGTGACTGAATATCAAGGAGCTGAGTATCAAGGAGCAAGGACAGGACTATTTCTCTTGTTTTAGCTAGTGAGTTTCGGGGGTGGGGGGTGGGGGATTGTGAATCGCTTTGAGAAATGAGTATGCAAAGGGATCTTGTAGTACCTTTGAGACAAAGTGAAAGAAAGAAGCTTTCTGTGAAAGAAAGTGAAAGAAAGCATGTGCTTTCATTGACTTGAGCCTACTTCCTCCGATGTCTTCATCTTTGAAAGCTCATGCTATCAGCTCTTTTCTTTCAGTTACTCTCAAAGGTGTTACAAGATTGCTTTGCATACTGATTTTCCAGACTAAGATGGCTAAGTCTTTGAATTCTACTACTTTGGGAAATGGATGCTGAACTAGACATATCTTCAGTTTGATCCAGCAGGGCTCTTCTTATATTCTTACCAAACACTTGAGAAAAACCTGCCCTTTTGAACTACAATTTTCAGAATCTTTCAGCTAGCCTGGCCACTGGCCAGGCAGGTTGAGGATTCTGAAAATTGTAGTCTAACACAGTAACTTCTTCCAAATGACCTTTCTTCCTGAAAAATTCACAATATATGAAATTACTTCTCACTACTGTTTGTTTACCCCTCTATTGTCTACTCTGATAAACAATGGCTCTTTGAAGTCCCAGGGAATGATCCTTCCCAGCCTTGTTACTTAAAAGCCTCTTACAGCGATGAAAGTCCTGAACCCAGTGATATGATGTCTTCAGAGCACATTCTCTGCCACTTAACTGTAGCCCCCTACACAGCCAGAACCAGCTCTTGTGATCTGAACAGGATTGCTATTGCTTTGCATCTGCCCATGGCTGGCTTAATTTTAAAAGAATTACCAGCACAGTACTCAGAAATGGGAATGATTTGCACTGCTGAACTCAGTTAACAAAGCATTACCTAATGCCTATTCTGTTAAAAGAGCATCAATGGGGTAATAAAGTGAGCTGGAAGAAATGGAAACCATAAAAAAACCAGTGTAACGCTCTTTTAAGAAATCAAGTTCCTGAGCATGTTGGGGGCTTGGATTTCTTGCCCAGCTTACAAAAAAGAAAATAAAAGAACTGTTTTAGAATATGGTATACTATACTGCTTTGCCAGAGGCTTTTTAAAATACCCAAACAATATATAATATTGGTATTTTAGAATGCAGCAGTGTTGCTCATCATTAGGAAATATCTTTTGGGAGAAATGACTCTACAGTCATCTCACTTGGCACACTCTAGTGCATGAACTCTTTAGAGAAATGCCATTTTATCAGTTTGAAAGGATACTAACCCTTTGAATAAACACTTATCTGTAAAAGAGAGAGAGAGATTACTCAGTTAATAACATTTAATATTTTGGTATCTCAACCCTCCTGTGTAGATCAACTTGGAATAGATATGTTTATTTACTTGCTGCATGTGAAAGTTCATTCTCAGTATCAAGTTTGTTTGGTCCACTAACTTTGTTAACCTTTGCATTCACTTCTGTTATTTGGTGTCCTTCGCTGAGTAGCCTGGATAGAAATGGTTACAGCAGGGTTAGAGGTCATAGCTATTATGGGCTTTCAAGTTAAAATACATGGTGCTTTTTGAGGATCAGAGTCTGTTTATGCTTAATTATTTTCTTTGTGAGAATTTCTATAAAGAAGATTATTATAATATATAAACCATCTGGTTGAGCTTTAATACCTACCTAGTTTCTTAATGAAATAACAATCCAAATTTTGCGGAGAAAGAGCTAAAATTTCAATGAGAGTGGCAGGACTTGATATTACACAGTCACTGTTGCTTATGGAAATTCAATTAACCAGAAGTGTGTGGGGGGGGGGGAATCAGTATATCGTGCCAATATATTTATTAAAAGTGCTGCCATTCTTCATATTGCACTGCAAATGAAGAGTTTTACAATATTTCAAAAGGATTATTTTATGTTGCATTAATACAGCTTTCAAACACACATAACCGTGAAATTCCCTGGTGTCATGCATCACTGTCGAGTGTAATTTTCCTTTTTTTTTTTTAAAGAGTCAAAACACCAAATAACGTTTTTAAAGTCTCATAAAATGATATTTATATCTTTAAAACACCACATTCCTAATCACCAAGCTGAGATTCATAGTACTCGAGAGAGACTGAAATCACTGCTTAGAAACAGTATTTGCTGACTTCACCAGGGTAACAGTTTAATCCTTAAAGTAATCAACTTTCACTCTCATCTTTGGGTCTCCTTGACTTTAAAGTTCTCCCTTGTCTTTTTCAGAGGGGGAAAAAGAGTCCTGGTGCTAGGCGACAGCTATTATTCTCCTCCATGGGATAGTTCACTTCATTCAGACAAGTAATATCATCTTCTATTTACACTCATTTGAAGCAAGTGCGCCGGGTCACCCGCTGCAGTGCTCTGATGTTGCCCCAAAGCAAAAGGAAAGACACGGCAGCAGGAGGCAGCGGGGTTTTGAAACCAGAACAACCTGGGAAGCTGAGATTGCTTGCCTATTTCTTTATTTAATTTGATCCTTCAAGGAAATAGTAATGGGGAGGGGGGAAGCCCACATCCCATATCCAAATCCCAGTGCCAGAACTCAAAGGATCTGACACAAATTGAAGCAGGTTAATAAGGAGGAAGCAGCACCAGGCATGATTCGTTTCACCTATCTTCTGTTTTTCAAGGCTGAATTATGGCTGATGTGGTCCAGATACAAGAAATACAAAATTTCATGAGCAAATTTCATGAGCGATTTTTTTTTAATCAAAAAAAGAAGTCTGTGCAAAGTTTATTTATTTTTCCAGCTTTTTACCAATGAACTTAAGATGGCATACCTGGCTCTCATCTTAGCAACCTTTCAACTCACAACAACCCTGTGAAGTAGGTCAGAGTAAGAGAGTGTGATGTACAAAGTCAGCCAGGAAAACTGCTTCAAATGGCAAGCCCCCCAAATCCTTTTCCCCAGCTATGTTTTAGGGCTAAAGAGTAAACATTCTCAATACAAAGATGCAAACACAAGTAATACCTTTACTGCACTGATGTGTAATAGCTCCTCTGTTCTACTCTGTCAGTCCTGAATGATATGGGCAAAGACATGGCCAAAAATATGGCCAAAATCAGGAATGGAACTCTTGTAGGAAATGAAGGAATCATGATTACGTGTGCCCATACTGCAGACACTGCCCTGACTCTATCCTATAGAATCCTGGGATTTGTAGTTTCGTGAGGTATTCAGCCTGGTCTGTCAGAGAGCTCTGGTGCCTCACAAACTACAAATCCCAGGATTCCATAGCATTGAGCCATGGCAGTTAAAGTGGTGTCAAACTGCTATAATTCTGCAGTGTGATACACTCTTGGTTACAACTCTTTTATCATGGCTGATCTTGAAGCAATGTGTTTAAGCAGGAGCATTTTGTAACTGAATCATGTTAATTCTAAATCTGTTTGGGCCCATGCTTTGTTTAATATGCCACTATTCAAGCTGTATTCACAACTTTTACTCTTCCAGCTGTCCCCGTTATGCATACTTTTTGTTTGTAATGTGTACATTTTGAACACACTTCATGAACTACTATTAAATAGGTGAGCCAAGCAATTGATTGGTATAATACATTCACTGAAGCTGCAGACCAAGAATAATTACTTGTAAGATCAAATCCCATTTGTGGAAATTTGTGATACTTATTTCTGATTAAAACATTGATTGGATCATAACATTCAACAGTCTAATACTTTGTAATCTCAGTTTTATTCATCTTCACAAACTTTTTGAAACAGACCAGATATTCTTTAAAAGAAATACAATAGTCCAATCTTTTACATGTCTACTGAGAAGTAAATGGGTTTTAATCATAGGTGAACCAGTATAGAATTGCAGCCTAAAGGAAATACCACTTCCTATATTGTAGACAGAAAAGTCTACTGACCTCATATACCACATTTTCAAGATTTCAAGAGGCATACTCAAGAGTTTTTTTTAATTCCACAAAGACATGTATGATCATTTGCCTGGCACAATTTCTCCATTTGGTGAATGATCAATCCTGATCAATCCCCTACTCTCTCAAGCTAAATGACTCTCAAAATGTATTAAATGGAAGAAGCCAGTAGGACCTACACTACAAGGAGACTCCCTTATTTATGATCTCTGCTTACAACACATGAGAATAGGATAAGGATGGTACACCATGAAGTAAGAGGTCAAATATTTTCATTCTCTCAATCCTCATTTTTAAGCCAGGCAGCACCAGGAAATGCAACAGAACATGTGTGTAGACAGCCACCTAGCATGACCCAGATGTGCAGAGCTAACAGGGAATCTGGGGTAGCTCTAGGACCAGCATTTTCCATTCTCCCTGATTCAGCAGCTCTGTGTTGCCCAAAGCTTGCAGACACAACCACTTCCACACATTTTATATAAATGAACTACTTGCATGCTTTAATTTAAACTTGATCTTCTTCCCAAAGATCAGAATTAGATTAAAGCAAGCAAATGGATACATTTATATTAAATAAAGGCATAATTTCTGTAGATTTGCATAATCAGTTCTGAGCACAGACTGCTTAGGGATTTGAGGGGTGGGGGCAGTTTGCCAAAGAGTTTGGATATTTTATTATTATTATTTTTCTTGAGTATGAAGACTTTCTTTGCCTATTGCTGTTGGAAAGGCTAGACTTAACCTAAATGGGTAATATATTTTGCTTCCTCGGTCAAAGAATGTAGACCAAGTTATATAATACTCTTTTTACTTAGGCATGGCATGTAAAGTACAATATAATGGGCTGTCACACAATTCTTTGGAATTTAACCCAAAAGGAGATGCTGCCTGTATGTTAATAAAGTTTGATTTAATAGGCCCAACATTCTCTTGCTACTTCTTGAATCCAGTAGCAACCTTCCATTGCCAAATCAATACTGAACAGGGTGTGTTGCAAGCTGGAAAGTTTCATCTATAAAGCACCACAGTGTTTTGAGATTTATTTTCATTCCTAGTTAGGGTGAAAAGTTCACAGTGTAGAGAATTTTATGCAGAAGAATAATATCAAGAAGGGAAAAAATAACTTTTGTCATGAGATCAATCAAGAAATGTGCACTGCTTCAAGTCACCTCTGAGGAAAATAAATAAATAAATAGGTGCAGCATGTATATCATACAAAGCAGCAGGTTGAAAAGATCTGAAAAAAATCTTTTTTATCATTTACCTTTTACCTATGGAATCCATTGAGCTGGAATTCTTTGAAGGATAATGTTATTAAAGTTCAACAGCAGGTAATACAGATGATCAGCATTTTCATTAATCTGTACAATGGGGTTGGGGAACTTGTGGCCTTTCAGGTGTTTTGGACTATATATATCATGTAGTCTTACTTTTGGCCACGATGAATAGAGATTATTGGAGTAATAAGCCAAAACCTTGGAGGACCCCATTTCTCATCTAAAGCCTGGAATAATAAATGAAGAATAGGAAATGGACCACAAAATCTCTGAGGCCATTTGTAGTACACATATAGAGTGCTACAATCCACTTCAACTGCCATGGTAGAATCCCATGAAATCCTGACGTTTGTAGTTTAGTGAGGCACTAGAATTCTATGACTGCAAATTCTAAATACCCTTCTCTAACATACCACTCCCAATATGTTGCCATGTCAGTTACAGTGGAATACAGCTCTGTAATTATTGGGTCTTCTGGGTTCTTCATGTGCTGGCCAATATCTGAAGAGTACTGAACTAGCTAGCTAGATCATTTGCCCTGTCATCATAAGTTACAAGCATTTCCTTTAGGCATGTTAATAAGATATCACAAGTTATCCTTTCCAACAGTGTAACAGTCATGTCCATTGGCCTCCTCTTTTAACTGATCAGATCTTTCAGATGAAAAAAAAATCACTACAAAACATGAGTGATCAGAAATTATGGTGGAAAAGAAAAATGGAATTGTCTTCATATAATGGGAAATAACAACCACTATATCACTTTTATTCCAAATATGCTATTACCTGCCAAAATCTAATTACTGGGTATGTTTATCAGTTTTGTTAGCAGCATATAGGATGCCCTAGGAAATATAAGTTTGTCTCTCAAGGCAAGAGGTAGATCTCTTAAATACTTCATATATTTAGAGATGGTGAACCATCATTTTGTCTCAACCCTGACAGGCATTGCTGGAAGTTATGTGATATCTAAATACCTGGCAGTGGAATATCAAGACTACACACTCTCTTACTTGAGATTGAAATTTAACTACAGTTCTCGTGGCTTAAATCAATGTTGGCCCTCCTTCATAACCTGGAGGGCTTTCCCTCTCCCACTTCTCCAGAGCTCAAGAGGATTGCATCATACTGCCATGATCACCATGACTGGAACAGGCACAGCATCACTCTGGCAGTCAACTTTGAAGCCTTTGGAGTGGGGTGGGCATTCTTGTTCTTTCAAGGTTGGGGTTGAAACATGATCTCAATCCATTTAAAAACTTTTCAACATAGAGGGGAATATCTGGGACTAACAAAACCATGTTGGTTGAGATCCTTCTCATGTGTTGCAATGTGTAACTGTACAGAATACACAATATTTGGGTCTGTTGCATGTGGAGGGGTTACGACCATGTTATGATCGTCTGTGGCTCAGTGCCAAACACTGCAACTCTGTTCTGGCTCCCTGCATACACAAATCATTATTGAAGGTCACATGGATTCCCCCTTTCACTCCTGCTGAGCTGAATGGGACCCCCTGAGACCACCCTTTTCCAGTAGCTACACCACATGATGAATTAGACTGAGTTCCCTTATCAACACACCAGGACTTTGCTAAGTGATGGGGGAGTCTGGGCTGGAATTGAATGCTGCCCCCCTAAGAGGAGTTGTTATTGTTGTTGTTGTTCCTATATTTATTTGTATCCTGCTCTTTTCCCAGACTCAGAGTGGCTTCACAACATTAAAAACAGTACAATTAACAATACAGAAAAAAGTAAATTAAAAAGGAATCAAATTATTACAATATTAAAACAGATAGGCCCAATCTAGATGGGCAATAAAAGGCGCCTGGGCGGCACCATTAGGGTTTGTGATAACGCAGCTTTCGCACGCTCACAAACCCTAGCACGTAATGGCACCGGCGCCATTATGTAATGCTGTTTAGACAGCCTACATAATGGCGCTGCGCAACTGCGCAGCTTCCGTGGCGCAATGGCGCCAAATGGCGCCTTTTCCCTAAATCGCACCGCAACTGTGGTGCAAAAAGGAGCACAGTTTTCCCGCTCCTTTTTTGCGGCGGAGCTTCACTGCAGCATCTAGCTGCTGCGGTGAAGCTCCGCAGCTAAAAAGAGTGGTGCCAGACTGCCCCTTTTGGGCGGTATGGAAAGGGCCATAGTTAGTAAAAGAATAAAACACATTTTAAAAGATAAAACTCTCTCTCTCTCTCTCTATCTATCTATATATAAACTGGAACAAATTTTTGAAATGATACAACATCCCAGCCTGTCCTTATAACAATTCCTTAAAAACCTGTGTGAACAGGTAGGACTTAACAAGTAGGAGTTGAGACTGCCATGGTTGCTCTGACAGATGACCTCCGCTTGAGCATCGACAAGGGTAGTGTGACCCTGCTGGTGCTCTTGGACCTCTCAGCAGCCTTTGACACTATAGATCAAGCCATCCTTTTGGACCGGCTGAGGGAGATGAGCATTGGAGACACTGCTTTGCAGTGGTTCCGGTCCTTCCTCTCTGGCAGGTCCCAAAGGGTGAGGCTCAGTGATAGTTGCTTCTCCAAAATCGAGCTTAATTGTGACATCCCTCAGGGCGCCATCCTGTCCCCAATTCTATTTAACATCTACATGAAGCTGCTGGGTGAGATCATCCGGAGGCATGGAGCGCAGTGTCATCAGTATGCTGATGACACTCAGCTATACTTCTCCATGACAAGATCATCTGCTCAGATCTCTGATGGTGTCTCCTCTTTCAATGACTGCCTGGCAGCAGTAATGGATTGGATGAGGGAAAACAGATTGAGGCTCAATCCAGACAAAACGGAGGTACTGACGGTCACTGGCCTGAAACCAGGTCTGGGAATACAACTCCTGGTCTTAGACGGAGTCACACTCTCCTCGAAGAACCCTGTTCACAGTCTGGGGGTAATTCTAGACTCGTTGTTCCACATGACTAGTCAGGTGAATGCGACGGTCAGGAGTGCCTGTTATCAGCTTCGGTGCCCTTTCCTGGAGATGAGGGACCTGGAAACTGTGGTACATGCTTTGGTCACCTCATGTTTAGATTACTGTAATGTGCGCTACATGGGGCTGCCCTTGTGCTTAACTCGGAAACTTCAACTGGTCCAAAACATGGCAGCTAGACTAGTTACCGGAACATCCAGGAGGGAGCACACAACACCGGTGCTCAAATCTCTTCACTGGCTGCCGATCAGTTTCCGGGCACAGTACAAGGTGCTGGTTTTGACCTTTAAAGCCCTTCATGGCTCAGGTCCATCATATTTTAGGGACCGCCTTTATCACACCAGGTTCATAAGACACCACAATCATGTTAGTCTATGAAATGCAAATATTGGGTTGGGGACAGTCATTATTGCACAGGTCTCCCAAATTGTCATAGGTCCTCTGGGAGGAACTTACTACAACCTAAGAAAACTAGGCTGGTGCAGACCTCCCAGAAGGCCTTTTCCGCCATTGCTCGCAGGCAATGGAATGGCCTGCCGGATGAGATGCACCTTGGATGGTTTTAAGAAAGTCACCAAGACGTATCTCTTCCAGCAGGCCTTCCCTGAGAACGAGTAAACTGTCTGTCAACTATAGTCCCTTCAGTTCTCACTTATTGAGACATGTAATACTCTTGAGGCCACCCACTTTCTAATTTTAGAGCTATCAATGTTTATTATTATTATTAACCTGCCAGCGGAAGGCCATCTCCCTGGGTAGGGAGTTCCAGAGTCTAGTGGCAGCCACTGAGAAGGCCCTCTCTCACGTCCCCACCAGCCATGCTTGTGATGGTGTTGGGACAGAGAAAAGGGTCTCTCTAGAGGATCTCAGTGTTCAGGCTGGTTCATACAAGGAGATGAGCCATGTAGGGCTTTATAGGTAATAACTAGCACCTTGAATTGTGCCTGGAAACAAAGTGGCAGCCAATGAAGCTGTTTCAGCAGGGGAATTGTGTGGTCTCTGTAATCTGCCCCTGTTAGCAGCCTGGCAGCAGCTCTTTGAACCAGTTGAATTTTCTGAACACTCTTCAAAGGCAGCCCCATGTAAAGCCTGTTACGGTAGTCCAAACAGGATGTTATGAAGGCATGTACCACCATGGCTAGATCTGGTGTCTCAAGGAATGGGTGCAGCTGGCGCATAAGTTTTACATATTTTAAAGTACTCCTGGTCACAGCAGAGACCTGGGCCTCCAGATTCAAAGTTGGAATACCCCCAAGAGTATCCCCAAACTGCGAACCTGTGTCATCAGAGTGAGTGTGACCTCATTTAACACAGGCTGGAATTGTATTCCCTGATCTGCCTTCCGACTGACCAGGAGCACCTCTGTCTCGTCTGGATTAAGTTTCAATTTGTTTGTTCTCATCCATTCCATTACTGATGACAGACATTGCTTGAGGACCAGGACACCCTCCTGCATTAAGGAGTTGGACATCACCCAACTGTGCTGAAGATATTGGTAAGGAGAAGGACAGTTGAACAGGTTCTTGTTTGCATTGGCAGCCTTATTTTTAAGACATCACTTTGGCCTCATACACATTGAATTTCCAGGTTGTTAGATGTTACAATATATGTACTCTATTTAAAAATAATAATAATAATCTGTACATTATACAATACTGAATTTTCACTCTTTTGTTGATATGGTGAGTATCCAAAAATACCATTTATGAGAAAATTGCATGACTTAAAAATGCTAGGCTATAAAGTTTAGCTTCTTGCATGCATGAAGGACCTGGAACTATATTTCCTTCTTTTTAAAAAAACAAAAAACTATGGACCCCCCCCCCCCAACTCTATCTGAATTTTTTTCCAGACAGTTTGCTGTTATCCCTCATACAAACAGCATCAAGAGTTACAGTCAAAGAAAGGAAGTAGCACAAGATAAATGTCTGAAAATAAAGCTTGCTACTGGAAAATGTACTTTAAAGGTTTCCACATGGCTGTAAAATCTTTCAGGTTTTTCTAAAACAGTGCTAAATCATGAAATAAGCAATATGGACACATTTAAAGATAAATCTTCTACAGCTTTTGCAAAGGTGCATTCTTTTTTATTTAATTCACCACCTTGCCTGCACCTACAAAACCTACCATTGGTAGCATTATGTATATTTCTTTATAGAGAAATTGCCTTGGCCCTTTTGTCTGTGTTTCAAACTTGCTGAATGCCAGCTTGGCCATTTTTCCATGAATATGGTGAGAGTTGGGACAGCTTTTGGGGCGAGCACTAAACTGACACAGTGTTTCCTAAATTTAGATTCTCCTGGTGTTTTGGATTTCAGCTCCCAGAAGCCTGAGATATTTTGAGATATTTAGACCAACGATCAGGAATTCTGGGAGCTGACTTCCAAAACCTCTGGAGGACCAAAGTTTGGGAAACTCTGTGGTAAGGGGTAAGTTGAGATATTCCAACATACTTCTTGTTTCTTGTCTGCAAACCCTGTACATATGAATAGGAGTCGCATAGGAGTACATATAGGAGAGCCTGTAATGGTTTGAAATTTGGACTAGGAACTTTATCGGACACATTTTTTTCCCTGTTATGGGAAGGGGAAGGAGACACTCGTGTCCACACGTGACCAAGAAGGAATGGATTTTATTGCACACCAAAGCATCCTCAAAATGGTGCCATTCCATTCTCTGGCACCAAGCCATCCCCATTCAGTGCTGAGGCTCAACATTTGCCTTGGACGGAAGTCTTCCGATCTGAACATTTAATATGCCTCAGCACTGAATGGGCACGAGGGAACAGAATGGCGCCATTTTGAGGATGTTTTGGTGTATGATAAAATCCATTATTTCTTCGTCACATGCGGGCACAAGTGTCCCCTTCCTGTTCCCATAACGGGGAAAAAACTGTGTCTGATAAAGTTCTAGTACTCTAGGAGAACAGGATATAAATCCCTGTCTGGCATGGAAATTCACTGGGTGACCTTGGGCAAGTCACATTTTCTCAGATTCAGTGAAAAGCCATATCAAACCCCCATTGAACAAATCTCATCAGGAAAACCCCATGATTGTTTGCTTTAGGGTCAACATAGATACCTGAAAGGTGATTTGGAGGCACAGTATGGCCATGACTCAGTGGCATAGAATTCTGGGATTTGTAGTTTTGTGAGATATTTAGCCTTGTCTGTCAGAGAACTATGGTGTCCCACCAAACTAAAAATCCCAAAATTCTATAGTACTGAGCCATGGAGGTTAAAGTGGTGTCAAACTGCTTTATCTCTTCAGTATGGCAGAGCTAACAACAGCAGCAACAACAGTTACACATAAATTACCTTATGTTTATGGCCCAATAGTGTACTTTCTTCTTTTGCCAAAATTCATGATCCGCTCACGTTCCTTCAAACATAGTGAACAGAATAATAAGGAATCAGTTCAGGAAGGCTGCATCCACACTGCAGAAATCATCCAGCTTGACACTATTTCAACTGCCATGGCTCAGTGCTATAGAATT
Organism: Urosaurus nigricauda; assembly: GCA_034509955.1. NCBI lineage: Eukaryota > Metazoa > Chordata > Lepidosauria > Squamata > Phrynosomatidae > Urosaurus > Urosaurus nigricauda. Next base: position 90,002,036 of record JAOEGL010000006.1, read on the forward strand.
CTAGCATTTGTAGCTTTGTGAGACAAAGTTTTCTCTGACAGACAGCTCTAGTGCCACAAGAAACTACATCTTTCAGAATTCCATAGCACTGAGTCATGGCAGTTAAAGTGGTGTCAAATTGGATTATTTCTGCAGTGCAGATGAAGCCAGAGTCTATCTGTGGCATATTTTTTCCTTCTCTCATCTAAATAGTTCTCCTCCCTGAACACCTTCACTTTCTCTTGGACTCATACATTGATACTCTACAACTCCAACCATCCCTGACTACTGACCATTCTGACAAGGGCTGATAAGAGTGGTAGTCCTAAACATATGAAGGACACCACATTGGAGAAACATAGATTAATAACACACACACACACACACACTGGAAACTGTGCTTGGAAAATAAGGTTTATGGCCAACAGCCACATCCTTCTTTCTCTTCATTTTACAATGCATAATTTTGCAAGAGTTCAAGTGAACTCTCTCCCTGTTTCCCATTTTGCCCCTTTGCATCGTACAGTTTAGTTTGAGAAAAAGACTGTTTACTTCCAAAAGCTTGTCCTGGCACTTTTCTCACAATGTGCTAATTACAATGCCTTTGGTCCTCCTCTTGCCGGCTGCATCTGTGTTTACATATCTTCTGTGATCAGTCAGAGGCCTGCTCTGGGGCCTTTCAGCTCCTTTCAAAACTAGTCCTCCAGGAGTTTAACCAAACTCTGCATCACTAAGATCAGTTACTCCCCCGAGTCTTCCCTGGTCAATTTCTGCCATCCACTGACATTTTGACATAAATAGGCAGGCAAATGCTCCCTAGTCTGGAGATATGAAACTTGGGAAAGTGTGAATTCAAATGACTGTTGATAAATTACTCTATAAGGCCTTCACTATTAATTTCTGTCAGTAGACAGTAAAATGGCAGTGGCTGCTCAATGTGGTTCCAAAAACAACACATCTCTGCTCTGGAGTAAAGCACACAACACTGACAGATTGGAATTAATCTCGCTCAATTGGATATTGAGCTCTATCTAAGATTACACAGCTGGGGATGAACAGAGGTATTGTTCTCACTGCAGTTTATGGACCATAAGCAGGATTGTGGCCCTCTAATAGGCTTGCAGTGGGGAATTTGAGTTTTCTCTGGACACTACAGGGAACAGGTCATTGCACCCTATGGAAATTTGCAAAGGAAAGACCTGAGGGTGGGTGCATCAGGATGCCGGTTCTTTCAGAGAGAGAAAAAAGTTTCTTATTTTCACATCTTGATTCATTCAAAAACATGTATAGTTTGAAAATTTCAATGATTAATTATGGAGTAAACGCCAATATACCTTTAAGACTAATGTTTACCAGCATGATTCATTTTATGGGCTGGCTTAAAACACCCATACAAACAACTATACCAAATAATTGAGCCAACATATTGTAGTAAGTAAACTGCTGGATTAGGATTTGGAAGATCCAGGTTCACGTTCTCACTCATCCAGGAAACTCCCTGGTGGGAGGTGAGGGGGGATCTTTTGTCATGTCGGTTTTTAATATCTTGCAAGTGATACCAATACAGAAAGTGTTGTAAGCTTGGCTTTGAAAAGAAAAGAAAAGCTCTGCTTTGATTTTAAAACATGGCAGGTTTTGTCAAACCAAAGAAACTTTTCAAGCAATTATAGTTTTCCCCCATCAAAAACATTGTTTTTAAAGGATTGCACCAATTAACTAATGCCTACATCTTCCTTCCTTCCTTCCTTCCTTCTCTTTCTTTCATTCTTTCTCTCTTTTTTTAGAACCAAGATTGTAGAACCCTCTGCTGTAGTGATAATCACAATACTATTACTATATATTTGAGGTAGGGGAGGAGGGAGGGAGGGAGGGAGGAGGAGGAAGAAGAAGAAGAAGAAGAAGAAGAAGAAGAAGAAGAAGAAGAAGAAGAAGAAATAGATGACCAGGGTCATCTTATCTCTGCAAGCTTAACTGAGTTTAATGGGTCTTAACAATTTTTAAATGTTAAAAAATTCATCATATTCCAATAATGCTTTGTAGATTTCCTTTTTGGGGGGGGGGGGAGGCAATTTTGAAGTTGGAGAGACAGACAGAGGCAGAGGGAAGGATTAGGAAGAAGATGAGTGCAGCCTGAAGGAAGAAGGGAGTTGGAAGCAAAAGAAGATGAAACAGGAAAGGGAATGAAGAGTAAAAGTACAGATATTTGGTACAGATAATGGGGGAAAATACAAATAGTGATTGGAGTTAAAGCTAAGTGAAATTAATATGGCACTATTTTTATTTTAGCATTTATTGGTTGAACAGTTCTGCTTCATGTATTGAGTCAGTCTCCATTATTAAAATTAGGGGAAGCAAATGTAAATATATCCATTTTACCCTTGCTTTTTGTCACTACCTCATGCTTATTATCTTTTATCATGCTATTTCCTATACTGGGAAAACCTGTCACTTCTGTAATAACCATCACACTCTTTCCCTCTAGTTAGAGACAGGACACTGGCAAATATCATTTTAAATCTTGTTTAAGCAGTATTTGCTATTGCTCTGCCTTGCATTCTTTTTCACTGGGAAACTGCCTACTCTGCATCAAGGGAATTTATTGCTATTTGCCAGGGATTGAATTAAGCTTTCTTTATGACAGCAGAATGGTGTGAAATGACCATAACCAAGCCATTAGCTCCAAGCTCATAAATAGATGTCACTAAAAGTTTATCTTTGAGAATGTGAAGGGAGGGGGGAGTGAGGTTTGACCACATGTAAACAATAAGTAGCAATGGCATGGAAGCTGTGAGACCTATATGTACCACTGCTTAAGAGCAATACTAAGCACATTTCATACTGCATATAGAAATAGAATATTTGCTGGAAATAATATTTAAGAACATTGTGACACTTTGATTTGGAGGGGAGAAAAATTCATGAAGGGAATATAACTTTGAAGGCAAGATAAATGATTGACTCTCTCCACATCTTCATGCTCCCCCACAGTGCACTTGCACCTGTGTGTGCCCCATGGGTCTGTTTCTACTGCCCCAGAGGTCACCTTTAGCTTCTATATCACACCTAAGGCTTTGATGGGGACAGCTCAAAAGATTTTCTTTCTCAAGACATACAGGCAACAGTTTCTTCTTGATTTGTCAAGAAACACAGAGTCACCTATTCCTAGATTATGGTTTGCTTGTCTTTTTGGTTGTATGAATAAGTAGGCATGAGCCTTCAGAAGCATTGCTGGTGAATGAAGAAGATTTTTAAAAGCACATTACAGGAAGAGAATGGATGAGTCTCCACATGAATCTGTAATGAACACATACAGTCCATGGTTTATTTATGCAAAGATCTGAAAGAAGGATACAGCCCTCATTTCAGTTCCACACTTTGTCAAGCCCTTGAGTACTTTTCCCCATCTATCAGCATATCTGCAAAAAGGAGAGAGAGAGAGATTGAGAGATCCATCTGTTTATTTTGGTACCAATGTTACTCTTTTTGCTTAGGATCAGTAGGTCAGACAACTATAAAATCAATCAGGGAGATGACTTCTAAAAGAATATCTTAACTGGAAGAAAAATAGCTTCTAATTTTTCCCCTAATTTTTAAGGCTTTTCAAAGGAAAAGGGATAAGAAGCCCATCCCATGTGTTGGTCTTTCAATTTAGAATCTAAAGAGTATACTACAGTTTCTATAGATGAACCTTTTGGTTTTATTAAAGGGGGACAAACTACTTGACTGACTTAACCTCTTCATGCAACTTTCTCAAATATGGGGGTGCAACAAAGCAGTAAACAGGGAAGGTTTCAGAAGCAAATGCATAGACATAAATCCAGTTACTAGATACAACTAAAGGAAAAAAACACAGTTAGAATGTGGAAAGTCAACAGTTAGTCATGTTCTATTTATTTAAAAGGCCTACTGTAGTTAGGATTAGCTATTGGATTAACACTAGGATATTTACATTTCCAAAGGAAAATAGCATTGTTTGATTCAAACTTTTAACAGAAGATGGTCCACTACAAATGCATGCTACTTCTGTAAGTGATAACACTTCAAATGTGCCTATGTACTGTATATGTGCCTATATACACTAGGTCACCTTTCAGTGATAGAATAGTGCCAAGGGCAGATTAAGGGTGAACACTGAAAAAACAAAAATAGCACAAAAGATCTACCCTAGAAAATTGAAATAGCCAAAGATTTCACATACCTTAGCTCAAATATTGATCAGAATGAAGATTGCAGTTAAGAAGTCAGAAGAGGTCTAGGACTGGCAAGGGCAGCCATTGTATTCCCCATCACCATAAAGGGAATGTGAGAGTTGAACAACTCCATTGTGCTCCATCTTATGTTATACTTTGGTGTGGTTCTTAGGACTCTCTGTAAATGTGCACTAGATCTCAGTGGCAGAGAATTCGTACTATCTTGCCAAATGACAAATTCCAGAATTCCATTGGATATAGCCTTGACAATTAAAGTGGTATGAAACAGATCTATATCTGTAGTGCAGATAGATTCCATGAATGCATAACACATCTGTTCCACATACGTGTACATATGTGTGTGTGTGTAATTTTTATCCCACTCTTCATCCAAAAGGGCTCCTGGAGCAGCTTACATGCATTTAAGAAGATACAATCCCCATGCCCTAAGTCTTACAGTCTAAGAAAGATATTATATAAATAGGAAAATCACTGAGAAAGAAAGAGGTAGAAGGAAGCAAGTTGTCTTTGTGTGGCCCTGATTCCCATTTGATCTCTCTGTTGTAGCCCGCTGAAATGACTGCTAGAGGGACAGCTGAGAGAGGACCAGGTATTTGTGTGTGGGGGGGGGGGGGTGTTGTTAGGAAGGATAGACTTAGGGTTTTGTTTTTTCCAGCTGTCAGCGGGAAAAACTTGGCCAAGTTGCCAGGACAGATAATTAGATGCCAAAAGATTCAAAGACAGAAAACAGCAACACAAAAACTATGCAGCATGTATTGTATGGCTTACAGCAATTACAGCAACAGCAATGAATAGAGTCAAAAGGGCAAGCACACTGGCTAGCTGGAATGGTATAAGGCTAACTAGTGTTCAGCTCCTACATGCCTCATGGAAGGCCACAGGTGTATAGATGTCACTGGTTCATAGCACCAGATCTTTTTGTTCAGTTCCATATAGTAGATTTAGTCGTATGGGTGTTTCAACCCATGTAGTGGTCTTCAGCAGGAGTCCTAGCACATCAGACAGCTCCAACCAGACCTTAGCTTCTAGAAATGCAGCTCAAGCAAGCTCAAATCTTGTTTGAGCTACAGATATCTATAAAGAGTGTAAGTTGAGCTGTACCTCAGTTTGAGTGATTACCTCTCCTTCCACTTGGAGCAGAAGGTGTTCTGGATATTTCAAAATAGTGAGCTTCAATGGTTTTGAAAAAGAGACTGTGTCCATTGTGGTTTCTGATGTGCGGTTACCTTAGTCTGAAAATGCGGCCTCTTTAGGCTGGGCAGGTAGTGTCAAGCACTAGAAAATTTGAGTTTTCCAAGGACAGTGCTGTGATAAATCCCACCACCACCATCACCCATTCCATCAACTCCTTGTGGTTTATGGCAGAGGTCAGCAATTGCAGGAGGGCTTGAGAGTCACACTAGGTTCCCTGAAAAATGTGGAGGACAGCACCACCCTCCAGTGTGCCTCCACTGTCAAAGACAATCAAGGGCATGGGAGCATGTTCACACATACACATACCCCATGCTATAAGGTTGTGAGTTCAATACCAGCTAGGGGCTCAGGGTTGACCCCCAGCTTGTTGTGGGCAATTAGTTTATACATTGTAAAATCGCTTAGGGAGTGCTTAAGTGCACTGATAAGCAATATAGAAATGTCCTTGCTATTGCTATATTGCTTCTCCTTTCTGACCATGTTGTTTCTATTCAGTTGAAACTGCAGGATAGAATCCTGAAGCTTTGTTTTTCACTGCCCAGTTGGTTGGAGCAATTTAGTGGAGGGTGACTGGAGAAAGCTGCGATGTAGATGGGAGAGCAGAACAAGAAACATGTTCTGATACTAGGGGACACTGATTTTAAAGATGTGTAAACTGTAATGAGGACTCAAGAGATCCCAATGCTAGTGAGGCAAGCTGACCTTCTCATAAAACTTATGCATGGAAATTGGTTAATTGATGGTGATAATCACAATTCTCTGAAAATGACCAGGAGCAATTTGAGTATTGGGCAACTAATTTCCTGGCACAAAGATGGTTAAGAGGTTTTGCTACAACTGCTGCAACATAACAGGACATCCCCAGCGCAAGGAAATCGTTGTCAGGAACAGCTTTCCTGGTTATGATGGGAATTGTTAGTCAACATATCTAGAGAATAAGAGGCCAGTATTGAAAAGGCTTGCTCTGGAAAACTCTTGACAATCTTTTGCTCCTTACCAACCTGACCTGGATTTAAACCATCAACTTCAGTGCAAAGGTTAAACATCTAACCCACACTGCTTCCCCAAAATAATAGCTATTTTTAAAAAGCAATCTTACTTAATGTACTCTGTTTTCAGCTCAAAAGATCTTAGAGGGCAAAAGTCCATAATGGGCATATTGGCACGTAACTGGAACCTCTGCTGTAATCAGGCCAATCTCAATAAATAATTGTTAAGATTTGTTTTAGACAAATCACTTGATGGAACTTTTTTGTTATTTTTAGAATTTGCCATGATTAAAGAAGTGAAGACTGGAAACAGACGGCTTGGGCTAAAGGCAGTCATGCTTTCAAATGTGAAGAAAAGGAACAATATGAGAGCCAACTAAGCACCTACAAAAATAGTCCCATGACAAACCATCCTTGAAATATTTCATCTACTGTTTATTCTATGGTATGTGTATGTGTGAAAAGACAATTAATTTGCCATGAACTCTTTCCGCATCCAAAAATATGAGTTTGTGGGCACATTTTAAAGTATGTATGAACAAAAGGATCACATGACCTATGCTGTAAGGGAATATTGATTTCTGTGGTTGTGGTTGTTGGGTACCTTCAAGTCATTTTTGACATATGGCGACCCCAAGCCAAACCTATCACCGGAATTTCCTGTGTTCAGAAGGGATTTTGCCTTTGCCTTTGCCTTTCAATGAGGTTTGCCCAAAGTCACCCAGTATGTTTTCATGGCCAGGCAGGGATTCAAATCCTGGTCTCCCAGTGTCCTAGTCCTACACTCAAACCACAACACCTCATTGGACTAAACCCACTTCTTGATCCCAACTACAATAGCCTATTTTGAGTGTATGGAATTTAAAACAAATGTTACCTTATTATCCAGCAGTTGAGTCAATGTTTCTATGTCTTTCATGTTTCAGTGGCATTCATCCAAACATCTCTCAGGTCTAGCATCAAATTCCAAAGTAGCTTCCATAACACTGTAATGAGATGGGTGAAAGGAAACTGTATCATTCTAGAAGATTCTGGATTCATGTGTCAGAAATATTCTTTTCCTGTCCATGTTTTGAAAACAGGGTAGCATTTACATCCCAATATGCTTCTAAACAGCCTTAAAGACGCATCTCTTCCCTGATACTGTATAATCTACCCAGCTCCTAAAATCTTTCAGCCCTATCCCCCCCCCCCCCCTCTGTATTTTGTTGCTACCCATGCTGTGGCCAGCATTGCGGTTTTTATTTGTGTATTATGTTGTATTGTATTTCTATTGTTAGTAATTTAATTTTAAACTTAACTAGTTTAATCCTATTTTGGGGGGGGGGGAGGTTGGGATGGAATTCTTGAATTATTTTAATCTGTAATCTGTTTTTTAACCTTGTTGTACCCCACCTCGATTGTTTTACAGAGGGGCGGGTAAAAAATAAACATCATCATCATCATCATCATCATCATCATCATTATTAAAACAGCAGTGAAGGATGCTTGTGAAAGATGTTAATGTCTGTCTCAGAGCACAGGAAGCTGTTATACCAAGTCAGCCTAGTGGTCCATCTAGCTCACTGTATTCACACTGACAAGGAGCAGCTCTCTACTATTTCCAGCATGGGTCTTTCTCAGCCTTATTTTCCAGATGCTGGAGACAGAGGGCCCTGGCATACTGCACATTTTGCACTATGATTCCATTTAACTGCCATGACTGCATCCTATCAAATCCTGGGGTTTGTAATTTGGCGAGGCACTAGATTTCTCTGGCAGAAAATTTCTTAAACGACTTGTCCTGAAATAAATAAACAAAACAAACAAACAAAACCCCACCAGGTTTCCATAGGATGTTGTCATGGCAATTAAACTTGAATATAGTGCATACTTTTGTAATGTGAAAAGCTCCAGAATGTGAGACCAGGTGCTTGCAAAATGTGTATTCTTTCACAGTACTACAGCCTTACCACACTCAAACTGTCTTCAAACTTAATTTCTCCATCTTCATTCAACATCCTTCTCAAAGTCATAAGATGTATCTTTCCTCTGTTCCCTTTCCCTTCAAAAGAATCCTCAAACTACTGTTCCTTTATGTAGATCATATCCTTTATTTTATTTTTATCCTTCTCTGCACTGTTTGGCTGTCCTCCTTTTTCATGTTTGAAAACATCCATCTCACTTGGAAAATCTCATGTCACACTGGGTTCGTGCTCCATGTGTTAAGGTTCCAGGATTTATGGCACAGGCCATTTATTCGTTGTATCCATCCAAGTGGACAAAAAAATAGATGCAAAGGATACATTCTAGAACAATAAAATGCATGGACCACACTGTAGAGAAGCAGTAAATCTATGATCAGAAGGGCTAGAACAAGTGCACAGAAAAAGGCAAGTAGCAGTCAGAATCTGAGGCAGCTACTGGGGAAAAATCAAGAACTACAGAGGGTTTTTTTCCACACAAAAGATGGTTTGTTTAGACTGCAGATCCAGATCTGAGGATAGGGGACGGAATTGGTCTTTAGGAGTCAGTTGACTGCTTTATATACAACCTCACGTATAAATTAAGAGGTTTTGGGGCCAAGATTATGGATTTTCATATGACCTGTGGATAAGTTGAGGGCAAAAGCTAGGGGCATGCAACAAAAGAAGCAAAGGAAAATGATGCCAAAGAACTTACAAAATTATATCAGTAATAACTGTTTGTGCTTATGCTAAAGGCTGGATGGATGAGAGAGCAGAGAAGGGTCAGGTCTTTGTTTAGGTGCTCTGAGGAGGGATTAATCTCTCACCTTGCACTGGGTGACTGTTCCTTTTTTGATAAGAGTTAAAGTAAGGTATACATTGACCCATAAATAAGTCGACTCAGGTTTTTTGAATAAAATTTATGATTAAAATTTCTAGACTTATACATGAGTCTATATATTAAATGCTTATGGAAACTGGTATTGCAACACAGATCAAATCCATGAGGGTTGGAGTTCACTCCTTGTGGTAGGAACAGATAGAGGTAGAGATAAGGTGCTGGCATCTGAATGCTGCAGGCTCCACTTTAAGTTCAAGGGAGAACAAAGTTCAGGGCCAACATTACTTGAGACTAAGACCCTTGGTGTCCTGCTTCAGGAAAAATATCACCTCCTTTCTTTAGCTATCCCAGATTGTAAGAATTATGATCAGTTATTAAACAACATTATATTGTTACATTGCTATGCACACAAAAGAGAACTATAGAGGTAAGAGATGCTATGATGTATTACCACTTCCTTCAAGTATTTTCAGAATGATTAAGGATTGCCCTCTATTTTGTGGTTAACATCTGAACATCTCCAGATGTAACATCCATGAAAAATATTAAATGCTGACAAGGCATGCCCAAGTTCAGATTGCAGTGAGTTATGTGTCTGTGAAGGAAGTCTGAGATTAATTGCAATTATGTTTATGATGAAGGAAGTAAATATATTGTGCAGCATTTTATCTGCTAGCAGGGTGTGTTTCTCATGATGATCTACTGTCTGATTCTTCCATGCTACTTACATGGTGCCACTTCAGTATCTGTTTTCTGAAGTCCTCCTTAAAACACATTTCCTGTGAAGACTTTGTGTTAACCTATTCACATATTCTAACAGGTTTTATCTGTGGTGTCTTTCTCTGCCTCTTTTACTCCAACCCCCATGACAAAGCTTGACAGGCAATTTTGTTTTGAAAGTATTTTCCTTTGAATGAGTTCGTTATCAGAGTTAAGACCCACAAAGTAAAGGGCAATCTTCTCATAATGAATTTCAAGCACTAGCCGTTCCCTCTATTTTCACAAAATGAGTGAACTATCCACCCTTTCACCAATCTTTTTTGGACTTTAGAATAGTCTCTTTCCCTGAAGTGGAATTTGTATGTAGTTTAGAACTACAGTGGGTCCTTGCTGTTTAGTAGGGTTTAGTTCCAGGAACACCCCCATATGGATACCAAAATCTATAGGTGCTCAAGACCCATTAAATACAATGGCATATTGAAATTGTGTCCTGTATGTAAAGTGGGAAAAACAACATTTTCTTTGGAGATTATATTATTTTTGAATATTTTCAAGCTGTGGATGGTTGAATCCATGGATACAGAGGTCTGGCTGTAGAAGCAATACAAAACCTATAGCCCATTTCAGAGAGCCTTCAAAGTAGAGATGGGTTGAGAATATCAATTGATCTGTTTGGGTTTTTTTAAGTGAATCAACCACATTCAGAATTTGGGGGCAAATATACATGCATGTATTAAATTAATTATATATAATTTATTATAAATTAATACATTAACTAACTATAACCTATTCAGTGTTCACAAGATTTCAGAGCAGTGATTCATTTCTTCACTCAGAATTGTGTAGAAAATGTTTACATACTGGGGATAAGTTCTTTATCAAAAAGCATATTTTAAAGCAAAATGCACTTGCACGGGCACACACACACACATGTCTCAGAAGAAATTTGATACAAAATGCATATATTTTGTATTTATAATATCATAGTTAATTTTTCCTACCTCTATTATAAATATAATAATGATTAGCTAGACACATAAACCTATTTCTATCAACATTTGTATCTCTGAATGTGGGGGCTGGCCTCACAGTTCCCATGAAGACTCCAAGATGGAGTAAGAGAATCTTAATAGTTTGCAACACACACAACTCTGGGTCTGTGAGAGAAAACTTAGAACACCAATGACAATGACTAACATACTGTTGAAAGTTTGAGGGTTTGTTTTTAAACTGACAACACAGAAGCCTGAATTGGACATGTGTCTGCCAGAGCAGATTTACAGCAGAATAGTAGCATCTGTGGCTGTACCTTATTACACAACTCTGTGTTTGTCCTATAGTTGATGCACTCCTTTTGATTGGCTGGCAAAACCCATCAATGCATCTCAATCATGTACTTTTCTACTATTGATCAACAGATGATAAGTTCCTCCTGCTGCAGTTCTGATATGGAGGCAATCACATGGTGCAAGAGAGAATGATTATGGTCCTCTCTCCTTCACTATTTTACTTAATCAAATGCTGTGACTGCACAATTGAAAAATAAAAATATATTAAAAATAGATCAAAAGGCATGCTGAGAAGGGCATAGTACAAGAAGGCAGGGCTATGAAAGCTGTTGTGCAGAAAACAGAGGCCAAGACTATAGCAGTACCATGGCTCTTTTGAAGAACTGTGAGAAAATGACTGTCCCCAAACTGGTATATTTGTGTTTCTTACACTAATGCAATTGTGGCATCTTAGCAGCCTGATGTAATAAAGTCCTTACAGTTCAAAGACAGTTCTTTTGTATCTTTCCCCCAGTGTCCAGAAAATGACTTCCCCTTTCAGACTACTCTGTTAATTCTTCTGTTGCTACTCCACTACATGTTAGTGGGGTTGCTTGACCTCATTAGTATATCAGTTTGTTATCATTGCAGTGCTATTAAAACTTACCTTCTTTCTTAATTGTACAAAATCATTATGGCTTATTTATTCATTACAGATTCAGGTGGCACAGGAAATAAAAGTGCACATGAGGGAGGCACTCTGCATGCCAGGGGCATTCCTGGCTGGGCTCCCTGCTGCTGAATACTGATGATTGCTCCCATGTTTGGAGATCTTCTATGGAGACCCTCCTCTCTGTCCCACCACCCTCAAATGTACATTTGAAAATGGGACAGGACCTTCTTGGTGTTGTCTCCTAGGTTGTGCACTTCCCTTCTTACAGAAGGTAGGTTGGCACCCTCTCTACTATCTTTCTGAAGACAGGAAAAGCCATTATTGGAGGGGGGGGGGGGTTACAGGCCTTTGAAGACTGGTTGCTCAAGGGAAAGGGCCTTCTTTAATGTGCTGTATTGTTTGGTGTTGCTTTTTTATTTTTAGTGGGGGGTTTTGTAAACAGGTTTTAATTTTATTGGTTGTTTAATTACATTTTTAGCTTTTGTATCATGTGAATTTTCAGATGTATTTAACTTTTGTAAAAACTACTTGAGTTCTGAATTGGGAGAAAGGTGAGATGGTGATGATGGTGATCCTGCACTTGAATCCTGTTGGGCAGTTGTCAACATGTAAACTACAGTTAAGCATTTGGAATTCCTATTCAACTCCTACATAGGGATGCTAAAAGTCCCCCAAAGCCCACTTTTCAGTAAGCAGCTGCTGAGCTCAAAAGAGGTCCATTTCTCTGTCAATTGGAAAGCAGCTGCCTGATGTTCCCAGCTCCGTGCAAGAAAACTCCAGTATGGAGGGATGTGCAACAGGTGTCATTTTTCTGACTGTTGCACCAGATATTGCTCATGAGAGATGGTGGGAATCAGGCAACATATTCTCAGTTGACAAGGGAATGGGCCACTGTCAGTCCCACTGGCTGCTTACTGTTAAGTTCAGCGGGTTGCATTAGAATTTATTACATATGAATGTCATTATGGTGCCATATAGTATGTAATGGTCATATAGGATTCTGGCACTACTCCCTACCTACACCCTAATTCATTGCAAGTATTCCTCCCCTGAAGTCCTAATGCCCATGACATGGGTATATCAGAAAGGTGGCCCATGTGTGAACAGCTGCTTCTATATAGACCAGCAGAGAGCAAAGTTTCATGTGCTGCCTTCCAGGGTGTTTTTGAAGCCTTTCAGCTGTCCCAGTTGCTTGGAATTTCGTTTTTCTGGACATAAAAAGGATGAATTGCCATTCCTGGAAGCATCCAAGAATGACAATTCACCTAGTAAAGAGGTTGACAGCATCTCTGTGCTGTTGTTATGTTGCTTTAAGTCAACTTGAACTTATGGCAACCCTATCATAGGATATTCATGGGAAGAAGGATTCAGAGGAGGTGTGCCATCAACTTCTTCTTAAGCTGAGTGAGTGTGACTTGCCCAAGGTCACACTATTCCTATTCATCAGTGGGTAGGGATTCGAACCAGTCTCCCAGGTTCTACTGCAATATTCAAACCTCTATACCACATACCCATTTTTCAAATCTATAAGTGGAATTCTAGCCTCTTTATTAAGATGGGGAAATGACCTTGTAATTTTGGGGAATCCATGTAGACCCTAGAGGGCCCAATGTACAGAAAATTGGCCCATAGCCCAACACAGTTGCCCACACATGATGGGCAACTTCATGTGGTCAGACTGGATCACACTGGAGATCCCTGAATGATTACAAAAATGTCTTATCTAACAAAAGATAACAACTATTGTGGTGTTACCACCAAGATGTCTGTCTCTTGTAGCCAGCTTGCTGTAACCCAGAGTTTTGGAAAGTAACTTTTAAAACTACCACTCTTCCCATCTAAGAAGCTGTACCCAAACTTTTTCAAATACTGCTGATAAAACCCAGGATCAGGCTCTGCTTTGTCAAGAGGAATTCCACCACACATATACATATGCACATCATTTATGCACACATCATTCATGTATTGTCTTCCTTCTGCATCAGACCTAACATAGCCATGTCCCACATAGACTTTTTTGGGAAAAAAAATCAAACTCCACCCCCCCCCCCAAAAAAAAACACCAACCACTGATGAATAAGAAAATAATGGGATGGAAATGCTCATTTAAGAATAAATTCCATCTCTGAAATGATCTTGTGACAAATGATAAAAGCAGCCTCTGTCATTTTCCTACAGAGATGCACACACCTCTTTGATACATTTTTTTTCACTCTGCCACTTTCCTCTCTCCTTTTTGATTTAGTTAAATAAATAAATGTCCTTTAGCTCCATGTTAGCTGTGCAAAAATTAGAATTGCATGAGACAAGCTCTAGGTTCTACACTACCAGATCTCAGAGACTGTCAATGTATCAGCTCTGAGAAGTATAAAGGGTGGTTTCTTTTTTTAACCTTGGGTACTTAACTTCTTGCGTCTTGAACAAAGAGCCCTTTAATGTTTCTTCCCCCTCACATGTTTGTTTAGTTCTGCTGGCATTTGCTCTTTCTCCCATTCGGTGCCCACTTCAAAGCTCAGCCTTTGTAATAATCTTTCCTTGTAGTGAGATTACTACTGTTCATGCAACTCAATGTTCCTGTATTGCTTTGATTAACATAGAAGGCAGCATCTTCTGTCACACTAGAGGAATTTGTATTAAATCCCTTCAGTATAAGAGAACTAAACACATGAAAAACTGAAGCTGGAAACAGGGGAGAGATTTTGCTCAGAATGCCTACCAGTATTTCCTTCCCAACATATCGTAAAACATATGTGTGTCAACCATCTTGTGCCTTCAGGTTCTTCCTCTATTCACTGTTTGTGCATTAATTGGGATTTGGTAATCTTGTGCCCTCCATATGTTTTGAACTCCCATCAGCCACAGACACCAGACATATAGAAGTAGCCATTTTAATTTGGACATGGGAGTGGCTGTGCTGTTCAGGAAAGAAAAGAGAATCTGTGAGAGCCACAGGCCACATGTTGCTCAAGCTCAGTTACCTCTGGTGAAAAAGATCTCATCTTCTCCTGAAGCAGATATCTATGACACAATTCTCAGCTTTATTTTACTTAGCTAGTGGAGATATGCCTGTTCCTATAGACTCAATGAGTATATATTGTCTCTACAAGGATTCTTAGATTATTTTTGCTAGGGCAGTTTTGCTGGTGGAAAAACCCACCGATGACTAATTCTTCATGAAAAGGGATCACAGTAGGATGGACAGATTGTGGGATGGCAGGGATGTAACTTTTCCCCAAAACGTAAGTGAGAGGAGAAATAAAAGAAGAGTTGGATATGTGGCAGAGAATATGATATCAAATTATATCTGTCTGTCCATCTATCCATCCATCCATCCTAACTTTTTCACAGCTTTGGGACTGAAGGTGATTTACAAACAGATGCTGCTAAAAATCAGATTAAAACAGATGCTGCTAAAAATTTGCATCATACAACAATTAAAATAAAATTAAACTATCAGTTGAGGCCAAGATCCTGCTTCAGAAAAGAACAAGCTGCAGCAAAACGAAGCACAGATCCCCGTCTCTTTACTATTAGAAGAGGACTGGATGCATAATCAGTAAGCATACTGCTCTCCAGCTCTTTGGAAATCCTTAGGAGGGGCTCCTGGGCTTCAGATGTAAGTTTTGAGGGGTGTATTCAGTTGTTACAATGATGCAATAGCCATAAATGTGAATTCCAATAATGTAAGTCTGGCTTACAAAATCATAAATACTGAAAAAAGGTGTCAATCATAATTAAAAGCAATTTAAAATAGTAGTTATTTTTTAAAAAAGAAAATAAGCATATTATAAAGGCTTGTCTCATGATCTATCGGATCTCAAAGGCCAGTTGAAACAAAGTAAGTGTGAAAGACAGCAAGGAGAGTACCAGTCTAGCCTCTCTAGGAAAGGAGCTGAGGCAGCTACCGAGAAGACCCTCTCCTGTGTTCCCACCAAATATACCTGTGAGGATGGTGGCTCCAGGAGGAGTACCTCCTCAGAATCTTAAAACATATGCAGGTCAGATAGTCTGACACTTCTTTTCTTATCAAACCAGAAGATAAAGAAAGGCCACCTAATTCTTTCTCCTTTTCATCCCATCTTACTTCCAAGCAAGGTCCTTGTACCCAAACCGTCTTGTCAGAATAACAGACTTCATTATGATTATTGCCAGTATGCAACTACCAAAGACCAGGAGGGACCAAGTTGAACTATGTCTAAGGAATTTGTATTACATATAACATATAACCCATGAGGGCCATCAAATCAACTTGTTCTAGCAGAAACATAGTCATTGATTATTCTTATTCTTAATTAATACCATGTATGGGTGATGGGACTCGTAACATAACAAGAAAAATAGTCCAGGTCCCAGGAAAGAAGAGGTTTAATCTAAAAATGGAACCACTAGATTTAAATCTTGCCTTTTGACATTCACTGCCTCTCAGTCAGATATCTCAATGCTGTACTACACACCTCAACAGAATCCAGGGAGTGGGAGTACAGGAGCAAGAAGCAGAAGTGGGTCCCACAAGTGCTCTTTCTCATTGCTACCACTGTCACAGTAGGGTTAATGCTTTCTTAAGGACTTTTAAAGGACTCTTTCCTTACATAAAAATCAATCTATTATGATTGATAATTTTCTGATATGGACCCTTTTCTTTTGCAAAATGGGTTTGTGCCGCTGGGAATGGGAATAATTCATGAAAAGTAAACAAAAACTGCTTTTGAAATCACTCCCTGCAAGGGTTTGGGTTTAATTCTGATCTGTCCAGCTTTTTATTAGCTTAACAGAATAATAATGTCGAAAAAAAATGTTTTACTTGTATTCTTTTACCATTTTAAAAAAGGTGGGGGGGGGTGCGAATGAACAAAAGATTGACTGGAATTGGCTTGCGCATGTTAAAGCCATGTGTCTTGATTCCTTCATTCTATAAAATTTCAAATGTAATGCCTCCCCAGATGCTTAGCTTTGTAATTCATGGCAGAAATTCAAAAGGAATATGAGCTGCTTTTCTGCCACTGAGTAACATGTATTTATTGGACGTCTTTGCTTTCATACTAATTCAAATCTTTCTTCCTCTGTGTGAAGTCACAGTAGATCTACCTGAGTCTATGGCTGTTCTTTCTCCTCCTTGCTGCACAAAACTAGAGTGAAATTCCAGAGAGCCCAGAGGAGGACATAAACAGTTGAAGCTCCTTGATGTCCTATAAAAGATGCTGAAAGTGATGGTTTCCTTTCATTCGCACTGAGACAGTGACAGACAAATCAGTAGAAAAGGCGAAAAATACCATTTACCTACTGTAACAGCAGGAAACCGGGCAAAGAAAATAATCAGGACTTGAATTCTTGGGCCTTTAACCTGCTAGACAGACAGTTTTTCTATAGTTTCAACTCTGTGCACGTTTGTGTGCTGGTGGAGTAGCAAAGGGGAGGCAGAGGAACTGAAGGCATGTGAGACTGGTGGAACTCCCACCGTTACGAGTGCAGCTGTACAAACATAGGCAAGGCTTTGTTAAAGTAGGGTGGGCAAGAGGCTGAAGCTCTTGAGCTGATCTGACCTATTAAACCCCTCACAAAAGCCGTACCTGAGAAAAAGCCAGAAGTTATGTGCAAATGTTTTAAACGAAGCCAATAATCATATATTTCCTTCCTTTGCAAAAATAAAATAATAATAATAATAAAGTTGAGGGATGGAAGAGAGTGGGTGAAACAAAAAAGGAAGGGATGCTGGAGCAGCTAGATAATTTCAGAAATTGGTATAAGTAGGTGCTTGAAATGACTCAGTGGTGAACACTTGATTACCTGCCAGCAGGAGTGGAGGAGAAACGGATAGGAACTAATAACTCAGTTAAGTCCCTTGGAGAGGTTTAAAGGTTATGCAATAAATTAAGTGGAATGAAGAAGGCAGAAGCTGGATCCACAGTGATGATTCTTGGGAAGAATCCAGTAATATTAAATAGAGCAGTGGGGCAAGTTTGTGTAAAAGTTTGTTGGCATACAGGACACAGTGCATCATTTGGTTTCTTAAAAATACAATACTCAGAGGAGGGCTTAAACACCTGCCTAAAAGCCATTTGGTAATCAATACTTTTGCCAGACTGGTGTAGTGGCTTCAATGTTGGACTATGTCTCTGGAGACCAGGATCCAAATCCCTACTCGACTATGGAAATCCTTCTGGGATTTGCAAAAACAAATTTGAATTTAAAATCTAGAATGGATGAAATAATTGCACTTATTGGAAGGAGATCCATACAACAGAAAAGTTTTGCTAGCTGTTACAAGAAGCCATTTCTTTGCCGTAGAAATCAAGTGTCATGGGAATATATCTTCATTAGTCATATGGGACATATTTGAAATGCTCAGCTGAGTGTCTTTCTAACAGAGCATTCTTTGGACATCAGATATTTTGGAAGTCACAGAGCTGCCATCATCACTTTCCCCCTAAAAAAGGTTTCTAAGAGTCCCCCCTACACACACTCTTTCCACCCCTTTTCCAAACATTTCTGAACTCTGGGTGACCTCTTTTAAAAACCCACTCCTATCACCTCCAAATACACAGTGGAGTTGCAGCCAAAAAGCAGAGCAACCCGTTAAAAACAAAAGGAGTGAATGCAATGGGACATGAAACGTACCAAGGTTAAAATGAAAATCAGGTGGCTTAAACCCAGAGAAAACTAAAACAAAACACATGGATCAGTGTATGAAACCCAGAGCAAAGTGATGTCGTTCTTTGCAGCCTGCGCCCGCTCTTGCACCCCAGTGGATCAAGCCTTCCAAATACACGAGGGTAATTTCACACCTGGGATTTATGAAACAAAGTCGATGAGAGCAAAGGGAGTCACATCACTCCCATAAATGATCAAATTCTACCAATTACAGGGAGGTGTTAATCCCCCACTGACCCTGGAGCTGTTGGGGCAGCCTTTGGAGTCAACATCAAGCAAGAAGTGTTTAAAGATGTTCCAGAAGCATTTCAAGAAGTGAAGGCAGTTTATCAGAGCTGACTCCAGGATCTGGCAACTGCCTGTGGAAGAAGTTTCTGTGGAAGAAGTGTGATTAGTTGCAACTACTCAAGGTACAATGCTACTGTTCTTTCCATTTTACAGCCTGGAAAACTGAGTGAAAGTAACTGAGTTTAGGGCCTAACTGAAGTACAGCTAAAACCCAGATCATCCCAGACCCACTTCCAACTTGCTGTCCACTAATACATGTAAATATTTTGTGAAAATATTTTGAGGGTTCTTAGTCAGATCAGGTTGGATTCAACAAAGTACTTCCACAGTCTTTAAGCAGTAATTCTGAAAGGTGCTAAAGGGCTTACATAAAATGCATTATGCAAGGGGATCTTGTAGTACCTCTGAGACTAAATGAGCAAAAGAAGTTGTAGTATTAGTTGAAAAGTTGTTTCATAGACTAGGGCAGCACCTGCACTGCAGAAACAATCCAAGCTGACACATCTTTAACTGCCCTGGCTCAATGCTATGAAATTCTGGGAACTGTAGTTTGTTGTGGCACCAGAGCTCTCTGACAGAGAAGGTGAAATGTCTCACAAAAATACAGTCCCAGAATTCCATAGCATTGAGCCATGACAGTTGACACAGTGTCAACCTGGATTATTTCTACAGTGGGGAAGCATCCTTGGGATCCTATTGCATGGGTGCAGGAGCCGGCTTATCTTTCCCGAATTGAATTCTAATTTGGGAGGCACATATAAATCACCACTGAAATTGCTGCCCACGTACATCTCAGATGTAGATCGGGTCGAAGCTGTGCCCAGCTGGCCCCTTTTCAAAAATAGAAGCTTCCAAATCTTTAAAAAAAAAACAAAAAAAAAACTGCCAAAGCATCTCTGTGGACCTGGGCTGTATCTGGGTGGTGGTTTCAGCAGCGATTTACATATGATAGGACCCGCTGCCTCCTGAATTAGAATTCAATTCAGGAAAGGTAAACCGGCTTTTTTATCTCATGCAATAAGGTCCTTGGTTTGCTTCCTCAAATGCATGGAGTTAACTAGTGCTCAGGAAGGAACTTATAATCAGAAACTATGAATACCTATAGAAATACAAAATTTTTGGGTGTGGTGATGAAGTAGTTTAAAAGATGCTGTAAAATCCTTTTGCATACTGATATTGCAGACTAACACGGCTGTGTCTCTGAATAAAATCCACTGTTTACTCTGGTGAGAACCACCAATAAGATTTTTGAAAAACGCCCACCACTGCTACAGTGACATTGCCTCAATCAAAGGAATGAAAATCAGTTGCAGTTTCATTTCTGAGTGAAATGAAAAAGCTAAATTCTCTCAAAGCTCCTGTTCCTCATCCTGCACATATTAACTGTCACCTATATTGCTGCTTTTCCCCCTTAACCGAAGCACTAAAGACAGGAAGAAGCTATGTTTATAGAAAGGACGAGTAAAGCTCTAGAAGTGCTATGGGACAACAGATAGTGAACTGATTGTGTTAAAAAATATATTAACATTCTTCAAGGGTCGAGTTTCATAAGGGAAGCTATGTTTTTCTTGAGGAACTTTAGCCTGACTTCAAGTGTTTGAAGCTCTGCCTGAGATCTGTGCCCTGTCTGCACTGTTAATCTCCCATCTACTTTGATGTTTCTCTATAGTAAGGCTACCTGAGACCATTCAGAATGCTCATAAAAAGATGAGAACCTCTAGTAATGCTTTCTGTTCATGGTGGAGTGAGATGATGAGGTGTTTTAGTAGGCAAGCTAAATATATGTATATGCACACACAAACATACAAAATCTCTACATACAATAAATTCAGATCATATAGAATCATAGAATCATAGAGTTGGAATAGACCACAAGGACCATCCAGTCCAACCCCCTGCCATGTAGGAACTCACAATCAAAGCATCCCTGACAGATGGCCATCCAGCCTCTGTTAAAATGTTCCTTGTTCATATTTTTTAAACCTTCCCTCTATCTTTTTTTACCTGTATGTTTTCACCTTATCACATATCCATCTTTTTTCTTTAAAAGGCAACCAACTCATATTGATATAGGGGCTGTACAGACAGCCCTGTAAGGGCCATCCCTTGGCAATATGCTGCCCCTCGAAGTTCTGGATTGGGGCCACAGTAACCGGATGGTCAACCTGTGGCCCCAATTTGGCGTTTTTTTTTTTTTTTGTTTTTTTTTTGGCCAAAGGCCCAGAAAAGGGTGCCCTTGTGGCTGTACACCCCCCCGACACCCCAACACTCATGAGGAGAAAGGGGAGGCACCTTTCTCCTCTGGATCCTTGGTGTAGCCATGCAGTTGCCATACCAAAGATGTGCATGCCAAGCTGCTGTAAGCATCCTGGAGTATCGTGGTGATGTCATGCATGCGGTGCGCTGTTTGGACATGGCATGCATGTGACATCATCGACACATGCACCATATGGATGGCTCTGCATCAAGATGGCGCCATCCATATATGCTAGGTTTACGGAGTGTGCAGTTGCTACGTGGTCTGCAACCCTAGTATCGGTGATGGCACACTGCTTTTGGCCCATCTTTCTCAGGCCTTATATTGTTCTCCACCAGAACATCTTGTGATGATCACAAGCTGAGATTTTTTTAAAGCTTGGTTGTTGTTCTTTGCCTTCAAGGCCTTTTTGATTTATGGAGAGCCTAAGGCATCCCTATCACAGGGTTTTCTTGGCAAGATTTGTTTAAAGGAGGTTTGCCATTGCCTTCTTCTGAGACTGAGAGAGTGTGACTTTCCCCAGGCCACCCAATGGGTTTCCATAGGTAAATGGATATTTGAACCCTGGCCTCAAGGGCTGTAGTCTAGCACTCAGACCATAACACCATGCTGACTCTCATGGAAAGCTATAGATGGCCAGACTGTAACACCCTAGAAGGCTGATTACAACTCCTAGAATCCTCAGACATTATAACTGGCCATTCTGGCTCTGTATTTGGTATCTCCGTTCTAGACAGGATTGTTTCCAAGCTTGAGCAATTAGGTGTATTGTTTCATATTAAAGGGCTACTCAGTTGTGGCCTCTTTGCCCAGGTGGCTGCAATGTGACCTCTTGCAATTTGTTAATGCCAGCAACTGCCCATTTCTCCTAAAGAGCCTGTGTATGTCCTGAAACCTCCTTGTGCTGCCTGAGAGGCCTGTTCCTACAACTGTGGAACCTACCCAACCTGTCTTTCTCTGAATCTTTCTTTTCATTGCTTCCATGCCACATACTCCATACTTCTCTCCTGCTTTTCCCCATGGAATTATTGCCCCCTCATCCATTTACCAATCATGATCCATGATTTCTCCCCTCTTTGTAGTCCTTCCAAGCTGCTTGTCCTCTTCAAACTTTAATGATACAGTGGGCCCTTGGTATCCATTGGGGTTTGGTTCCTGGACCACCACCACCCGGTGGATATCAATATCCATGGATGTGCCATGTAAAATAGGGTCACTTATATAAAATGGTAAAATCAAAGTTTCCTTTTTGGAATTTTTCAAAAATTATATTTTCATGCCATGGATGGGTGAATCTGTGGAGGTAGAAACTGTGGATCTGGAGGGCTGACAGTAATACTCACCCAAAATGTGTGTAATTTAAATAATCATATGGACTCTCCCTGATTCACCTGTGAATCTATCATTCCCTATAATCTATTCTTTTCCTATTTCTAATTTTAGATTGTAGCCTCTTTTGGAATGACACTGGTCCAGCATTTGGAAAAATTACATTTTTGAACTACTACTCTCAGAATCCCCCCACTGAATTGGTCACTGGTCATTCTATCAGAGAGATTCTGGGAACTGTAGTCCATATATTAATGTTGGCTGAGGATATAGTGAAGTCAACCTGATGGCAAATAATATATCTCCAACCTCTGAGCCTTCTATATCTCTTTTTTGGAAAACACAAGGCACATAGATGCTGCAGTGTACCATAAATGTAGCAAGTATATTAAATGCCTGTAACATTGGTGTTTCTTTGTATATATACCTGTCCAAGGATTTTTAAAAGATATTTTCCCCCATTCAATCAAGTATTTATTTATAGTATTCATATTCTGCCCTTTGGCTAAAAAGGCTCCCAGAACAGATTATAAATTGTTAATCTGGCAGTCCTTACCTGGCCTTACAATTGAAATAAGAAACAACACACAAGGAAAAGGGGACAGTAGTGGGGGAAAGAGATTAACTGCTTTATCACACTAGGGGGCAAAAAGGATTTAAAAGAGAGTTAAACGAGAGTTAAACAGGAAATACCTATGATAAACATCAGGCATTCCCTGTTTAACTCTTGTTTAAATCCTGTTTGCCCCCTAGTGTGATAAAAGGGTAAATCCAGCAAATCTGATGGTGAGACTCTTCTCTGTGTTCCATCAATGGAGATTATAACCACTGGGAAGATGTGGTAAGGGGCCTTCTCTGCTGTGGCACCTCGGTTATAGAACACCCATACTTCAGAGACCCAATTGACACTAACATTGGTGTCATTCTGGCGCCAAACAAAATAACAGCTTTTTATGATAAAGTGAAAAACTATCTTACTCTGGAACTTGCGGGATGGGTTTATTTCAATTTGGACAGTTTTGTGAAGTTAGCTCCTTGTCAGCTAGTACCAATTATGTTCAAAAAATATGGCAAATATTACTCACATGTATCCTTTCCTCCCTCTCTTCTTTCTTTCCTTTTACACGAAAGCTAGAGATACAGGACTGGAACAGGACTGCAGTAACTCACAATTCTGTGTTACATTCTGAGCTCTGATTCCCAGTAGACATCCTCCCAAAGAAGGTTGAATGCAATAGGGGAAAATGTTTTAATTGGTTCCATATGAAACAAATTACTGTAGATGGAGACAAATTGAGAAGGTGGTTAGAGTTCTGGGTCCTGAGACTGCTATGGTAAGCTTTGTCAAGAAAACACAGATTAATGGCATCAAAATTAATGGGAAATACATTTTAGTTCTTTACTGATGGAATTTTGCTTGGCAGTACTAACCCAAATATCAATTAATTGTAAATGATTTAAGAAAAGCAATCCTCCACAAATCAGCATGCAGTATAGTTTCAAAAGTTTTAAACAGAGTTTCTCAGTGGGTGAAGAGCCTTTTTCATTTCAAATTAGTCTACTGTTATTGTTGTTTTTGTGGGGGGAAAGGAATTTCCAGCAAAATTTTGCAGAGGTATATAAAATTTCAAGGCCCTTAGCTGGTTGTTCAAACATTGCATTGTTTGTCATTTACACTGTTTACAGTGTACACTTTTTCTGACATATAATGTTCATTTGTACATCCACTTCAGAAGTCAGATATCATTCCTTAGAAGCTTGACAAATTGGTGACTAATGCTTTCCGTTTTCAGACTGTAGACATTAGACCGCAAAATTTCTGTAGAACTCGGGATTTTTCCCTATATAGGGTTATGCATGCACCAGAAGATCTGGCATAGCTCAATAAAAGAGATGAAACACTGGAAATCCTGAGTACACAGAAGTGAAGAAACCAAGAAGACAATGCATGGTTTTAAGATCTGGAAAGGTTATTGGGACAGCATTTTCTGAGGATGAGGTTCAAAGAGTAAACTTTGCTGGTTCTGTAATTATATGATTGCTGTAAAAATGCACAACTGTGAACTAATCAATAATACATGCACAATATATTTAATACAGCCTTAGGCAGTAATTTCATCCACCAACATTTCACAAGATTAAAACTGGGACATGTGGCCATCTAATATCAGAGTGAAGTCAAGATGGCAAAGATTATTAAGGAGGAATGACTCAAAGCTAGGAGAGACTTGTTTTTGCTTGAGCATACTAGGAAGAGCAAAATTCTATGCCTCCTCTCCCCCTTGCTGAGTTAATGGAGTACAAACTACTTTTGCACTTCAGTTTGTAGCAACTGAGGTAAACTGAGGTGACAGGAAAATCCTGAAGAGTCATCAGGAAGTCATCCAGATCCATCAGTCCCCTGAAGAAGACTGAGCCATTCAGCTCCCCACACTTGTACAGGTTCTGTGCCTAAGTGTACATCTGTAGAAGTAATGTCGTTAAACACCACTTTAAGTGCTATAGCTCCATCCTATGAAATCCTAGGATTTGTAGTTTTACAAGAACTTCAGCCTTCTGTGCCAAAGAGTGTTGGTGCCTTACAAAACTACAAATCTCAGGGTTCCTGGGATGGACCCTTGGCAGTTAGTGGTGTCAAATGACATGACATTATTTCTACAGTACACATGCACCCCTAGTGAGTCTTTACCCAACTAACAGGTATACAGACTGGCAAGAAATGCCAGCATTGGGGTGGAGTGGGGCTGTGGTGACTGCCCACTGCCTACCCTGACTCCACCCTGATGCTGGCAGGCAGCCTCATGATGTTTCTGCGTTGCTGTGTTTAGAGATGCTTTGCCAAAGATATGAGGAAAAGCTACTGCTGCAGCAGAAAGGGTAGCTTTTTGAAGCCATCAAATTGCTGGATCAGGGTCACAGTGTGTGGTTGCTGCAGCCTTGATCTGGTACTCAAAGGAACAACAGCAAGCCACTCCTTTGGGGCCATCTGTTTAGCCCCTAAGTAGTGATTTGGCCATGACAATGGAACTGCAGAAAGTTCCTCCACACCAAGATCACCTTCATTC
This sequence comes from Urosaurus nigricauda, assembly GCA_034509955.1. Lineage (NCBI taxonomy): Eukaryota > Metazoa > Chordata > Lepidosauria > Squamata > Phrynosomatidae > Urosaurus > Urosaurus nigricauda. Next base: position 90,027,444 of record JAOEGL010000006.1, read on the forward strand.
TATCCAAACTAGGAAATCAGGTCTAGAGCATGATCATCAATAGGAGTGTGGCCAGATAACACTTGGGACACACCTATGGCTGTTATGGCAGCAAGGAAATTCTGAGCCACTCCCAAAAGAGCAGCCTCAGCATAGATGTTGAGACCTCCCACAACCACATGTTGAGAAGACACTGGCACCATTCCTAAAATCACCCTGACTCAGGATGGGAGAATATTGAATAGCAGAATAGATGCACACCAGCAGAATTGCTATTCTATCCTGACTTCCCATTGTCAAATAATCACATTTGAACCCAGTTTGATTTCTCAGAGTTCCCAGTGATTCAATGAGCCTACTCTAATTGAAATTAACTGAATTTTGTTATGAAACCTGGGTAGCATTGCATGCAATAGTTTACTATCGTTTAAAAAACCCTTCATCCAGGACCTGTAAAAACTGATATCTTTAGACCTGAGATCACTACTATAATTATCCCATACAAAGTGAGAAAGATGGTTTAGTAAGCTTCACATCAACCCACCATTCCCCTCAGGGTCATAGGGACAAGTTGGTAATAATTAGCTTGCCATGGCAAGGACATCCATGCTGTACTTGTATCTCTCTCATGTAACATGCAAAGATATGGGGTGACTTTCTGTACAAAGCAGCCCTTATACCTAGAGACTTTTCCTGAACTATATCCAAAATAGCCCATGCTTTAATGAAAGAAAGGTATCCAACTGCTGTTGTGTTGATGAACTTTGTTCTAAGAAAAATGAGATCAACTGATGGTTCATCTAAAATGTAGTGACCATCATTGCCTCCTAACCACCATTACATCAAATGGGAGCATTATATCCTCCAAAACTATATTCAAACAGAAGAACCCACACATTTGTGTTGTTGGCGGCATATAAACCATCTGGAATGCAGCCGAGAATCTGCCTCCAACAGTCTGGCTGTAAATATTTCCCAGCCATACTCTGACAGAACAGACACAAGTAAGAATGTAATGGCTTCCCATAAAATGCTGAATCAGGAAGCAATATGGGAATTTCCTTTTTGGTTTTAAAGCATTCCCCCCTGTCCCAGTTTTAATCTGGAACACTTGGAAGCTGTATATATTGGTATTTGTTGACCTGCTAGTTTGCCGCTGTGCCAAGAATGAGAAATCAATGTAATAAATCAATACACTTTCAACCTTTCTATGCAACCAAACATGGTGTAGTGTTTCAAGATTTGGACCAGAACTATGGAGACCAGGGTTCGAATCACCAACTGGCCATGGAAACCCACTGGGTGACCTTGGCCAAGTCACACTCTCACAGCTTCAGAGGAGGGCAAAGGTCACCCCCATCCCTGAACAAATCAGGCCAATATGTCACCGTAAGTGGGAAATAATTTTGGGGTACAGACCACCACCACCACCAAACCAAAGGGGAAGCTGATGTCAGTGTAGAGCAGAGATAGGCAACTGAGAAGAGGGAGGGGACATGTACCAGCATGCTGAATCCCCAGACTTCCTAATAATAATAATAATAATAAAACAAATATCCAAGGGATTTTTCTTTGTCCCTCAGAAGCCATAGCCCCACCCCAAAATGCAGTTTTCCTCCTGCAGTCTATCCATGTACCATATAAATCTGCCAGAACCTTAAAAAAACTACTCAAAAATTGTCCCCAAATTGGCCAGAAGTGAAACAAGCAGTGTATGATATTAGAAAGTGATCCTTGGAACTGGGGAAGCAAAACCACTACATTTTGCCATGGTTTTTGGAGGAGCAATAAAATAAAATAATAAAAATATGACTCAGTTTTTAAGGGGATCAAAACATTTTATTGCCATTGATTCCTCCTGTGGTCGTCCTTCCCTTCCTTTTGAGGATAGAGCTGTATAGCCATTGGACCTGCCTTGTGCCCCTTTGCTAACCTGGTACCCATAACATGCTATACAGAATGCTGTCCATTGCCAGTGGGGAACTGCAAGTTCATCTGACTTCCATATGAAGATGGGCAACACCTTGCCGTTTTCTACCAAGCAGCACTATTACAGAAAAGACAGCAACATATTAAGTTCATATCTGTAATTGTTCCTATGTGGCATTTACATTTACCAGAGTGTACACACACACACACACACATACACACACAGGTAGTGCCATATGCACCTGATGGCTGCTTGGCAGTTATTTAGGGCAGGGCATTTAGTGTAGTGGCACCTGTCATGTGGACTGCACTTCATCCAGCACTTTGACAGCACTTATTTTTCTATACATGTTGAAAACATATTTAAATGTCTGCAACCCTTCCTTATACAATGCAGCCCAACATCTTTCTTAGACTTCAAAAAGAATGCTGATGTATGTTGTGTTGTGCTCTGTGCATTTATGTATTGTGCATATTTTGTATTTTAATATGTATATCACTTTGAAATGTTGAGATGTAGGCAGCATTTTGTTTTGATCATTTTATTGGTTAAATGTTTCCTTCCTGCCCTATATTTAAAGATCTCAGGGGGGTGTCCAATAAAACCAGCTAAACCAACTTGAAGCAGTGAAAAAATTTAAACAGTTTAGGGATGTATTAAATAATTTGACAAGTTAAACCAAGAAAGTTTAAAATAAGTTAAAATGGTTTAAGACAGCTTAAAATGAGTAAAAACCAATGCACACATGCAGAGTTGGAAGCCAAGATATGTTTTTATACTTAGTGCTTGAATGACACCAACATTGGTGCCAATCAGTCTGCCAAGGAAAGGGCATTCCACATTTGAGATGCCACAGCAGAAAAGGCCCTCTCCCACATCCTATCACAATGTACTGCCCACACTAGTGGACACAGAAGAGGGCTTCTCCAGCATACTTCATTATTTGAGCTGGTGTATGAAGGGGTTATATTTGCAAATATTTCAAGTCCACCAGTCAAAAGAACTTTGATGGACCAGAAGGAAGTTCCATAAGGATAATGCAACATGCTGAATAGATGATACTTATACAAATAACTTTTCACTAACATGTTCTGCATACAAATCAGTGAGGCATGTGTTAATTAAACATTAAAATCAAAATCAAAAAGTTAAAATTGATAAATTATTCAGATTTTTAAAAAGTCTTTTTAAAAAATCATTGTGAGTTTTTCCAGAAAAAAAAAAAAAACATCCTCAAAGTAGTCTAACATCTCATCATACAGAAATATTAGGTAATCCATTCAAATAAATAAGCTGGTGGGACCCATTTGGATCAAACAGAAATGCACACGGTTTGGGCCTAGATACTGAGATAATGTAATAAGTATGTTATGTTTAAGGCTTTAGCACTGCAGTATATATATTTTACCTGCATCTGGAAACAAGCATGGCAGCAATTTAGAAGGTCATTCATAATGTGCTGAAAGAATGAAGAACCAAGGAATGATCAAGACAAGCTTGATCTCAGAAGAGCAATCCAACTTTCAAGTCAAAGATAAACTGGTGAGTTTGAATATCCACCCCGCTAATCCTATGGGATTCCAACATTATTTTTTCTATTGCACCTTCGTCCTTTATGTCTTCCTCCTCTTCTTTTGAATGAAACAACCTGGTGAGCCATTACATCACTCAACAACCCCCTTTTTTTCTTCCCACATATGTTCCTTATGTTGCCCACCCCACCCCCCAACACTTGCACACATACATAAAAAGACTGTTGAAGGATGAATCAGCTCAGTAGGATTCTCCACAAAGAGAATAAAAGAGTTCGGCTCACAAACTAGTTAAAGCAGGGAAGTCTCTAATTCAAGACATGGACATCAATATGACTGACCTGATGTAAATCAGTTCATCTAGTTTTTGAATACAGTTGTAAACATCAAATATGTGTATATATATCAAAGCTGTTTTTGTCTGATGTTTAGTAAAACTTTATTAGATGTATGTCACTGGCTAAAATACCAAAATCTGTTACCTATAATAGGCTATCCTGGGACTTTTAAAAGAAATTGAACTAGATATTATTTTCAGTGACTGAAAGATTCTGGAGACAGTCTAGAGATCTGTATGCATAGTAATGTGCTGCATATTCATCATAAATATATCCATATGTCTACTCATTGGTCAGATGAATGACATTTTCAGCTTTGCCAGTACTGATCAAATCTTACCATGAAGGTAGGCAGGAGAGAACTAAGTGCAGTCCCCATTTTACACAAAAGGTATTCCACACTGTCAAAGGAGACAATGGCATCTATCTAATTAGACCCACTGAACACACTAACCAAAATTATTACAGTCAGCCCTCTGCATCACAGATTTTTTATCTATGGATTCAAGCAGCCAGAACTTGAAAATATGTTTTAAAATGTATAAATTCCCAAACGCAAACTTTGAATTTGCCATTTTATATAAGAGTCACTATTTTATTATGCCATTATATTTAATGCGATTTTGACACCACTGTTTTAGGCATCCATGGATAGTCCTGAATCTCAGATCCAGCAGATACCAAGGGTCCACTGTATAAGCAAAATGTTCAGCCTAAAATACTCGCTATGGCAATACATCCACATGAACTATGCCTCCAACATCAATTTATATGTGTAGTAGAAGTTTCTTCTTCATTGGATCATGGTTGATATTGCCACTGGAAATTTGTGGTCAGCTTGCTCGATAGTCCAGATTTAAAGGAAAATATGTTTTAATCTAAATGCCCTGATTCATCCTCAATGATATACATGGCTGGCCTGAGACGTATTGTGCTTGAGGTGAAGGAAAGGGTGGTGTGTGTCATTCCTTGCCCCCCACGTTCCATGCTGACAAGAATAATACTTTGGCATTGGTCAAGGGATAGTGTGCCCCACTGTGCAGGCAAGGTTAGGGAATTCTGGGCAGAGCAGCTGACATACACAACTGTGTTCTACCTTTCATTCTCAGAAGCTGTCCTGCTTCCATCACTCATCATAGTAACTGAAGGCAGTTGCTCCACTTTGCCCAATGGCCAGGCCAGTATGGATTAAGTTCTAAAGGAAACAGGATTCTCAGCAAACAGGTGGCCTACCAGGACTGAACTCATCTTGGTGTTGCCAGTATCTTGCATCCAACATGTGTAAGCATTACTTCTAGACAATGAAACAGATTATCAAAACTTTCAGTTTCATTGACCCTAAAGGTTCTCCTCTCTTCATCAGGACAACTTCGTATATGGTGACTGCATGAAAGGATCTTGGAATACAGTATATGTGAAATGCCTTGAGTCCGTCTCTGGGAGAAAGGCAGCATATAAATAATAAAATAAATTAAAATATGTGTCCATTACAATAATTTTAAACATTCTATCCATCCCTGCCTTGAAGGCATAAAAAAACAACAACAACAAATGTGAATCCCCAAAATTACAACATTGTACATAAAGGTTATAATCTAGTAAATACTGGACAGAATGTCAGCCATGACCTTCCAAATGTTATTGAAATCTCATTCTCATCACTTTCTTCCCAGATGCCCAAGGATCAGAAGTTGTAAGAGCTGTGATCCAGGAATATCTGGATGCTAATTCAATTCCCCACTCCTACAGTAGCATAAAATTCCTCTCCTTTGGGGTGATACTTTTTCTACTACAGCAAAGGTGGAATGATACTTTTTCTACTACAGAAAAAGTGGCTTATCTATATATTCTTCCATTACTAATTAACTAAGCCATGGACAATTTGTGATCCTTCAGATATTGTTGGATAGGAAGGGTAGGGCAGCTTAAGAAAAAGAGGGTAGACTCATCTTCTCTCTATGCTTGCTAGGGCTATGAATGCCTAAACTCATTCTATTACAGCCAACATAATAACAATGCTTAATATCAAAATTCTTAAACCTATAGCAATGTTAATTCTAAGAAACTGTGAGCAAATCATACGTGCTACATCATAATGATATTTGACTTGTGTTACTACCTGAAGTATAGCAGAACTGGAAAACATGCAAAGCACTCAAATCCCTAATTTCTAAGCTTTGACAAATATTGTCCTGGGAAGTGATTGCATATCTACAATATAATTCTAGTTTACAGTGAATAGGTAGAATAGAGAAACCAGAGACAAACCCAGGCCTCAGCACAATTGTTTAATTCGACATTCTAGAGATGTGAAATCATTTTTAACAAACTGTAAAGCAATGGGCTTTGAAGAAAGACTTCAAATGTACTGAGTCACTTCCTGATTAAAATAGAAATTAACTTTCAAAGCTGTCATTACCTAAGTCTATCATGGGTACAACCATATTTCAAAAGCAACCCTTTTATGAACAGATGAACACTGAAAACAGATACAGCCATGGTCAGAAAATTTCTTTTATAAAATGCACCACTGTAAGCATAGGGTGATATAACCCATTATATAGCCAATGGTCTTGATTTAAAGAGCCCCTATTACCATGACTTTTCTGAGAAGTTGTACAGAGGGAGAAGGAAAGGTCTGCTTTCCCTTAAGTTAACTACCTCTAACAGTACAGCTGAGGACGTGCTCTCTACACCATGGCCAGAACAAAACTATCAAGAAGGGGAGTTAAATGAAATCTGCTTTTTCGCACGTGTATGTGCAATAAGGGCTAATGAGGAGAAGGAAAGCTCATATAAATTACTTGGGCCCAGCAATCATGGGGTGGTACCCAAAATATGTTATATATGTGTTTGTCTTTGTTTGTAGCATCATTATTTGTTTATTGCTTATGTCATCCAATATAAAATCTATGAATTTCAAGTAAATAATAATGATACACAAAATATGAAATCCCATGTAAAGGATTTTATCCAGTCCCTCAGTCACTCAAAATTGCCACTCAGTAGGCCAGGAAAGGAAGTTTGACTCTTTGAGAGTCACTCCTGCAGATTCTTCCAAGTGAAGCAGCTGGCCAGTGGGAACAAAGTCATCTTAGCTCCAGCCAAGCCAGGCTCCACATTACTCCAGGTATCAAAGTTCTTCCCCTGTTTCCCTGCAATCCATTATAAATTGTTGTTTGCTCTTCCCCTGCCCCAGCCTCATCTAACTGCTCACCTGTCTTGCTACCAGGAATGCTACAGACATGCTCTCTAAGAGGTGCTATTTATTAAAAAATGCCCTACTTTTTAAAAAATAGTAAGAATTGGAAGGAAAATATTGTGTCATAATGTGGTGGTCATCATTTATTTAGAAACAATTTTGTGCTCTGCTAAATTGCTCGGGTTCTGTGATCACAAAAAGCGACACTGATGTTTCCATCAGGATTCAGAAGACACAACCCATACAATGCTGGCATAATAGCATAACAATGCCAGACAGTAGTAGTTTTAAAGATTATTATTCTAATATATCTTTCAGGTTCTCCTTCCTGTGGTGATCTTAGTTGTTTCCCCTACTCCTAGGGGATATATAAAAGACATTTCTTTGAAAGACATCAGGAAAGAACAGAGTTGTGCACAGAATAGCAATACCAGGAAGGACAGGAAATAGAAAGCCAATTATTTGCTGATTTTGGTAATGTTATTTTTCAGATTAAATGCCACTTGGAGTTACAAAAACTAGCACTTGAAGCTGTCAGTTTTCCTGATTGCCTTCACATGAAGCTCTGTCATAGCAAACAGAATGTTGGAGAGTTCAGCTCCATAGGGGGGCTGAAAAACTTTGACAGAGGTTTAACAGCCCTTGAAATTATATCCCCAAATCTTTGAGAGCCTGCTGATTCAATGGGAAAAGACATAAGCTAAGCAAGTTATAAATAAACGCTTTTATCACAGGCAATACTGTCTTGGTGACTTCAAAAGCCACGCTAAGGATATACCAATTTCTCTGAAGTTCTGTAGACAGTAGGAACTTTATTGTGCTGGACAAGCAGGTTTCACATCGGGGCTGCAATCTGATAATACCAAAGAAGTCCTCTTCTATCCTCCTCCCCCATTACCTTGCTTTGATGTCACCATTGGAAAGTCTGATGAAATGAGATCACACAGCTAGTTGTGGGCAAGGATGGGAGGATCTGCGTATTTCGCTTGCTACCACATTTGATTTAAAAAAAACAAAAACAAACCCAAAAACCAAAATCTATTTTTTTCCCCTCCTGTTTATGAAGGAACTTGTAAATTTTGGGGAAAAGCATGTAAAAAGTGAATCCAGTACTGTTCCTACCTACCTCCAGTGTCCACATTCAAAAAGGTACAACTACTTCTTGCAGGGCAAGGACCACGTTTTGCCTCCCTGGTAGCTGTTAAAGTGCTATAGAAACATGCCCTTGCCCATTTCTAGGATGAAGGACCACTGCCTTACAAAAATAGTACTCTATGGTGAACTTGTCAAGGGTCAGCGTAAGAAGGCCACCCCAAAGAAGAGATACAAGGACTCCCTGAATCAACATTGATCACCAACAATGGTCTGCCCTATCCTCAAGTCGGGAGGCATGGAAACGCACAATGCTGCAGTCTTTTTCAAGAACTCATATTGAACAAGTCTTGAAGAGAAACAACAACATAGAAAGAACTACAACATGGAAACATCACCTACAGAGACTTTCTGCTGTGCTTTCTGCAACTGGACTTATTTATCTCGGATCGCTCTTGTAGAAAGCGAGGGATGAGTCCTTCCTGAATCTTTGTTAGCAAAGAAAGGCCAGAGGGCTGTTAAAGTCAGGTCAGATAAATGAAGTGGTGGAGATTATCCTAATTTAATACCAAAGATACAGTTGAATATATAGAAATTGAAACCCAGATTTTTAAGAGTTAAGGGCACTAAAGTCCTCTGCCTGGATGAAACAATTGTTCAGTTTCCCTTTGTCCCATACATATAGTTTTCTTTTTTAAAAAAAAAAGACTATTTTTCCCATTGTTTTTATGAAGAAATTTGTTCATTTTGGATATTTTTGTCAATGACTGAACTGGACAGAACTACCACCCATACCTTTTTTTTCTTTTCATCTTTTTTGTAAATTAACATGATCAGTCTAAATTTCCAGTTCAGAGTGAAGTGATTTATATGCCCTTATTTTCCATTGTTTACATTTATAAAACAGCTAGTTTCTATGAATTAGTTTAGATATTTTCTGTTTCTTGGTAAATGAAGAAAGCAGTAATAAAATGTGCTTTACTGTTAGAATAGTGGGTTGATGGTTGTTGTGTGTATAACCTATGAAACAATTAGCTCCATGTTGTGAAATAATATAAAAGATTTACCAGGTTCATCCCTTAGCAATGTATGGTCTATGATCTGCAACGTATGAGTCCATGATCAGCACTCAGACCCCAGTGACATTTTTGTAACCCTCAAAGCCCCTAGTGGTCAAAAATGCAAATAAGTAGCCAGAGCCATTTCATTTTTGCAAAATGAAATATTGCAAATAAATAAATAAAATAAAATAAAATAAAATAAAATAAATGTATATATTTTTAAAACAACTGCCCTAACCTTGAAAAATGCCTCCATGTTTCCTAGAAGAGGGGTCTGGGGCCATTTGCAGCAAAAACTGTATTGCGTTTGTGGAAGAAGATACAGTTGCAAAGCAGCCCACCAAGGTCTCCCAGAGGGATAATTAGACTCCTTAGTCTTCCACAGTTGCCCATTCCTTCATTAGCCCAATGCTGGGAATCATGCAGCCCTCCAGATGTTGTTGGACTCCATGTTAGAACAGAATGATAAGAAATTCTGGGAAATGCAGCCCAAAAATATTTGGAGGGCTACACTTTGCCCGTCCTTGTCTTGGGCCAAAAACCCTAAACAGCGAGGAGCCTTCAAGGTTAATACACACAGAAGAACAAGCTCATCTTTTTTTTTAAAAGATAAAGAGTTCTTATGTGGAGACCGACAGACCAATATATGCTCATATTTTACACCAGCTGCTTAGTTACACCAGGAGACAAGGATGATATTTCCATCCCATCCTACCAGTGAGCAAGGTTGTGACAAGGACTTGCAACAGAGGCCTGATTGTCACAGCCTCACTCACTAGTAAGAAGGGGCTAGAAAATATCCTCCTCCTTGCTCCCCAACAAGAAGCTGCATGATCTTCCTCTGCCTGATCCAACTGCTGGCTCTTAAGGTGGGTCAGGGTGGCATTTACACAGTTTTACATTAGGACTCTACAGTTTTACTGAACAAAGAGCAGTTACATATCTGTAACTCTAGGTCATGAATCTGTAAGTGCAATATTGAAAGCCAACCACATAGCTTTATTTTTGGAATAAAGAGGTCCATACTTACTACATAACAGCTAGATTCACTCTCAAAAGAAGCAGGATTATCTACAAGATAACCAGACTGAAGGCAATCTTATCAACTGAGACCACTGGCAACAGTCTTAATTTTACTGGAATTTTACTGGAATTCATCTTGAACAAGTATTTTTGAGAATTTTGGCAATGTTTAGATTGGGTCTCCTACAGAAGTTATCTGAATTATCTTACCAAGCTGCTTTCTTCCTAGTTATCAGCATTTCAGAATCACTTTCCAAAATTTATTGGCAGGATCATTAAGAAGTAGTTATTGGTTGCTGAGGAGGGGAAACAGTGATGAAAGATGGCCACATTGATTATTTTTTGGGCATTTGCTATAATATATAAGTATATACACATGTGGAAATATTTTTGCTGAAAAGTGGTTAGTAACAAGAGTGAGACCTTTTACATGAATAAATAACCCCTTTAACTACCCATGTTATTTTCTTTCATTTGGAAAGGAATGTGTTAATAAATGTTCTCTCCTCTCTTAAAGTTTTCTTTCGCACAATTTTATGGATCCTTCCTCTTCTATGATTCAATAACCTAGTTGACAGTTCTTGTAACATCTTTCAACTCTACGAATTCCTTTAGATCCATGGATTCATATTCTAAACCTAAATTAAACTAGCACACTCTAAGAAATTGCTCCCTCTCACAATCAAAGCTCAGTATGAAATCTCTATATTGTAACCCCCAGAAAAATAACAGTTGTTGAATCTGGTTAAGAATGCAATAATCTAAAGATCAGAGAGATTTCTTTTTTATCAAATATACAGCCACAAGAAGAGCATAAATACAATCGCTCTCCCCCCTCACTGGTGTTTATTTTATTTAAATATTTCGTTCACCCAGGAAGGAAATAAAATACAAGGAGCAAAATAAAAAGATGACTCTCTGAATCTTGTTAAGTTGTGCATTGAATCAATTGTTGAAATGTGATCTAACACATAAGCAACCCCTTTTTGTCCAGTGGTTTTAATTTATTTAAGACTAACAGTAAGGTTCAAGCCAATGATGTTATAATAAAATGTTAACAGGTTAAAAAAAACAAGAAACAGCCACAATATGCCCCAGCCAATATTTCAAAAGGGAAAACAATAAAAGCAATAAAATATTCAGAAAGCAAACTGACTAAATAAATGAAAAGGCATGCAAAACAGGTGGGCTTTCAAAATCTAATCTGTATATTTGCTTGAAGGGACTAACTACTCATCCCTTGGGAGAGATTTCCACAATGGACTCTGTATTAAAAAGTCTTTATCTCTAGTGGCCACTAATGAAACTCTTCATGTGAATGTGGATGTGTGTGTGCCTTCAAGTGGCCTGTCAACTTATGGCAGCCTCATGAATTTCATACCATAGAGTACTTTTAGACAAAGAACACTCAGAGGTAGTTTGCCATTTTTTTCCTTCCTATAGTAAACAGCGTCTAGTATTTCTTGGTAGACTCACATCCATGTCTGAACCAAGGCTGAGCCTCCTTAGTTTCCAAGATCCAAATTACGTAGTACTTCAAAAGCTAAAGTCAACATTTTTAATTGGGTTCAGAAATGAACAAGTAACCATAGTAGTTGATACATTATTTATCAGTCATGCTTCTTGGTAATTTTATTTTTATTGGCTTTATTATTTACCAGCCATGCTTCTGGGTCATTTTAAAATCAGCCCCCCACAACAGGTATTGGGTGAAACTTTGAACCTGAAGTTTCTTCTGAGATTTTTACTACACAAAATTCAAGGTTCAGATCATAGCTTCTAAAGCAGGGGTGGGCAGCTGTGGAAGACTAGGGGGCCACATTAGTCCTTCAGGAGACCTTGGAGGGCTGTATTCTGACTTTACCTGTGAAATAAAAACAAAACAAAACACCCATTTGTGATGGAGACATTGGGATATTATATTATATTATATTATATTATATTATATTAATTATAGCATTCCTGGGCCTCCAGAGGGCATTTTTATGCAAAACCATTTTTGATAAATTTTGCAAATTTTTATTTTGATCTTGTGGGGTCCAGGGTGGCTTCAAACATGCTGGAAATGCCCTCCACATCACCTAGAGATGATCTTTTGAGCAAACAAATTGGGGACAGTTAGGAATTAAAAAAAAAGATTCCTGGGGGCCCAGTGTGGTGAACTCTCTCTCACTTGCTCCACCCACAACCTATTCTCTACTGTGGCTGCCCTATGGGACTTGTAATCCCACCGCTGCCACCAAAATTCTGTGAAGGACTCCTGCCAACCTTCATCTTAACACTGCTCTTTAAGATGGCACAGCACCCCTGTGTCACTAATATTTGGTGGTGTGGTTTGAATCAAACAGAGGCCAAGTAGTATTTTAAATACTAACAAGAAGTTTCTTGTAAAATAATAAAATAATCTTTTAAATTAGACTCAAAGTTGTTCTATTCATCTTATCACTTAGTTACAAATTGTTCTATCAGATTCTTAATATTAATTCAGCCATACAGGCAATCTTATCTCAGGTACAAAAACCAAAATCCCACTTTCAATAACCGGCTTGCTCTGAGCCTCTCCCTACTAGACTCCCCAAGCCTACACAGTCCCTCTTTGGACTCCTAAGGCCCTTTCATGGTCACCAAACAAAACTAAAATGTTCCCTCAGGAACTCTAAGAGTACACCCTCTCTTCTATGTAACTCTTTCCCTCAAAACAAACCCCCATTTCACTCCCTACAAGGCCCTTTTATAGCCCTGCCTAGCCAGCTTCCCATTGGCTGGTCACATGCTGCATTGTGATTTACTGATAGGCAGGTCTATGCACCACACCAGGGGCCACGGAAAATGAGACTCACTTTGCCCATCCATTCTAAAGCCCCATGCAACTTGGGTCCAGGCCATCTGAATGAATGAATGTCAAATGCAAGCCTCCCTAGTTTTTAAAATCTTCAGGGGAGGCCATTATTTCCATCCTGCCTGCCACTATCACAGGGATATTTGGTGAGGACACAAGAGTAGGAAGGGCCTTTTCAGTGGCAGCTCCCAGGTTGTTCTAGGGAAAGTTCATCTGGTCCCCTTCTGTTGTCCTGTCATCAACAGGTTAAGATCTTTGGATCAAGCAGGCTGTGGTAAAGTGACTGCCTGCTTAGGAAGAGGATTTTAATGAGCTGGGGTTGTCCTTTTACTGTCCTTTTCCTTTCTTTTTTGGCTCTCTCATGCTTTTAAATTGTTTTTAATTCAGTTGTTCTTTGTTATGATAATCTTTCCAATTGTGTTTTAATATTCTAATCTACTGAGTTTAGAGGAAAAACTTTTGCATTCAAAATTTCTTCTTTTATTTTCATCACTGTTTCTTGGCCTTCGCCTTCCTTATTACTAGCTAAAACCTACAAAGTTTTTAGTTCTTTCTGTGTTTCAATCATGTTTTAAGACACCTTGGTCTTAGTATGGAGAGAAAAAATAGAAATAAAATAAAACAATGAAATAAAATAATAGGTACATACAGAATCAACCTCCACACACTGACTTAGGGCCTTGACAGACTGGCATTATATGCTGCCCCTATGACGCCATTATGCCGTGCACCCGACTACACAATGGGTAGCATCACAGCGCTCCTTGGCAATGCATCCAGATGACACAGCACCAAAAGGAGTGCCAGAAGGTGTTGCTGCGGCTTTTTGCTGTGGCTTTTTGTGCTGCAGAAATGCCAGATTTTGGCTGCGACATGTAGTTGTTGAGGCCCCAATCAGTTGCTGAAAGGGGCAGCTGCCTTAATTTCTTTTTAAAGTCATTGGAGACTTTAAAGTCAATCACTTTATCCTTTAACACTAGGAGCATGAGGAAACAAAGCTGAAATGGAGTAGGAGAATTGCAATTTCCTCCATGCCTCTATGCATGGCCATCATAGAACTTCCGTTCTCTTCCTGAGGAATAAGTTCATAAAAACTTGCCTTTTGTTGAATGGATTTTTCCAGTGTAACAAAAAGCACACTTTTATGACCTTTTCCCTTGGGAAGGAAACAGAATGGCATGCAGAGAGGCATGGAGAAAGATGTTACTCTCCTGTTCAGTTTTGGCTTTCTTTTATCATGTGATAAGGCTCTAAGTTTCATACATTTATTGTGCCTTATATGAAAAATTCCTACCCTTTATCTTCTGTAACTGTGCACAACCTGACTTGATGATGTGGGCTGGGGCTGAATAAACTGAGGTTCAAACTAAAATATTATTTTAAAGAAAATAAAAAGAAGACATGTCTTTGTAACTTTGGTATTAATACATGCTGAATATGATCCTGCTGGAAAAATGCGCTATACAGGTCTCAGCTCAGCCATTTGGAAGTGAAATTGATCCTGAAACTTGGTTTCATTGTGTGCAGACATTGTCAAAGGCCCTGTGAAAGAACCACAGCAAGCCTCAAACTACCCTTTCCTATATTTATATAATGGACCTGATTCTGGAATATTTTCCAGCCAGTCACTTCTACCTTATTAACAAACAACCAGGAGACCGCCACTGTTAGCTCAAAGACAGAAGCAAGTGGATGGAGGGCTCCCTGGATACCTCCTGTACAGTAATCTGGTCCTTTATATAAAATAAAATGGTTCCATATTTGCAGGCAGAGAGAGGTGGTTGGAGAGAACAATTTGGATTTTGGGCAGCTCATCAGTGCAGAGGCTGCTGCTGTTGCTAAGGCCTCTCTTCCTGGGTTCTAATGCCCTTCGCTTGCCTCACAGGGGCCACCAAATCCAATCGGCAGGTAAAACAGTTAAAGCAGCTGGTAGACTTGGCCATTCAACTTCTGTTTAAAATATTCTGAGAAAGGAGAGTCCACAACCCTCCTCAGTAGCATATTCCATCAGGCATTTTTCAGACTATGACAAGTGACTATGGATCTTCTTAACAAGCAGCTGGGGCTAAATGGAAATCTCTGTGTTTAGTATGATTCTGAGAAATGCAAACCAGTGATTTGCACAAACATCTTAATCTCATGATTGTGTTGGCATTCAGAATACAAACCATATTGTGAGTGACAAAATTTTGTTCTGGGGGAATTGCTGCTGCCACCGTGTGTGCCATTTTTCTAGTGAGCTATAGATGAAGCTGACTTGGAAGTGAAACTTGCATCTTCTCACTATGTAAAAGAGCCCTTCAAGTTCATTACTCGGCTTTCAGAATTATGATAATTGTCTAGAGCCCCAATTTTTAAAGGATCCCTTCCTAACAACTTAAAATTTATAGCTGTGGCTTACATAGTAGCTCAGCAGCTCACATATGGCTTATGTCAATGGCAGAAACCATGTTATTTTCTAAATCGCATTGATTTGTTATGTGGCACTGAAAGATCTTAAGCAGAATCATTGGCTGTAAATTACAGGATTCTAGTCCTCGACATTCTTATCTGGGCTTCAGATTTGTCAAAATGAGTCGGGGAATCAAGTCTTCTGTGTACACAATGCTACTAGTCAAAGAATAAGGACTAAGACCATTCAGTTTCCTCCCTTCTTGGAGCAAAGCCAGCCTGACATTTTCCTTTCTGTTAGTTTTGGCAGGAAGAAGATGGGGGAGGGGAGTGAACTTTACTGCTCTGTTACTGATGTGTGCTTTTTCTTTCCTTTAAAAAATGTTTTTATTAAAAATGTTGAAACACGGGCTCTGTGTCAAAATTACTATATTATTGAAGACTGGGTGGGGTGGATGAATGCACTGGCAACAGTTCAGAAAACCATTAATGGTACTGATAATAGTGAATCTCATTCAGCCTATACAGTGTAGCAATGCTTAATTGCAATAAATTTTGCTGCAGTCTGGTGACTGATGTACATAGTTAATGAATCGGTCCTGACTCAAAGGTTAATCTTCTGGGAGGTAACTGAGTCTTGCCCATCTGATATTGGAACCAAAGTATGATATTTGTTAGTTACACGATGATATATTTTGGGCATGAAACAAAAAGAGCCAGTTTTTATTGGCTGCGGATTTGTTCGGCCTCCATAAGCAAAATATTGAAGGGGGGAGCTACAATCCTAAACAGTGAGGCTTGAAGCAAGTACAAAAACTGAAGTATATTAGAGGGGAAATGTGACCCGTCGAATAAAATATATTGTTGGACATCAAAGGCGTGTTATGAGAAAGAGAGTGTTCCATGAAGAAAGGACTCACATGCATGTCAGAAAGTCCTCATGCCACAAACAACTTTCTTCACTGTCACTGAGCTATTTATGAATTTAAAAAATGGATAGTGTTCCCCTTAGGGCCAAAAGGATAAGGGGTGGGGGTAGGGGTTAAAACAACTTGAATGTTAGAAAATGTAAATGTGTAGAACTTTTGAATGCACACTGATTCCACTGATGTGTATAGGGTTAGGACAACACTCTGTCTTCCCAAATAATTGGATCTGAATACCACATTTGCCAACAGAGGTATAGAGTAGGAAGGAAACAGAAGGTTAATTGTAGTCCACTGGACATCAGCGGTTTATTGTTGATGTGAATGCTAGTGATGGGGTTCTCCCAGCCACTCAAAATAGACTAGTATGTATTTATTTGAAAGTTTTTAATTCTGATTTTGATTAGCTATTTACTTATTAAATACATTTATATCTTATCATTCCACTAATGAGCTCAAGGATCTCCAAGTTAAGATTAAGCAAAGACTGGGATGCTTCTAATTGTGTTTGTCGTGCACC
Organism: Urosaurus nigricauda; assembly: GCA_034509955.1. Lineage (NCBI taxonomy): Eukaryota > Metazoa > Chordata > Lepidosauria > Squamata > Phrynosomatidae > Urosaurus > Urosaurus nigricauda. The sequence continues at coordinate 90,044,277 of JAOEGL010000006.1, forward strand.
TGCAAGTCATTACCAACATGTGGAGACCCTAAGATGAATCTATCACAATATTTTTTTGGCAGAATTTATTTAGAATTTACCATTGCTTTCCCCTGAGGCTGAGAGAGTGTGACTTGCCCAGGTTCATCCAGTGGGTTTCAATGTCCAAGCAGTGGATTCAAGCCCTGGTCTACCAGTATCCTAGTCCAATACTCAAATCACTACACCAAGCTGGCTGGCTAGGTGTGTAGCAAGTATTAAACTGGAGTGCTACCAATCTATACTATGCAAAAAGAGATTCTTCTATTTTCCACTCCAATCAAAGAGGCAGGATCTCATAGGGCTTTCTAGATTGGCAAAAAGAAGTGTGTTCATGGCTGCATGAAACTCTAGCCTTTAGATGAGAAAAAGGGAACGTGTGCCATGAAAACGCTTTTTTTGCATTTTAGGGGAGAAGAAGCGCCTTTAAAAAGGTGCTGGTTTTCCCAGCTTCTTTTTTAAAAACTGTGGAACAGCTCAGCTCAATCTAAAGGCTGCAAGCCTTTAAGGAAAAGGCAACTTCATGTCACACTTTCCTGCCAATCTAGAAAGCCCCATAGATTATTGACTAGCATGATTCATCTCACATGAAAACTGATTTCTTTTTTAATGTAAAAGCAGTCTGTTTCATGTGCAGTAGCCTTCAGCAGATGTTAAAACATTGAGGCACACTGACAAAATTGTACATTTTTATAGGATATTACAATCAAAATAATTTCATGATTCAAAATGGCTTGTCCATCCTGTCTGCAATATCAACCCATGATTTGTCTGTCTGGTCTTATCATCTTGCACTGGGGCTGTTTGGGAACTTCCCAGACAGAAATTCTCACACTCTGTGAAGGAGATTTATTCAGGCATACAAGAATTTATGTCTATTGTATATTACATTTTTTTCCTATTTAGGAGCACAGGAAGCTGTCTTACCAGATCAGACTATTGGAACAGTCTGTGGGAGAAAGTGGAACTGACCCATCCAGAAATGCTTAGAAAGTTACATTTAAAAAGAATGAATTATAGAATCATAGAGTTGGAAGAGACCACAAGAACGAATACCATGTCATACAGAAGACACTATAAATGAGTAGTGTTGGATATACTCAGTAAAGTGGTCACAATCTTTGCAAGACCTTACCAGAGCTGTTAATAACAGAGTGTCTTGTTTTTGTGGAATTTGGAAAGAAAATATGGAGAAGTCATTTTCTACATGGTTATAGCCACAAGAATAGTATTAGTAAGGAAGTGGAAAAGTAAAGAATCTCCAAACATTAAAGAATGGTTAAATAAATTGTATGATATGATGACTGTTGACAAACTAACATGCCTATTGAGAGATCAGGTAGAGAACAGTTGCAAAGCAGACTGGCAACTAGTCATAAAATACTTTGACAAAAAATAGAGTATACATTTAAGGAATCTAAGGAACAATTGTAATAGAAGGACTAATATAAGCTAAGAAATATAAATCAAGATATTGTAAGTTAAAAAAGGTGTAACGTTGACAAATGTAGCTAGGCAGTAATGTAAAGTATATCTTACAGTGGGTATAACAATGATATGATGAATTTAAATGGAGCAGGAAAATATGGAATGTATCATGGTGTAATAGGATAAAAGAGGATATAGAAGTGAAACAAAACATAGTTGATATTATTGATCAGAATATATTAAAAGTATAATCAATTTAAGAAGAAGGAAGTCTTTTTAGAAGATATTAGCAATTTGCAAAGTGCTTTTTTGTTTTTGTTTTCTTTTTAGTTAGATTTTATGTATTAGGTTTGCTTGTTATGGGCATACTGATTTGTTGTTTATGTTATCTGTTGTGTACATTTATGTACTGATTTGTTGTTTTATATGTTATTTTGTTATTTTTCTTTTCTCTTTTTTATGTACTGTTTTCTTTTTAACAATAAAATAAAAAAATAACAGAGTGTCTTGAAGGTCTCTCATTCATAGGGTTGCCAGGCTCCTTCTCTGGTTCATTTGATGAGAATAAGGGAGAGGGCCTTCTTAGTGGCTGCTCCCAGTCTTTGGACTTCCCTCCCTTGAGAGACCAGGATCTTTTTAGAAAAAGAATGAAAGATGGGCTTTTAATGGTGAGGTGTGCTTCTTTTATTGCCTTTGTATAGTCTTTAAATTGATGTTAATTTTTAAATGTTTACTATTTTAACTTTATAAATGGTTTAATTTTAAATAACCTTTGTACTTTTATCAAAGTACTGCATAGTTTTTAATCTATATAGTTTTTTAAAAATATGTTAGCTGCCTTGAGTCCCACTATAGGGGGAAAGGAAAGATATAAAGGAACAGCATCAACATCATCAATAACAGCAGCCATAAGCTGGAGCTGACTTGATGGTAATTTTCAACAAAACATCAAGGGGATGCTGTGCTTTAGCACTTTAACTGCTAACACTTAAGTATATATTATTTGTTATTTTATTTAGCTACTGAATTAATATCCTGCCTGTCTTCCAAAAATGAGATTCCCTTTAAGTACTAAGCACCCAATCACACTGTGTTCTTAGCAATTGGGGAGGGGGGTAGCCATTACTTCTATCTAAGGCTGAGAGAGTGTGACTGCCCCGGATCACCCAGTAGATTTTTTTTTAGCCCAACAGGCATTTGAACTCTAGTCTGCCATCCTAATGCTCGAACCACTGTGCCATGCTTGCTTTCTATTAGTGGGTATACACCAAAGAATGGTGGGAGGGGGGGGGGAGAGAAGCTGCATTTTGTAAAGTAAAATGGATTAGAGGCAACCAAAATGTTGAAAAAACTCCATTGATTTGCTCAGTGATAACTGTTGAACATACAAAGTCCAGCGGTAACCAGAGCAAAAGAAAATAATAAATTACCTGCAGACAACTTTTGATCAAAAGGTAAGCAATTTCCCTGCACCAAGTTCAGCTTTATCTCTATTCATCTGCATCGTATAGTTTCTAATTCCTACTGCACTTCGCTTTGGGGATAACAGAATGATTTATTGCAATTAGCGTTTCCTGGTCAACATATGATGTAAGGATTCTGTTGAGGCAATAGTTTGATTTTTTTTTCTTTTCTTTTTTGGTTACAGTATTGTGGACTTTGGCCTCAGAATTTAAAACAAATAAGAGTGAACCTCTTCTGACTGCAGCTACACCATACAACTATTTTCATCTCCCCACTCCCCACGTAGAGACATTTTACAATGGTTACTTTGTTTCAGTCATTTAGTATTGCTGACATTAATGCAATTATTTTTGACAAGTTGAAAATCTTCCTGTAATTGAATTTCAATTTGACTTTAAAGTTTGCCCCCATTTAAAAGTCACTGTTAAAAGATTTTGAGTTGTGATAATAATATTTCCTTCCTATATTATCAAAAACCTAATCTGTTTTCTTTTGTTCAATCAGCACTATGCTGAATAGTTAGGAGACATTTTTAAAGGTGAAAGTGTTCTTTTAAGTGGCCTGCTGGTTTTTGGCAGGTAACTGATGGATATAAACAATGGAATAGGAATATTAGCACATAAATCTAGGATGTCTCAAGTTCATTACTGTTTGACTTAGAGATCACAAGCATTTCTGCCCATGGTTCATACACACACACACACACACACACACACTCACCAGTGTGACATAGTGCTTTGAGTGCTAGACTATGATTCTGGATACCAGGGTCCTCGTTCAGCCACCCACTGGGCAAGTCACATGTTCTCAACCTCAGGGGAAGGCAATGGCAAACCTCCTCTGAACAAATCTTGCCAAGGAAACCTCATGATAGGGTCATCATAAGTCAGAAATGTCTTGAAGGCACACAACAACAACGTACGTTGTACATATATATGTATGTTGAACTTTGAAAACCTGTAAAGGGTGGGCTGGACAACTGTGGAAGGCTGGAAGGGTGTACATTTTAGGCCCAAGAGGTCTTCTTTTAAAGCCAGTGTGGTACAGTGGTTTGACTATGACTCTGCAAACAAGATTTTGAATCCCTGTTCAGCCATGGTAACCCACTAGGTGATCTTGTGTGAGTCACACTCTCTCAGTCTCAAAGGAAGGCAATGGCAAACCCGCCCTGAATAAAATCTTCCAGTAACAAATATCAGTTGTTGTTGTTGTTGTTGTTGTTAGCTTTATTTATAAAGCGCCGTAAGTGTATGTAAAGCACCGTAAATTAACAATTAACAAATAATCAATTAAAATACTTCAATTAAAATACATGGTATGCTTAAATACTTAAAGAGAAATGCAGACTTGCACCTACTGACTACAGACATGATAAGATTGCAACCTTTAACAAGACCATAGGGGCCATGCATACCAGCCCTTCTCTCCAAAATGCTCATGAAGAAATCCTATTGTGTCCTCCACTTATGACCACTCTTCAATTGGCTGCTTGTGTTCATTTGAACAGGAATGGACTCCTTTGTGTGATTTGAAACTCTGATGAAGAGGAATTGCTAGCCATGTGGAGGCTTTTATTCATGCTAAAATGAACATGAGTAGTCCACTGCGAACCTTTGGTTCAACAAGGGGAAGTCAGGACTTGTGTGGGTGGGACTGGTTTGCACTGCACTATCATCTCTCATACTTTCGTTAATCTACCAGCTGAGGCATGCTGTCTGAACTCTAAATATTGACCAAGAGCACCCAGTTTCTTTTGTGCATCAGCTTCAGACATCTACATCAACAACAGAGGCACTGTCAGAAGTCTGGAGCCTCATCCAACACTGTGACACAGGACCCAATTTGGCAATCCTCCAATATGCAAAAAGGAAAACAAAATTCATGCCAGGTTTGTATTAAATAGTGCATTGTCACAGAGTATATAGTTGGCTAACCAAACAATGCATGTGCAATGAATGTTACTACTGGCTTCCAAGCCAGAGGATGGAAGGTACACAGAAAAGAATGTACAGGTTAAGCCTCCCTTATCCAGAATTCAAAAATATTCCAATGTCAAAACTTTTTTCATGGGTGGCTAAGATGGCAACATCTTTGTTTTCTGATCATTCAATGTTCATAAACTGTGTTTCATGCACAAAAATATTTAAAATACTATATAAAATTACCTTATGGCTATGTGTATATATGAAGCATAAATGAATTTTGTGTTTAAAGTCAGGTCCCATCTCCAGGCTCATTATGTACGTATATGCAAACGCAGGTATTCTGAAAACCAAAACATTTCCAGTCCAAAGCATTTTGGATACAGGAGACTCAACTAACATGCTTACCACTTACTGGTACAAAGAAGCAGTACAGACTTCTAAAACTGTCCCCCATGTCAGGGCCATCTGAAAGCTTCATTACCTACAGGGGAACATTGTGTGGATAATACTAACCACACTGGTTAAAGTAAGATATTTGCTTGGCTCTATTTATCCTCTATGGAGTTGAAGGAAAGAAGGTGCTACATATTCTCTAGGCCAGGGACAAAAGGGAGGGAAGTGAGATCTTTATGTATATGGAAAATGAGCACATGGAAGAAAATGGTACATACAAGGTTTTTGGATGGGTGGTTGGGTTGTGTGTGTGTGTGTGTGTGTGTGGATTTGCATGAACTGATAGAGGGGTTATTTTGTCTACATAGATTCAAGTTATTGTGGAATGTATTTTGGAATGTGGTACTTAGCAAGATGCCTTGGATCCCAAGTTTGGAGAGAAAGGTAAAATATACATAAATATGTGCTGTGTGCAGCAACAGGGGAGTGGAAGTGTGGGAGATAGGTATCTTGAACTCTCTCTAGTTACCAACTGGATTGTGCCTTAGGCAGGACTTTCCCATGTTTGGTTTATGCCAAGGCTTGAAAACTTCTTTCAGCCTGAAGACAAAATGCAATTTCAGCGAGTTTTGCAGGAGCCACAGTCCAATGGCTACAGCCAAAGATAAAAAGGTGAGACCAAAAATACCAGTATATTTAAGTCTCAAAAGCTCTAACTGCCTGTAACTTAGGAGACCAGAGTTTTAAGATGGAATGGGGGGCCCATGCACATTATCTGTTAAACTATCAAACAATTACCTTTTAGAAAAACTGGTGTGGTCCTCTAGGGAACCTCTGAGGGCCACATTGGGAATCCAAGAGGGACAGGTTTGGCTCCAGAGTTTCCCATCCCTGGTTTACACTGTTGCATATTTGTAGATACATTTAGAGCTAGTTAGGCAGTATGACTGTAATATAATTTAGATTTCTGACTTATTTTTAAACAAGGATCATCCCAAGTTCTTTGGGACAATGAAAATAAAACATTTCCCTAGACTGGTAAATAAACAACAAACTTCTTTCTTTTCAAGGAATTTTATACAGCTTACTAAAATGAGAATAGCTCAGAATATTTCCAATGAACAGAAAAGTAAAATTCTAGCCTGTCATCTTGAATTAAAGGAATGTAATATGTTTTGGAAAGAAAAGATAAATTCACATGCATTATCTCAAACATTTTTACTTGGTGGGAATCACTGAAATATTGTATAACAATAAATTATGGAAAGTCATTGTAAAACCAGTGCACTTTTCTCGATTTTTTTGATCTCCATAGATGGCTCAGATATCGGCCACACCAGCATTTAGCTATGCTGCCCACCAGAGATATTTGCCTCCTACCCAAACCACAGTATTAAAACGGGTTTCTTTTCAAAATCTTGTTTAGATTGCTTTAGAATGACTTTTCAGACTGAGACATCAGCAGTTGACTTGAATACAAAAATGTAACAGATTATTGTTGAGATTTTCTCTCTCTTAAGTGCAAAAAAAAAAAAAAGACAGAAATGTTTTCAGCTGATGATTTTCATTTATGAGTTTTTATATTTTAATTATAATTTTATTTTTATACTCTCTTGTTAGCAAGTAATAGCAAGTACATTTCTATACCACTTACTGATGCACTAAGAGGTTAGCAAAGTGTAAGCTAATTGCCCCCAACAAGCTGGGTACTCATTTTAGCGACCTACGGAAGGATGCCAGGCTGAGTCGACTCAGAGCCACTGGCTGGTATTCACAACATTATGGTTTGTGAGTGAGTGGCTGCAGTACAGGCATTTAACCACTGAGCCACCTGGAGTCCATGTTGTTACTCTCCTTCACTATTGTTAATGGTAAGGTGGGATATATTTTAACAAATAAATCAAATTTATTTGAGCTTTTTTCCAGAGTTGTCTGGCTTATTCTCCAGAAGTACAAAAGATAACAAATCATGTAGGCTCATGACATTGCAATCAAGAACTCAGTCAAGATATGACTTAAAGTGCAGTTGAAGAACACATGGCCTTCCAGATGATTTTGCATTTCGGCTCCCATCAGGCCTAGCAAACATTGGTAACAATGAGCGATGATGGGAACTGCAGTCCTATCACAAGTAGAAGACCACATATTCCCCATTCTAGGTTTACAACAGATGATTACTTGCTTTCAATGATGGACAGAAGTTTACTGTAACCGAGGCTGCTAATCAAGCGTGTGTTTTGTTTACTTTCAGTGCTTAAGCTCACAAGTGTCAAAAGAGCCTTTTGCATGAGGCAAGTAAAGAGGAAAAGCATTTGCACAACAGCACTCTCTGTTTGGCCTACTGCATGATATCATTGCTGTTCTGTTGTTGTTGTATTGGAGATCATTTCAAAAGGGATTCTTTTTACTGTATAAAAAATCCACTATTGACTTCCTTTCCCAGTTATGTCAAGCTGTTGTTTAAGTGCAAAATTTCAATTGCGCTTTAACAGGCTTATCTGGCGGGTTAAGGGTCTGCAGCACTATCAGGAACCAGAACTGGTCAAAAATGAGAACCCTGTTTAATTTGGGAGGACTCCTTCGTGCACATGTGAGAAGCATGTGTGCACACATGCACACACAAAATGTCTCTCCAACCAAACCAGAAGGCACAGCACAGCATGGCATGGATCTTGAGGCAGCAGAGGAGAAGGGCAACCGGGTTTGGAGCCATGGCCTGAGCTGCTGCAACTCTCCCATTGCATGAACCCTACCTTATCTACCCCTGATGCCTTCCACACTCTACAGAGCCTCACCATTAGCCCCCATGAGGGACATAATATGAAGGAAGGACCCTTCCTCTACTTAGATATACTTCTGTTCCCCCTCCTTGGTCATCCCTCTGCCTCAAGCAGTCATTTTGTGTGTGTGCACGCATGTGAGTTTGTATATCCTCCTGGAGTCCATTCATGCACCAAATTAGTTAATTCAATGCAGAGATTGTGTGATAGGGCTTTAGCACTACAAGACGCTACAATCCCACAGTGGTTATGAAGGTGCGTTAGTAAAGAAAGCAATTCCACTTGAATAGCATTTATAAAGACCATGTAGGTGAGACTCATGCAGTAAGGTCCAAAAAGATGATTAGTAAAGATGGAAAAGCTAATTAGGGACTAGTTCCTTCTAGTAGCTCAGTGAGAGGTTTGCATATTTGGCCAACACAACAGCGAAGATTTTGTTTTTCTCTCCCTCTCTTTCTTTATGGTAGCATAGGTCAAATGCTTGTGGAAAAGAGATAATTCATTCCTTTACTTAGCTTCACCACCACATTTTGACTCATATCCTCACAACCTACTTCCCATGTATTTAGGATATATTTTAATATCTATTTTTAGGCATTGCCTAAGGGTATGTCTTGTAAAACCTAATGCATAAGCTGATTTATGACAACTTTGTGGTGATTTTGTGTAAACTAGTATCCACAAACCATTAAAAATCCACAGTTGTTGTTTTTTAATGACATTGTATGCAGAAGATGCTGCAAAAGCAGTTTCGGGATACACTCCAGCAGAAAAATTGTTTTATGACATTTGATAAGGCTTGTAATGATGAATTGTCCAGCAGGCTGCTGCTGTTGTTGTTGTGTCCCTTGAAGTTGTTTCTGACTTAAAATGAGCCTATCATGGTGTGTTCTTGGAAAGTTTCTTCAGAGGGGGTTTGCCATTCCCATCCTCTGAGGCTGAGAAAGTGTGACTTGCCCGGGGTCACCCAGTCAGTTTCATGGCAGAACAGGGATTTGAACCCTGTTATCTAGAGTCATAGTCCATAATTATTTAGAGTCATAGTAACATATCAAAGTCAAACGTCATACATCAAATACAAAGGATCTGGCTAGATTATTAATAAATATGAATTGCTGCATTCATACAACTATCACTCACATAATGCTAGAATCCAGGCCTAAGGCTACAGTCTTATATCTATTGGCCTTAGAGTATCATTTAGTTCTATTTCACATGTACTACTAAAGCTATCTTAAACTATGGGCCGGTACAGACCGGCCCTTTGAGGCGTCCCCGCCATGTGCTAGGGTTGCCTTGGGGTGGGGCTTACACACGCCCCACAACCCTAGCACGTGACGGGGATGTCACTGCTATGTAGCGCCATTTAAACGGAGTACATAGCGACACCATCGCAGCTGCGCAGCTTCGATACAGAGCTTTTCCCTTTTTTGTGTCACAATTGCAACGCAAAAAAGGATCGGGGTTTGTGCACTTTTTTTTTACTGTGCATCTTCACCGTTCCATCTAGCTGCTGTAGCAAAGGTGTACAGTAAAAAAAGGTGGCACCAGACCGCCCTTTGGGGGTGGTCTGTAAAGCCCCTATATTTACTGATCATTTTCAACCCCAGATGTGCCCCTGATTTGGTCATGAGATTTTCTGGGGCCCTCATTCATGTGAGAGGCTTTCATGGATAGCAGAGAAATCCTTCTTAGCACCCTCTCTAAGTGTTGAAGCTGATTGGAGTGATGATGGAGGGAACAGGGTTACTGTACATCTCAAGGAAAGGAGAAAAGAAATGTATTTTTCTTGTGAATGATATTAGCATGAATCAGTATTTGCATCCCTAGTATGGCACACAGAGATTTCTTCAGGCTGTATTCAATTACTTTGTAAACGGATGCTGTTGTGGTCATATTTTGCGATCAACATCCAGTGCTTGTATTGAATCTCAACTCTGAAAAAAAATTAAATGCAGAGCTATGTTGATAATGTATTGTTTGCATATTTTTGTGTGAGGATGTGTGTATGTGGAAGAGGGACAGAGGAAAAGAGGTACTCAAGAAAATTATACTAAATGAAAATTTTACCTGTATTGACCCAAATGCAGGTTTTTCCAGGAATCTCTTCCCAAAATGAGTGTTCTGAACAACAACAGTTAATGAGTAGTTTTCAGAGCAGGGGGAAAGAACAGGGAAAGTTCAATTCACAAAAGCATTCACTGAAAACTGAGGATGCTTATGTAAATATTAGTAAACTTATGGAAGAACAAAGCATGCCACAAAATGGGCTTCAAATTAGGGCCACACAGCTTTGTACAGATGGCTTACTACTAATTGAAAATTAGGCAGAACTGTGGTTAGTTTAATGACAAGGCAAGTGAACACATCTAGGGCCTGATGGCACAGAGACCTAAATCCAAAGATAGACAAGCTTTGCTTGATTATAGTGATTACATCATGCTCATTAGAATTTAAACTAACTAACCCAAACACAGACATCATATCTTTATTTGATAGCTGCAGTCTAGTAAATAGTGGGAAAGGATGTTATGTATGGGTTAAGCTTGATGAAATAAAACCAGACATTCCTTTTGAACCTGTCTGGGATTGAAAACGAAAACTTCAAAATCAGGCAGTAAAGTTAACTTGTAAAGACAGAGGCCTTTGATTGAGAAGCATCTGCACAGTATGTTTTCACCATGCTTTGTTTTACAGGAAAACCATCTCAGCAACTGGGTATGAGACATCTGTGCACATTGCTGTCATTGCATACGATGTCTGTGGGAAACAGGGACATTAGCAAAATTCTCTTTTCTACTCCATGGCAAGAATGAGCTCCTTGGCATTGATGACTCATTGTTAGCCAGCAATTGCTAAATATGTTCTTAGAGCTGCTTGGACCAACAATGGTCCAAGCATTAAGACATTTGACAAACATGATTGCATATTGAGCCATCTTTAACACATTCTTGTTTTACGTTTCTTCATGTATTTTAAATAAAACAAATAATGCATGCCTGTCACTTCAGCACTGAGTCAGTGTGCTGTAGTGGTTTGAATATGGGATTAGGATTCTGACAGACCGGAGGTCCAATCCCTGCTCAGAAATCAATGACAAACTTTCTCTGAATAAATCTTACCAAGAAAACCCTATAATAGGGTCGCTCTAATTCAGTTGACTTGAAGACACATAAAAATAAAACAAGCTGCTTTGTCATCAGCAAGTATTTTAAAGACTTTCAGTTCTAATCCTAAACATGCTTAGTAAACAACCTATTTGGGTGTTTAAAATGCATGTGTACTCAACACAAGTATGCATACTCAACACATGAACAGTGCAAGCTCTCTAGCCCTGACTCCCCTTCAATATACAGTGGGCAAAAGTATGAAACAAAAGGCCGGTACAGACCAGCCCTTTAAGGCACCCCTGTCACATGCTAGGGTTACCTCGGAGCGGGGCTTACACACACCCTGCAACCCTAGCACATGACGGGGTGTGGCGTCGCTAAGTAGCGCAGCTTCTATATGGCGCCTTTTCCCTTTTTTGCATCACTGCAATGCAAAAAAGGAGCGGGGTTTGCACACTCTTTTTTTTACTGTGCACCTCGCCGCTCCATCTAGCTGCTGCATTGAAGGTGCGCAGTAAAAAAGGTAGTGCCAGACCTCCCTTTTTGGGTGGTCTGTAAAGCCCCAAAGATTCTCAAAAATCTACAATGGCTCTTCATGGCAGCAAAACCACAGAAAATCTGTCAGGTATATGTAGAAAGGAGAAGCCATACACTAACGATTAGCTTTAAAATGGTCACAAATTTATCAAATTGAAATAGCCTGCCCATCAGCCTGAGAAAAAGGTGAGGGGAGAGAACCTAATAAGCTCATGTCTAATCATATAAATACAAATTGAAATTCCAGTTGTGCTCACATAGGCACATCCATCTTGTTTCTAATGCTTGCATATGACCCTTCACTATAAATGCTTGCAATGCCAGGTCATTTCACTTAAAGCCTTAATACATTGCTCAACAGTTGCCAAAATATACCAGGTAGCCATCTTGGAGTTCTCATTTGTCACTCTGACAATTTTCCTTCACCAATTTGCGGGTCACCATTTCCACTCTCTGTCTTTCCTATTCACTCATCATGTACACATGACACAAAGTTCTGACATAAAGATGCTACAAGAAGTATAAACCCCCTATAAAAAGGTAGTGTACAGCTATTATACAGCTACCAAATGTGCAGTACATATACTCCAAAAGGAACTGCTCCAAGGAAAGTGAAGAATACAGCAGAATGCCTTTTGTTGAACTGATTTTTCCAGCATCACAAAAAGAATGTTTTACAACTATTTCCCTCAGGAAGAGAAGAGGCATAGAGAAAACTGCTAATCTCCTATTCTGATTTGGCTTTTTTCTTTTCTTTTTTCTTAATAGTAATAATAATGATGATGATAATGATAATAATAATATTTTTTTATTTATAATCCACCCCTCTGAACAAGCAATCGGGGCAGGGTACAACAAGTTAAAAAGCAAGTACAATTAAAAAGTTACAACTTGATCCCTACCTCCCACCCCTTAAAATGGAATTAAACTAACACAGAATTAAAATAAATAGCAATAAAACAATACAATGTATTCAAATCAACATTCTTGGGCAACCTGACGTTGACATCTGATGTGTGGCTGGGAGAGATGGATAGGTGTCATTGGAGACTGGGAGAGATTAGCCATCATCCGGAAAGGCCTGCCGGAAGAGATGTGTCTTTGCAGCTTTTTTAAAGCTCTCCAGGGTCGTAATAAGACGCATCTCACCCAGCAGGTCATTCCACAGTCTGGGAGTGATAGCTGAAAAGGCCCTCTGAGAGGTCTGTGACAGCCTGGTCTTCATGGGCTGTAGCAGATTCCTCCCAGAGGACCAGAGCGTGCGAGGGGGCTCATATGAGGAGAGGTGATCCCTAAGATAGGATGGACCCAAGCCATGTAGGGCTTTAAAGGTTAAAACCAACACCTTGAAACTGATCGGCAGCCAGTGGAAAGATTTGAGCACAGGTGTTATGTGCTCTCTCCTGGATGTTCCGGTAACAAGCCTGGCTGCCATATTTTGGACCAATTGGAGTTTCTGAGTTAAGCACAAGGGTAGCCCTATGTACAGCATGTTGCAGTAATCCAAGTGTGAGGTTACCAGAGCGTGTACCACAGTTTCCAGGTCCCTCATTTCCAGGAAAGGGCGCAGCTGGCGTAACAGCCGGAGCTAGTAGCAGGCACTCCTGACCGTCACATTCACCTGACTAGTCATGTGCAGCAACGAATCTAGGAGTACACCCAGACTGCAAACAGAGTCCTTCGAGGAGAGTCTGACTCCATCTAGGACTGGGAATTGTATTCCCTGACCTGGTTTCAGGCCAACGACTGTCAGTACCTCTATTTTGTCTGAATTTAGCTTCAATCTGTTTTTCCTCATCCAATCCATTATCGCTGCAAGACAGTCATTGAAAGGAAAGATGCCATCTGAAGTCTGAGCGGACAATCTGGTCATGGAGAAATATATCTGACTGTCATCAGTGTACTGATGATACTGCACTCCATGCCTCCAAGTGATCTCACCCAGCGGCTTCATATAGATGTTAAATAGCATTGGGGACGGGATGGCGCCCTGAGTGATGCCACATTTGAGCTCGATCTTGGAAGAGTAACTGTCCCCGAGCCTCACCCTTTGGGATCTGCCAGAGAGGAAGGGATGGAACCACCACAGCGCGGTGCTTCCAATTTACCCAACTCTCTCAGCCGATCCAAAAGGATGAAACGATCTATTGTGTCAAAAGACGCTGATAGATCCAAGAGCACGAGCAAAGTCACACTACCCCTGTCGATGTTCAAGCAGAGGTCATCCATCAGAGCAACCATGGCAGTCTCAACTCCATATTCTGCCCTTAAGCTGGTTTGAAATGGATCTAGATAATCCGTTTCATCCAAGATGGCTTGAAGTTGGGAGGCGACAGCTCTCTCGATCAACTTACTGAGAAATGGCAGCAAGGAAACTGGTCTGTAGTTGTTCCTGTCCAGAGGATCAAGGGAAGGTTTCTTCTTTTCCTTTTCCTCCCTTTCTCTTTCTCTTTCTCTTTCTTTTCTTTTCTTTTCTTTATTTTTTGGTTCATGAGGGAAGGTTGTGTGAAAGAAGTTGAAGCAAAAGCTTTTGTAGATTTAGGCCTGAAAAACACACGAGAGAAAAGGTGTGGCTTCTGGCCACTTCAGTGGCATGGCATACAGATGAATAACACACACCCTTAGACTGGCCAGAAGCTGCTCTGAGGCTCCCTAAGGCAGCCCGAAGCCACCGGCAAAAGGAACAGTAAAAAACTATTCCTGTTGGCAGCTCATTTGGGACAGTGGCAATGGCCCACTTTCAGAGCGGGCCATCTGAACACTGCACCCCCTGGCTGATTGGAGGCTGATTGGGCTGGAGCCGCCAGAGGCCCCTCCAAACCACTGGACTGCTTCGCCCTTAGTCTGCTTCCTCAGATGCATGTAGAGAAGAAGTAGATAACTTATGCTACAATTTATTTTGCACAGTTAGTCTTAAAAGTGCTGCAAGATCCCTTTGCATTCTGATATTCCAGACTAAAACAGCTATCTCTGGATAATAGATCTATGCTCTTTAAGCATGCAGGGGGAAACTGGCATAGTAGGCTTATCTGTTTTCACCTTTTCTCTTTGTTTTGTGATTGGTCTCAGTTTTGCTATTCACACATGTTCAGTAAAAGATTCTGGGAGGAAGCTTCTGGTTATCTTATCGGTTGTAGCTAGACACACACAGCTGCAGTAGGACTGGCTAGAGCAGAATACCAGTCTTTCACAGCTCAGGCTTTGTTTATTGCATTATTTACTGTACACATTCTGTCACAACTGAACTCCAACAGTCCTCCTTCACCATCCTTCCAATGCCAACAGTGTGATATTTTTAAAAAGCAATAACATCCAGCTATACACAGGAGAAGGAGAAAACCAGGCCGGGAAGGTGTAAAAATACTTTGTTAAAAAGCAGTTTTGCTAACTGAAGTACATCTGTATTTTCTTCCCAACCCTGCTGATCATCCCAATGATGTTTTTATTAAAAATGTAAATACATTAGCTTTAGATAGAATAAGTTTCATGTGATATGTTTTGTGAAAAGCCTGTCATCAAATTCAGTTTGCTAGCTTGCAATGAACCTTTTGTAAAGAACCTGTTCATTCAGATTTGATAAATACAAGCTATAATTTGAAAACGAAACTAGGCAATACTTTCAGATTTCTCAGCATGAAGGCCAACAGGTTTCTTTAAAAAGAAAAAAGAAAAACCAAACTAGCCCCTCCCCATTGAAAAGATGAAACAATAACTGCAATATTTGTGAAGAATGGTAAGGACTGAATGAATATAAAAATAGAAAACGGCCATGTTTGAAACGTTTGATGGTCCTTTTTTTAGAAGATGACTACACAAAGCTAACCTAAGGAGCTGGATTGCATTTCGCATTTTATTGGCATTTGGGGAAACTTTATACGCTGTCTCTGGAAAAATCAGAAAGGGAAGTGGTTGTATGAAATCCACATAATAACGTATGGGAATGCCAAGTTGGATTTACAAGGGAGTGGACTGTGCTGGTAAATCAAAGTGCGGCCAGATCACATGGTTCACAATTAATAATAGAGAGGTGCTCTTCCTGAAAGCTCTGTTTCCCCCTTCTTTATTACCATTTCATTCTCACTTAGGCATGAAATTACTTTTGCTAAACTACGAGTGCACAATGCAGAGAGGGTATTGTAAGAGTGCAAGTTTGTGAAACAACAGCTCAAATACGTCTTGTTGCAGCCTTCCATTTAAAAGGCAACCCTGCCTTTAAAAATCTGAAGTGATTTGTTTTGCTTAGGTAGGAAATAATATTTTATAGCTGACTGTTATAAGACACCAATTCTTTGCAAAAACTGGCATTTCTGTGGCTGAGTTGGGAGGCTCATTTTTAAGCCTGTGGAATAAGCTTACTCGATGTCCTTTTGACTGCGTTCCAATTTTCCAGCTGTGACTCCCAGTAAAGGATGTTTATAGACAACCACTGACAGAAAGGATTTTGTTTGAAAGTCTTTTCTGTTGCATTCCAAAATGCCAGATAGCACACGTGTCAGCATTGTGTCAGACCATGTGACTGGCCAGCTTTGGGCCGAATAATGTCGCTCAGCAAAACACACTTCCTTATAAAGCAAAAAAGAAATGCCAAATTTTGTCTGTGGACTCCAAATATACTTTCCCCAAAACATAAAGTTACATTGAAGAGACTGCAACTCTTAGAATCTTGAGGCTAGGGTGGCCATGTGGCAGACTTTGTGATAATTCTGGGACTTATAATTCTAAAAAGTAACTTTTCTATGCTCTGCTTTTCCTCATATGTAAGAATTTGAGATGGGCTGGTTCCCTGAATATTCATCCGTACTTACCGCAATATGGTGTAGAGTTCTCACATAACTGCAATAAGGTGTTGTTGTGTGCCTTCAAGACTTATGGTGACCCTAACGCTAACCTCTCACAGAGTTTTCTTGGTAGAATTTGTTCAGAGGAGGTTTGCCTTTGCTATTCTTTGGTGCTGAGAGTGTGTGAACCAGTCAACTAGTGAGTTTCCACTACAAACCAGGGCTGACCCAGCTTTACATCCAAGATCAAACAGGATCTGGTGCCTTTTTAAGGTTATTTAGGGATACATAATTGAAAACAGGGGAAATTTTATACAACAATACCATAATTCCAAAACAATTAGTGCCATAATTATGTCTCACGCTTTATTTAAGCAGCTGAAGAAGTTTGAGTTAATATCTCAGGACTGATGTCCTATTTTATCTTCCCAATGTCTAGATGATCATTTTATCTCATTATTTCAGTTTGATAGATGGAAAGTATTGATACTACTTTTTATACTATTCATGTCACTGACAATACGGAGACCAGCTGAGAATATTGATACCACTGATACTGAGGTAATGGGGTACTTGGAATGCTGTATTAGAGAGCAGTACCCTACTCTTTGGAATGACAACCCCAAAGGATCCTGAGAAGTAGGGACTGAGGATTAAATCACTTTATGTTTGCAATGTAGGCAGGTATTCTGGGTTGCCATAACTATATTTATTAGTAAAAGAAATTATTAAGGAGTGAACAATAATTTTAGCAGTAGGTGTGAAATGAGAATGAGTTTTAGTGGTATTTAAATAAGGAAAATCATATGACTTAAATTTTGTTTAGGAATTTAATAGGGAAAGGATTGTGATCATACTAATTATTCCCAGTCCTAAACAGTGGTCATGCTGGTTTCTGGGAGTTGTGGTCAGGTGCCAGCAGCAATTGTCAGACATACTGTTTTCACATGAAAAGTAAAACAAGAGGGCATGTAAGAAACTCCTTCGATCTGTCCCATGACTCTCTGCTCCAGTGCCCCAAAATGGCTCCTATTAGCCCCCAGGCTTGGAACAGCAGGATGCAAAAGCCATTTCACCTTAGTTCAAAGAGTTTATGAACAGTGAAAGCACAAGCAAGGCATTCTGGAGACCTTATTTAAGCCCATAGGTTTTGTGGGTTCCTTCTTGGCAGTGAAAAGTACTTTAGAGCCAATTCTTCAATGCACTGCTTTAAAAGATGTAGCATTTGTGGCAGCCGGTTTATAGCATAGAATTTTAAAATGCATTTTCAGCCTCATAAATATAACAAAGTACCACTCATTTGTACGTCTGCAGTTTCGGAAACTGACCATCCAAATGACTATCCAGCCAGTAGTGGCTTCCCAAGTAAGATGGGCAGTCCGTTATTATATAGTACACATATAATTATGGGCAGTAAATTTGTTTTGACAACACTGCCTACACTGGCCTGAGTAAGCCTTCTCCCAAATCTCTGCACACTTTCCTCCTGTCGGTCTCAAGAATTCACTGACTGACATTCTTTCTAATATGTCATGGTGAGACTGAACAGAAATTAAATTCCTTTTCAACTGTAGTAAGGTTAGTGCTGGTTCTGGCTGAAAGAAAGATAAGGAGCACACTGAAGAAAATGATTTCTTTTTTTCTTGCTTGGAAGAAAATAATTTTAATTTAAATACATTAATAGTTCCAGTCAAAAATTTCAAAAGCGATCACTCTTTTCAAAAGTGATCACTCTTAAAATCTAGCAACAAGGCAGAGACAGGTATACACAGAGGCATGCACACACATATATTCAGAAAGATCAAACTATCACAATATGGAAATTGTTACTCTTGAGTTAGGGCTGAAATCCCATACAGACTGATCTAGGAGTAAAACATACTGATCCTAATTGTAATTACTATTGTGTAGATATGCATAGAATTAGGTATAAAAGGATTTACCAGATGACTTTTCATTAATATAGGCGTGGGGAGCTTTGTCCATCCCAGGGTTTGGGGCTAAACCTCCCATAATCCCTTACCCCTGGCCATGCTGCCAGGGGCTTCTGAGACTTGAAATCCAAACATCCAGAGGACAAAGGTTCCCCAGCCCTGCATTAAGAAATGTTACTTTAGCAGTGACATTGACCATCGACCAAAAAGGGATGTTGGGCTGCAGTGGCAGCACTAGCCTAGACTGCTCTGCCCTTCCTTTCCTCCCATTGCCTTTCTTGATGGACAGACTGACCGCTGCTTGGCCAGACCCAGAAAGGTCTGCCAGGGGAGGTGGCAATGGATTGCCCTACTTCCTTCCCTCTTACTGTTTGCTTGCCGACCTACTCACGATCAGGCCAGACCGGGGGGTGACGGCAGTGGCAAACTGCCCTTCCTCCCTTCCTTCCACAGCCTCACCCACCAATCCACCCAGCCACCTGCCCTAACATGAAAGTTGAGGAACTTATAGCTATAAAAAGGTGAAGATTCCCCCTTTACATGAATATCTAGTCATAACTGACTGTAGGTGGCCATGCTCATCTCTGTTACTAAGTCAAAGAGCCAGCATTGTTTGAAGACTGCACCAAATACTGTTACCTTCCCGCCAAAGTGGTATCTATTTATCTACTTGTATTTGCGTGCAACTTACAAATAAATTTGAATCTTCCAGTGAAGTATGGTGAAGTGACTGCCATAATTAAAGGTAATACTGTACTAAGCTACACTAGCTGTTGAGGTCAGATGAGGGCAAAGATGAGGTAATGGGTTGCATAGGTGGATCATTTGGGAAAGAAGACCACTTTTGCCAGGATTATGTGCGTATGAAACCAGCAAGACCAAATAGACTCCAATCCAATGAGAGGTTTGTAAAAGTGGACTACTCCTGAGACGCAAAAAGGCACAAAGAAGGGGAAACAACATAAACCAGTTGACAGACAGAATGAATGAGCTCCTCCAGATATGAGCTGGTGAGCAGCCTTTGAGAAACCTCTTCCTGCTTCCTTTTATAGAAGTTGCAGTGTCTGGTGCCAAAGAAAGCAGGGTCAGTTTAAAAGGCCTCAAAACAGCTTCCAGTCCAGAGCAGGAATGGATGGGGCTCTGGAGAAATTCCTTTTGTTCTCTTTAACAAGGAAAAATTGATTCTTAAGTCAAATCAAACAGGGCTTTCTCTGATGTAGACAATTTTTGTACATCCAGTTACACTAATTTCAAATACTTGGAGGCTGAAACTAGAATTCTATGCTGTTGGACGGTGAAAATGGTGAATTTCCAGGCAGAAATACACTGCAGATATTTTGAGTTTAGCATGAGAAAATTTTGCTTGCAGGTACCTGGGGGGGGGGGGGGACTGTCATTTTTTTAAAAAATTACATAGCAAGTTCTACACAGGGAGGAGGAACATTGAGACTTTTTGACATTGCTAGACCACAACTCCCAGCAGCCAAGCCAGCATGGTCAGTGGAAAAGTATGATAGATGTTGCTGTCCAGCAGGGTCTGGAGGGTCACATATTCCTATCCTATATAACTGGCCTCAGCTACCGTTCTGTGCAAACTAAGGAGATTATCACACTAGCGTCCATAGCATTCCAATTGTGTCCCAGAAATGCTCCGTAAACTAACGATATGGGAATGGGTGATAATACCATGACTGATAATACCATGATGTTAGCATGATGACCAGAAATACTATCGCACACCCTTTTCTGTTCTACTAATAATGGCCCTCAGGTTGTTCATAACATACATCACATTCACTTCCAGGCTTTAATTACTCTAAATTATTTCATTCATAAAATTACAAACCATGCCTATTATTGGTTATCATCCAGAATGGAAGAGATTATGAAAGAGATATACGAATAGGTAGGGTTGCCCACCAATGACTCCAGCATGACTGCTTTGCCTTGGGCAGTGACTGAACAGTTAGGAAGACATAGGATCACCATCCTTGATCTGTTTCTATCAGGCATCTTGCAAAATTCTGATATCTTTGGTTGCATATCATGCCAGCAAAGTATATCTGAGGTTTCTGTCAATGTATCTAGCGCAGTAGCAGCACAGTATCTAGGAAGCGGAAAAAATCTCATTCCCAGCATTTTGGCCAAGACAAACAGCATGGCAAGCAGCCTGTTGAGGATTGTTTAACCCCCATGACTAAGACACGATGCAAGTTGTCTTCTAGTCATATTTTCTGCATCTTTGTGAAATGTCTGTGAAGCTAACCAGACATAACATGCCTCCATGAATAAGCTGATTGATCACAAAGTGATCAGCAACATATTCACCACTGTTTTTATATTAGTTATTTGTACAACAATGCAACCATTGTTTGTATTTTACTATTTGGCATATTTTACAGAAATGCAAAAGGTCCAGTCTCAAAAACATAGAACACACCAGTTTAACCACCCCTGACAGCAAAATGTTTTGGGTCATTGCCAATACAAATCAATGTTCCCATTTTATAAGATTCCATTAAAAGATACAAAGATTCCATCACACCCAGGATGGCTAAAAAGTAGTACATTCTTAAACCTTACAGATCTACTCTCCCTCTTCTCTTGGGTTATAATAAGACTCTCAAAGTAGTAAGTTACTAGCTCTAGATGTTGCATTTGGAGTCCTGAGTTCTCATCCTATGACTATAGGATCCTCAGATATTTAAAAGATGGTGGCTTTATTTTTCTGTAGGTCCTTCCTATCCAAAACCACAAGCTAACTGTTCTAGCCTTCCCAAATACACAATATAAAACCTGCAGTGGACTATCTACACCCAGTCCAGGATATTCCATCAAACCTCACCAAATCAAGGAATGACTCTGACACATCACACTATGGACATTTATTTTGTAATAATCCAGAGCTTGAAAAGGTTTTTGGCGGATGGGGAAGTGGTCAGAAATTTCATGGCCAGATTCACTGGAAGCACTATGCAATTTTATTGTTAAAAATGTAACTTTTTGCAAGCCGTGATCACACTGAAATCCATTTTACTTCTTAGTCCTTATGCACAGCATTGTTCTGAAGGTCTCCATTCTTGACATGGAGGCAGACCTGTGCCAGTGACTTATCCAAAACTAATCACCAATTGTGTGGTTGTCAGTGTGTCTAGTGCCAACCCTAGCCCTCTGTCCACCAAACCACAGTGTTATTTTTTTCTCCAAGAATATTTTTGTACCTCTGGCAACACTGGAGTTACTATTAAGGTAGGTTTGGAGAGTCAGGTCAGGTGACAATGTGTAGCTACACATCTATAATTGTGTCTGTGATGTAGGGTCTCAGCCAATGTCACAAATAAAGAGCTAACCTTTCATGATAGACCCCAAATTCTCTGCCGGAGAGAGTAAGTTTGTCCTGCCAGTGTTAGGGCCAGCTGTTATGTGTGGAAGTGTTCCTTTCTCAAACGCACATGAAATTTGTAAGCTCACGATAAAATGTTAAATGCTATTCTATCTCAACTTTGATCTCTTCTACATAATTCATTTTCTATTTCAAAATGGCCTAAAATGTTGTAAAATGACATGCTTGGGAAATGTGTGGGGCACTCACTCTCCAACCTCTTTCACCCCAAACCCCAAATCAATATGTATTTGCTGATGTTCAAATTCTAAAAACTTTTTCTGCCACACAGAAATAGTGCAAGCAATTGTAGAGTGCCAATTGTATATTTCAGAAAGACTCCAATGTTCTATGGAGGACAAAACTGGCCTATTGACTTTTTGATCTGATCACAGCTTACAAGCCAGTGATGTGGTTTCGAACTTGGTGCCAAACTATCATTTCACCCCATGCCCTCTTCCAAGGCAAATTCCAGCCTTTATTGTTAACTAGCAGCTTTTGTCTAATTAAAGAGGCCTTTACGAGCCATCGTTCCAATAACAGAAAAACAACCACTTAAATATATCCAGCACTTTTAAAAACGAAGAGGGGAGGGGAACGAGAACTACAAGTCTTTGTTTACTCTAGCATTTTCCCAGAAACTCTCTGAACCCAGAGAGAACCCGTACTAAAAGTGTAAAGATGGGATCACCATCCTTGATGGTTCTAGTTCCATGTCAGGAACAGATACATCTGTTTCTATCAGGCGTCTTGCAAAATTCTGGTATCTTTGGCAGCATATCATGCCAGCAGAGTATATCTGAGGTTTCTGTCAATGTATCTAGCACAGTGGCAGCACAGTATCTAGGAATTATTATCTTATGAATTATTCCAGTAATATTATGGATCTTATGGATCTTATGAATTATTCCAGTAATATTAGTATTTTATGTAACCACTTGTGAGCTAGGGTAGTGTATTGGTAATCTGAGCCAAACCACGATTGCTCACTATCTTACTCCATGAAAATAAAACTGACAGTGTTGCTGTAAGGCAGGGGTGGGCAAACTGCAGGTTCTGAACCTCACTTCTGCGCCCCAACAACCCCCAATCCCTCTAACCTTCTTTTGCCATCTACGCCATCAGACCTCAGAGGG
The DNA here is from genome assembly GCA_034509955.1 of Urosaurus nigricauda. NCBI lineage: Eukaryota > Metazoa > Chordata > Lepidosauria > Squamata > Phrynosomatidae > Urosaurus > Urosaurus nigricauda. The sequence goes on from JAOEGL010000006.1 coordinate 90,067,162, forward strand.
AGAGAGAGGCCTGCCAGCTCCATCAGGCCTGGCCTAAAGGAAGAAGGAAATAATAATAATAATAATAATAATAATGTTTATTTATATCCTGCTCCTCTGTCGCCATTCGGAGCGGGTTACAATGATTAAAAAACATCAAGATAAAACAATTCCGATAACCCACAGCCCCACCTCCCACCCCTTAAAATTAAATTAAACCAATGTCAGATTAAAATCCAAGAACAATTACAACATACAACACAAAACATAAAAGGCAGCTAGTCGTTCTATGGACACTGCAGATGTAAACTTCATAGATAAAGTGCTGGGAGCTGGTAAGGTGTTTCTGGGAAGGCCTGCGGGAAGAGATGCATCTTTAAGGCTTTTTAAAAGCTATCGAGGGATGTAATAAGATGCATCTCATCTGGCAGGTCGTTCCATAGCCTGGGAGCAGCAGCAGAGAAAGTCCCCTGGGAGGTCCGCGACAGCCTTGTTTTCAAAGACTGTAGTAGGTTTCTCCCGGAGGACCGGAGTGTGCAGGGGGGATTGTATGGGGAGAGGCAGTCCCTAAGATAAGATGGACCCAAGCCCTGTAAGGCTTTAAAGGTTAAAACCAACACCTTGTACTACACTCGGAAAGCCCTCCCTCCCGTCCATCTGCCATGGTCCAGGCCTCAGAAGAACTGCTGGACCAGATCCACTTCCCCACTACCATTCTCTTCTCCTTTTGTGTCATGTCATTTTAGATTGCAAGCCTGAGGGCAGGGAACCGTCTAATAATAATAATAAAAAAATTGGCCTGATACAGACAGCCCAAAAGGGCCATCTGTGCAGCGCGATCAAGGTTAGGGAGGGCACAGCATGTACACCCTCCCTAACCATAGCTCATATGGACGGCACCATTTTAAAATGGCACCATCCATACATGCGCGCCATGATAACGTCATGGAGCCACTGGACGGCGCCTAGGCCACCCTTTCAGTGACGCCAAAAGGAGCTCCAAAATAGAACTCCTTTTTGCGGCTGGTCTTTGGCGTGGTCTTTACACAGCTGTGCCAAGGACCCTGAGGGAAAAGGGGCTGCGGCAATGGCCCCTTTCTCCACTTGGAACCTCCGGGGATAGTGAGGTACAGTGGGCGCCCAGGGCACCCACTGCACCCTGCTTCCAGGCCACCAATTTTGTCCAGCAGACCTATCCAGATTATTTTTAAATTATGATTTTTAAAGTACTGATTTATTTATTTTTATGTGTATTGCTTTTATATGCTCTTTTAACTGATGTTCTGTTTTTAATCTGTTGTTATTCCACACCTTGATCTGTGTGGAAAGGGAGGTAAGAAATAAATGTTGGTGTGCAGCAGCTCCCAATCATTATATTTCCATATCATTTTATAAATGTTATTTTAGTTGCCTTGACTTTCTAATAAGTTGACCAATGGCATGCAAACATAAGAACAAACTGAAAAAGAGGGCATGAGATAGGTCATTGACTATCAAGTTTTGCAAGTGAGTGCAAAAAACCAGAAAAGCAAATTGTCAGGTGACTTGGTAATACATGTCACAGTTTTGTGCTTCACCAAGAGTGTCTCAAAATGCCCACTATATATAACAATGATGTACAGAATGGTCAGTGAGGGAGTGTTGTACTTAGGTAAGCCTACTACTCAAACACCCTCTGCCTGAATGGTGGTGTTTCATTACAACAGTGTGGAAATTCATTAAGAAAAAGACTTGGTGGTCCAGAGCACGCACAGGAGGCTGGCTCAAAAGGAGTTACTTTTATGAGGAGTAAAAAAGTTCTGGGTAATACAGTATTTCCCAGCCTCATTATGAAAAGGCAAAGCTGGGCCTGAGTGGAAAATATAACTGCATACTGTGCATAATGTGTGTATGTGTGTGCTCACATACACGGAAGAAGGTGAACGAGGGGTCAGGGTGCAATAACAACAAAACTGTAAAACTATAATGAGAGTTCCATCAAATCAGGGGGGAGGGTTGAGCATATTCTGAAGCATTTTCAATACAATGGAGCCAGTTTTTAAGTAATGATTGGAAGAACATTCACTCTGTGTGTGCACACATGAACTGCGGAGAGACTATGTAACTATCACTCACAAAATGGTAGTGGTGATTCCATAGCAATGAAAGCAATGGTCTTATTACTATTAATACACAAGTTGATTGCTTGTGCTTGGAAAACTGCTGGCAATTTAGATAACAACAAATAGTATGCCGGGATTTGGAATCTTGCTGTATTTGAAGAACTGGCACAAAAATTTAAAGAGTCAAATGGAGACACAGACAACTTTACAGAAATTTAGTTTCCTTTCATTAGCTATAATAATCATCATAGTGACATGGAAACTAACCCTGACTGCCCATGGACATTTCAGATGATACTTCACTTTCTATATATATGTTTTGTGATATAGTCTACACACATTGATTCTACAATGAGCCCACCACATTCACTGGGCTTAGAGGCACACGGCACCCATGAATGTGAAAAAAAGCAAATAAAATAACTATTTTTTAACCTGAGAGAACACTTCTCTAAGAATCTCTAGGTTCTTCAGCACAACTCTATGGTCAATATCTGCCAGAAGATGACCACAGAATCACACCAGCGGACCTACAAATGGCTAGTTTTCTCTAGGTCCTCCAGAGCAACTCTATGGACAACATCCAGCAAAGTTGCACTGGAGGACCTAGAGATTCCTAGACAGAACATATTATTCAAATTCACAAATAATCAAATCTGCAAATATGGAGGGCTGGCTGTACTCTTATTTATTTTTCCTTTTTATCATACTTCTTGTCTGTACTTCTATTTTTATTAAATACAATTTGTTGTTGCTGCTGTTAGTCAACTTCACAAATGCCTTTGGGAAGGAAAAGCAGCTCTTCCTTACCTGCTCACATGGTGTGTCCCAAATACTGTGCTGCTTTTTGTATATCTGTGTTCCTCCATCATCAAAATGAAGATAGCAGCCATTGCAGAGGGTGAAATGCTAGGTGCACAGTGCAGTTCAGCACTTGGATATTTTATTGGTTTGAGACTACAGTTTCTGGCTTCCCCCAACCCCCTGACCATACTAGCTAAGTTATTTCCCCAAGCTCTGGCATAGTTCTTAACCTAATGGTGATGCTCTTTATCCAAATGCAGCTGAAGGCAATCAATCACTAGTAAGGCAGCAATGGCTTTTTCATATCTCCTTCTAGCAACAGTACATTGGAGCCAATACAAGGTCAGTGTTTGCTGACCATAGAGTTCCTTCATACATGTTTCTGCCCCAGTGTGTGTGTTTTGTTCACTGTATTTAAACTTCCTTTCTCCCCATCAATATGGGCAGATGAAAACACGATCAACACTATGGAATACAGTCCCTTTGGGTCTCTTTACATCTCCAAATTCCAACACCTGGCCCTTTCACAGACCTGAATAGCAGAGCTCTTTAAAAGTCCCTGTTCTCTCTAGCAACTGCAGGACCCAAGATTTACAGACTCTTATACCAATATTCTGAGCTTTGGCAACAAGAGAGTTCCAGCACCTGTTCTCCTGTGCCCTGGACACCAACAATTCATTGTTATAATGGCATATTACTTTTTTTCACATGGTTGTTACTCATTTTCTATTTTCAGTTATTCTTTCGTCATAAACATGGGAAACAATTAACACATACACCTGAAAGCACTCCATAGTCTATCATAAAAGTAGACTGTGAAAATCTGTGTTCTGGTTGACAACATATTAGCTGCAAGAGAGGAAGTGTATGAGTATTTCCAAACTCCCAATGACCTGTGGTTGAAATTGAAAGTAATAGCTGTTAATGGAAGATACCTTCCATTCCTTTGTCCAAGAAGCTTTGAAAAATGTAACACTGAATAATCTATAAGTCCAGATGGGAATCCCTTGACCATTCAGGGACTTTGGATTAATAACTCCCCTAGTTGCTGAACTGTTAACCACATTGGCTCATGCTCATTATTATTATTATTTTATTTCTATAGCTCTGTAAATTTGCACAGTGCTGTACATACAATCTTATAATTAGACAGATCCTGGCCCTCAGGCTTACAATCTAAAAGAAACAACACAAAAGGAGAAGGAGAAGGGGAAGGTGGTGGGAAGGGGATGAGGTCCAGTGGCTCTTCTCTCCCTCTGGGGCCTGGTCCAAGGCAGATGGACTGGAGGGAGGGCATGGCTTCTTAATACGTAATTAAAAGGAGGCATCCTGGGGCAGACGGCACAATCCTGGGAATGCTTCCCTAAACAATATAGTCTTTAACTTCATTTTGAAACTAGTTAGAGAAGTGATGAGGTGCACATGTGGGGGAAGAAGGTTCCAGAAGTGAGGAGCAGCAAGTGAGAAGGGACGGATCCAGGACGGGGCAGTGGAAATCCTAGGCTGGGACGGGAGACCTTGACTACCAGAGCAGAGGGTATGAGAAGGACTGTGGGGAGAAAGAAGTTCAGACAAGTAAGGAGGGGTCAGTCCGTGGAGGGCTTTGAAAGTCAACAACGAAAGCTTGTACTGGATGTGGAAGGGGAAGGGGAGCCAGTGAAGGGAAGATAAGAGGGGAGAAACATGGTCAAAGCAGCAAGTGGATGTGATAATACGTGCAGCTGAGTTCTGGACAGAGATTAAAGGATGGAGGTGAGAAAGAGGAAGCCCTGTCAAAAGAAGGTTACAATAATCTATTCGTGACACCACTAGACTTCATGAGAGTTAAAGTCTGGAGGTCCAAAGGTCTTCCACTCTTGCTCTAACAAGTTTCTCTCATGTTTTTTTCTAAGCTGAGACATTGCCAGAGGAGCCAAAGAAGGGAAGCATATACAAGTGGTATGCAGGGAGATTTCAGAGATATAGCCATGTTAGTCTGGAGTAAAAGTATACAAAGGGACCTTGTAGCACATTTAAGACTAACTGTGCAAAAGAAGTTGTAGCATAAGTTTTTGTAGACTTGCTCTACTTCCTCAGATGCATGGAGGAAGCAGAATATAGGCCCGAACAGACACTTTGGAGGTATGCTGTTTAAATGACACATGCATCTTAATAGGCTTGAAGCTGCGCCAAAGCTGCGCTCTTGTCCTTAGCACTGGAGTGTGGCTTTGGTGCTGCTTCCGGCCGCTTAGGACTCATGCATCATTTAAACAGCACACTTCCAAAGTGGTCCAAAGCCTTATGAAAGCTTATTCTACAACTTCTTTTGCATAGTTCATCTCAAAGGTGCTACAAGATCCCTTTGCAAGTGGAATGCAGGTAATTCTGCAGCTTTAAAAACTAACCCTTCTTCAGCCAATGGCAAATCCTGGTGTCCATGGCTGTTGCTGCAGTTTCATACTGGTTTGTCATATTTGCATCCTATAGAATCATGGGATTTGCTGTTTCTTGTGGTACCAGAGCTCTCTGAGAGATAGAAGACTAAATATCTCACAAAACTACAAACCCTAGCATTCCATAGCATTGAGCCATGGCAGTTAACGTGATATCAAAGTACATTAATTTCTGCAGTTTAGGTGCATCCCATGCCAATGGAGCTGTGAATTCTTTCCAGCTTTAAGGCAACCTTTAAAGGATCTATCCATGGAGTTGATCCTGTTTGGGGATAAGCTTCAACATGTTGGATCAAGTCTGGAATAAAACCCAGAACGGGTTCACCACTCCACTGGCATAGAAACCAAAAGCCACTACTGTATACAGCCTTCCCCTGTGCTGGTACAGGAATGGCTGAACATATTGGGATCAATGGATTTTAACTCATCTCTTTGTCTGCACAAACAGGTATCTTTTCAGCTATTGCTATACGTTTTATTGAATCCTGGATTCAGTACATCATTGAAAGAGAAAACTGCAGGAGTTCAGTCAAGCTAACAAAGAGCTAACTATAATAAACACAGAAAACAAGTGCTAGACTAATGAGGGCCTCCTCCCGGATCAGGCATGTTCATTTATCTACAAAGCTTAAAGGCTTTACTCAAAATGCCAATTATAATAATCTCCATCTCAATCCCTTTGAGAGGGTTTTTCTGGTCCCTGAGCAGCATAGCTCAGAAAGTATACTTCTAGAAGGTCCCATTTTACTGTCCTCCAGTTGTTGAAAGGACATGAGATGTGGGGGAAAGCCCTATGACTGAGTCTCAGAAGCAACAGTGAGAAGTGGCAATACTGAGCTAGAAGGACCACATCTGACCTGGTATAAAGTGGGTTCCCACCTTCCCAAAAGAACAAATGGAAGATTGGATGGTTCTGCTCACTGACTGGTCCTGGAGGCAGAAGAACCAAGCCTTGCCATGTTTCAACCGTAAAAAAATTTTTTCCTGAGTATTGAAATAAATTGAAACTGAAGCAAAACTATGCTTAAAAGATTTAACCTAATTCTCAGAGTTTGGGGGGGTGGGTGGGCGGTAAGTACAACTCACAGAAACTTCTGGATAAGAGGGACAAATTATGCTGACTTTTTTCATAGCATGTTGAATGTAGGGAGTGGGCTTACATATTACCCCAACTCTTGACATCTACGTGTATTTCTGAATATGGCTATTGGCAACATGACTGTCACCATATTCAGAGTTGCCAACACAATATGCTCTTTGTTTTCAGAACAGTGAGGCCAATGGAGGCTTTCTTCCTAAGACTCACACAAGATGAAAGAGGAAAGGGGAAAGGAGGGAAGAGGAGAACTTGACAGGAGAAGGGCCTGTTTCAGAGATGAGCAATTGTAACTGCCAGCCTGTTAGGATTCAGTATACAGACCAGAGATGGCATAAATTCATCTTTTACTACAGGCAGCAAAATGTCTTAGGCTGATCCTGACAGAAGTGATGGAAAAAAATTGATGTCTGCCTTGTAATCCCTCTGGGAACAGTCCACTGTCTCCTTAGAGATTATTCATTTGGTAGTACAGCATTTGGTGTGTGTTGCGTTGTGTGCCATTGAGTCATTTCATATCTGCTGTTTTAACTTGTTTCTTATGATGTTTTTAACTTGTTTTAATCTCTAGATTGTACGCCATAGGCAGGTTTTTTACATATTCTTGAGTTTATTTGGTTTTTGTACCACGCCGTGTACAGGTACGGTGCTTTATAAATGAAGCTAACAACAACAACAACAACAACAACAACAACAACAACATTATTTCCAACTTATGAAGACTCTAAGGTAAAATTATCATGGGGTTTTCTTTGCAGGATTTGTTCAGAAGCAGTTTGCCATTGCCTTCTTTCCCTGAGGCTGAAAGCATGTGAATTGTCCAAAGTCACCCAGTGGGTTTCCAGGGCCGATCAGGAAATTGAACCCTGGTCTCCAGAGTCATAGCCCAACCCTCAAACCATTATGCCATGCCATACACTGTCGCAAAATGACTGCATGGGTTGTCCCATCCATAATTCTTTGGCTCTGAGAAGAAATTTGAAATGTTAGACCTCAGCAAAACCAGACCTGAAGCCAAAAATTTAAATATTGGCAAGCACTAAAAGGAATGTCATACTGTCAAATTTTGAAACACCCATAAATAGTATTTAAAAGTCACGGCTAATCTCAAGATAGCATTTTCCCCCAGTCCCTGGAAAACTGACTCATCAGTATTAAAGGAGTATATTTTTGGCTACCCTTCTCGGCTTTCTTCAACATAGTTAATATTTACTGAGTCTCTTGGGCTCAACATTACCTCAGTTTTTTCGCTTCAGGTCTCCAGCTGCACTTTCTTGCTGTCACCATAGCAATGCATGGAATGTAAGCATTGTGTTTCCCTTTCTCTTAAGAAAATAAGTAAAACTATAGCAGCCAGCAATACCAGGAGACAGGGGGGAAATGCCTTTCTATGCTGTTTCAATTAAGAATTTAAATGTGTGTACATATGGCCATTTTGAAAATCAGAAATGATCTGCCAGTTTCCCTCAATTATCACCTGTATTGATACACAATATATCCCAAAATGCCAACAATCTGTTTAGATTGTTTGTCATAGCTCTGTTTATCTAAATGTATACTAATTAGACAATGTTGGCAAAAACTGCATGAAATTTCAGAGGTGTATGAACTTTTGAAAAACATTTACAGTTCAACAAACAATCCACAGAGTTTAATTTCTGAAGGTGGGTGGTCAAAATAGTCAAAAATTGTTTAAAGCTGCCCCCTGTTCCTTTTCTAGTGGGGGAAAAAAACCAAAATAAAAAGCTGGTTCTGGCTTTGTCAAACCTACACACTTCGCTCATGCCAGAAAATTTGTAAGTCAGATTTTCCCTTGATCCGTTATTGTCTGAGGATGGTGGAAGCTGTAGTCCAATATGTCTGGCTGGGAGATGTCATTTCCAGACAATAGATTAGTAACTGGTGTCATTTGCTTGTTCTTTAATCTGTGTTTTTGTTAAAACATTCATATTCATATGCTGCCTTTATACTGCATTACTTGGAGAATAATATATGTAATGCCACATTTAAAAACAATCATGCACACATAGACACACACTTCTGTGTGTTTCATATTATAATAATGTGAGAGAACAGACATGAGCCTCAGAAAGAAATGAAGTATGACAGGCTATGGGACTTAAGAACAGTAACATTTTGCAGATCAGAATAGAATGATAACAGACTTCACACTTTTGCAGTCAACATTGCTTAGATATTCTCTTTTTTGCATGAAACATTCCCTTTGTGGGCAACAGTAAATGATCGTTATTATTTGAAAGCATGTATATCATCCATTGTCATCTGAACATCAAGATTTCAAACAGGATACAATCACAGATTCCCGAAGATGGCAGAATTTTGCTTTTTAAAAATTAAAAAAACTAGGTAGAGCCCTGGACTGAATTGAGTTACTCTGAATATAAATCACAGATATCTGCAATATACACCACAAACACTGTTTGTGTGTCTCATGTGCTACTAGTCCAACATGGAGTGTCAGTAATGTAGTGTGGCACTCTGGTTTGAGTATTGGACTATGACATTGGGGACCAGGGTTTGATTCCCAGCTTGGCCATGAAACATACTGGGTGACCTTGTATGTCACATGATCTCAGCCTTAGGGGAAGGCCATGGCAAATCTCCTCTGAACAAATTTTGCCAAGAAAACCCCACAATAGGGTCACCTTAGAGTCATCTTAAATCAGAAACAACTTGAAGGTACACAACAACAATATCTGCAATACACACCACAAACACTGTTTGTGAATCTGATGTGCTAACCAGTACAACATGTAAGCTAGTTGCATACTACATTGCAGGTTCAGTGCCTCTGCATTTTCATTTAAAAAGTGCAAAGGACAGCTAAAATTCCAGTCTGCAAAATCACTGGTTCCAAAACAGAAATCTAGCATTGTGAGGCTATTGAAGGGCTTCCGGATGCATGTGTGTGTGCGCTTTTTTCCCAATGTTTACTTGCTGAGGTTGCAAAGAATGTTCTATACCACCCTGTCCAAATGGTTTCTTATTCATGCCAGCAAATAAATTATGGAAACTAAGCAATTCTAAGTATCAAGTACTGAGTCAGTTGGATCAGATGACGCTGGCAGAATTCTATAATAAACATATCATGTTGAACTTAATTACCTGTGATGCCTACATCTCTGCCAACTAGATGCTAACTTTTAATTCTGTACTAGACTCATTTACAGATCTAGTCTGGAAATCAATTGTAAAAAATGCAACTATGTGTGTTGCAGTGCTATTTCTTGCTGCCAAAAGGAAACAAGCAACCTTTTAATGAAACTGTGACTTTTCTCTTTGTAAGTAAACACAAAATGCAGAACTTCAGCTTACCTCCTATTTTGATTCTGCACTTCGATTTGAAGAGGAGAAACAGGGAAATCACTCCAAGCAAAAAGAAACAAAATTGTATGAAACCAATGTTCATATTCCCAGTGTAACTTTGAAAAATTGTCATTACAAGAAAACAAATCATCTGCTTTAAACAGCCATCTTCTCTCCGACAGATCAGGAGAGGAAACTTAACCAAAGAATCACATACGGTATTTAAAAATCCTGTTTAAAACCTTTTAAATATGATAGCTCAAACACTTCCTTATATCAAGCAACCCACCACAACTGTCTGCTGCCTTAGCCCAGTGTTGCCATTAGTGTGTGTGTGTGTGTGTGTGTGTGTGTCTTCAAATTGACTACAACTGATGGCACCCTTCTCATAAGGATTTCTTACCAAGATTTATTCAGAGGATGTGTGCCTTCCTTTTACATGAGAAAATGTGACTTGCCCAAGGACACACAGTGGGTTTCCACAGCTGTCCAGGTATTTGAACTAGGTCTGCTAGAGTATAGTCCAAAACACAAACAAATTAGATCACACTGGTTAGCTCTGCTATTATTTTGTTATTGCGTGCATTCAAATTGTGTCTGACTTATGGTGAACCTATCACAGATTTTTCTTGGCAAGATTTGGCTTTCTCTGAGGCTGATAGAGTGTATTTTCTCAAAGTGACCCAGTGGTTTTCCCCAACTGAGCAGGGATTTTAACCCAGATCTGCCAGAGTCATAACCCAATATTCAAGTCATTATATTACACTAGCTCTCCCTGCTGTTATTGTATTGTTGTGTGCTTTCAAATCATTTATAATTAATGGTGATGGTCCTATCATGGGGATTTGGGGGGCAAGATTCAGAAGGGTTTTGCCATTAATTGACTCTGAGTCTGAGAGAAATGACTTGCCTAAGTTTACCCAGTGGGTTTCCATGGCTGTGTGAATTCATACCCTGGGTCCAAGAATCCTAGTCCAACACTCAAACCAGTACAGTATGCTGACTGTCTCTGTTGTGTTATTACCTTGCTGTAAACATATCAGGCAAGGACTTTTTACAAATGTTTATTTGCTAGTCTGAAATGGAAAAAATCCACTTACTACCCTAACTTCAGTACATTGTTGGACCGCAAACTGTAATCTGAGCAGCTCTTTTTCAGATACTGGAATCTTAACACATGTTCACAAAGGATCCAAGATAAGGATCATCCACGAAAAATATGAAAGCAACCATCACTTATCAAAGGAAAGAGGGAAAAAGATGAAGCCAAAGAGAAAAGATCAAAAGGAAAGGAAATATTATAACTGAATATCCTAATGTTTCCTCCATTCTACTTCCTGTTAATACTATATCACTCTATAACATTAAGTTTCTTTATTCATCATCTGTGTGCATATTATCAGCAAAAGGAGGTGCCGAGAACTTTCTGTCTGAAAGAGTGAACCTCCAAGACACAGTCCACTTGGCAGGGATGGAGAGCAAAGTTGTACTGGTTTATAGGAAGCATTCTGGATCCTGCAGGGAGTTAGACTAGACTATCCTTGTGTTCTTCCAGCTACAAGATTCTATGATTCTATGAACTGCAGGGTGCATCCACACTAGATGCTTAGTGTGGAATTGTCATGTTTCATTCACTCAGTTTTTACTGGGGCATTAACTTGTTACATTTGTTTCCTCACTTTTCTCCAAGAAGCTCATGATGCTGTACATCCCCAACCACCCCACCTCTCCTCTGTCAAAGCTGATTGCCCACATTATTCTTACAGAACTGGAGGTAGGGACTCTTAAAATACCTTTAATCCCCTTCCTTGGGTGCTGAATTTAACTCTTCTCCAAGGAATTGGCTTCCCTTGACCAATAATCAATCATTTACCCACAACACCAATGGATGATACGTTAGGACTCCATCTCTCTAGAAGATTTCTCCCAGTCTGGTTGCTCAGTAGTTAAGACACTGATTTTGACGATTGCAAGATTGGCAGGTTTGGTAGTTCAAGGCCCAGGCACCGCATGACAGAGTGAGCTCCTGTCACTAGTCCCAGCTTCTGCCAATTTAGCAGTTGAAAGCATTTAAAAGTGCAAGTAGATAAATAGGTACACCTTGGTGGGAAGGTAACAGCATTCTGTGCACTTCAGCATTTAACTATCCTGGCCGCATGACCACAGAGTTGCTTTTGACAATGCTGGTTCTTTGGCTTAGTAATGGAGATGAGCACTACCAACTACAGTCGGACACAACTAGACAATCTTGTCAAGGGAAAACCTTTACCTGTAACTTATATGCAGGTCTTAGCCTATCACAACTTTTTTTCCCCTTTTCTTTTCTTTTTGGACATTGCTAAGATCAGATGCCTGTTTCAATCATGTTTCGACCAAAATCCACTCCAAAACCAACACAGCCATTTCTGTGTTATTGTAGAGTGCAGAAAAGAGTAGGGGCATGTCCTGTAGCTGGATGTCATCTGCAAGAACATCTCAAGGACTCCCAGAGGCCTTTGCAGATGCCTGTTGCATCATGTGTAGCTACAAGAAGATGGCTGGGATACATCCCTGCTAATTCCTCTGCTCTCCAATGACATGGAAATGGCAGGGGGGAAGGTGCATTGCTTACAGGGTGAGTTTCTGGAAGGGGGCATTTGGAAATGTAAGTACAGAGATGTAGATACATAATACATCTCAACCAAGATTTCCTTGATACTTGCCCTTGCATGCTTATGGTAAGTACTGTATGTGAATACACACCTTCTTCCTTTGACAGAAAAGCCATCATAACTTTCTCAAAAGGATTTTTAGAAGAAGAGAGAAGCAAGATGAGGAGGGTGATATTGATTGTTGTATGCCTTCAAGTCATTTCTGAAAGATGATGACCCTAAGGTGAACTTATCATGGAGTTTTGACTGGGTCACGGGAAAAATCAGCAGTAGCAGAACATGCTATAAACCATCCTGGGCACAAAATGCTGTGTGAAAGCACTGAAATTCTGCACCATGCCAACAACTACCATGTCAGAATGCACACGGAGGCCATTGAAATCCATAAACACCTGGACAATTTCAACTGGAAAGAGGAAACCCTGAGAATAAACAAGGCTTGACTACCAGTCCTGAAGGACAGCAAGGTTAAGACTCAACCTATGCAAATGAGCAACAGCCTAAGGCCGGGGGATTCCCAGCAGACAATGAGCACCAGTTAGCAGACATTAATTCTCTTTTGCATATCCTCCCACCCTGAGGACTGCCATTAGCAACAGAACAATACATTTGCAAATTACTCCTTCCTTTCCAAGGTCACACAGGATATAGATATATCCAATCCTTTTTCCAGACTATCATTCTCTGAAGATGCCAGCCACAGATGCTGGTGAAACTTCAGAAAGGAACTCTTCTAAAACATGGCCACATAGCCCAAAAGCTCCACAAAAAACTATAGTGATATTGATTGATTGGTTGACTGATTTTAGGCTGCTGGATGTCACAAACACCTATACTATAAAGCAAGGAATCCATTCTTGGTCACAGTGTTATGTAAAATATTCTGAGTTATATGAAAGAAGGATACATTTAAATAAGGAATTCCAGAACAGTGAGAATAAAGGCATAACCTGATCACATCTAAAATTAATGTCCTAGCTACTCATGTATCTAGAGATCTTTTTCCCAAAGCATGAGTAGAATTGGATTGCTCTTGTCCCAAAATGCCAACAGAGAGAGAGGTGTGTGTGTGTGTGTGTGTGTGTGTGTGTGTATCTCTTCTGGCAGGCCTCCAAGATAGTGTTTAACATCTCCCAACTCCAAATCCAAGATTTAGACTTCTTCCAGCCTTCTTCCTTCATGATTTCAGTCCACCCATATAGCTCAATAATTTTTAGGTTTTGATATTGATATGTTTTAACTTATTGCTGATTTAATTTTATTTTAAGGGGTGGGAGGTGGGGATGGGATTGTTCTATTTTAATTGCTGTTGTTTTAATCTTGTTGTACCCTGCCCCGATTGCCTGTTCTGAGGGGCAGGCTAGAAATAAAAATTATTCTCTCTCTCTCTCTCTCTCTCTATATATATATATATATATATATATATAGAGAGAGAGAGAGAGAGAGAGAGAGAGAGAGATTCAGCACACCTTCAATATATATTTGATTTAGTCCCAAAGGCCTGATACAGACCAGAATGAAGAGGCTCCTGGGCAGCGCCATTAGGGTTTGGGAGCGTGCATCATTTACACACTCCCGGACCCTAACATGTAATGGCACTGGTGCCATTACATAATGCTGTTTACATGGCATATGTAATGGCGCCGGCACAACTGTGCAGTTTCCACCCGGAGCTGCACAGCTGCAGTGGTACAAAGAAGCACAGTTTCCCTGCTCCTTTTTTGTGGCGCAACTGTGCCGCAGCATCTAGCTGCTGCAGCGTAGTTGCACCACTAAAAGAGATGGTGCCAGACTGCCCTTTTTGAGTGGTCTGTACCACCCCAAAATGGCACTCAAAGAGGCTGAGATGTAAAGCAGCATGATCTTTCCATTAAATTCCCAGAAAGTTTATGAAAATTTGTTTATAAGAAAACGAATTGATAACTTTTAAAAGCTGGCTTCTGCCCAATAGATTGGAAGAGGAAACCAAAAGATCACATACAATTTTTTTTAAATTAAAATCTTTATGATAGATCATTCACTCCCTTTTATGAACCATTCCCAGCCACAGATAGCCTCTACAACTGTCTCTCTCAACTCAGTACGGCTTTATTGTTGTTATGTGCTTTCAAGTCAACTCCAACTTAGCATGGTCTGAGCCATTTAATTATATGGGGGTTTGAACATTATCTTTTAAGAGTATCCTAAAGTCAGTTTTTAAAACTCCAATGTAAATTTTGTGTTGAATAAGTTCCAGACTGTGACATTTCTTATCATTCCAGGATTCTTCTTGTCAGGATTTCCCAGCACTCAAAAACCATTTTCTTTTTACCCAGAAGGTCAAGAGGCAATAAATAAAATATATTTATATATTTGCATGTGATTTAAAAGTAAATCAACAGTATTTCTAAATTTGTCCTGGATCCCAGAAGAATGACATTAATCACTAAAATATGTATATTTATTGAAGTTAATAACAAACAGAACTAAAAAAAAGTAACAAAAGTAAAATGGTTCCGCTTCCACATTCTTCAGTTGCTATCGATGAAACAGTGTCATCTTTAGCAACTGAAGAAGGTAGAAGCCAAATCATTTTGCTTACTTTTTTTAGTTCTTTTTGTTAATCACTTCAATAAATATACATATACATATGAATATACATATGCATATACATACAGTGTGATACATAAACACAATGTACTAATATGTATCAGCTGACATTCTGTTAGTGACATGCAGGTATGTAAGTTGTGCTATGCATACAGGGTGCATTATTTGCCATGGCACAACAGATATGTTCTGTTGACAGAAGTGGAAGCAGAACTGCACAGACAGTAATTTTGTGCATCGCAGTCGCACATTGTGCATATCAGTCACTGATATGACTTACTATTCTGCATGGGAGTTATATCGTGCTGGCATAATGTATTTCCATATGTACAAACTTACGCTATACTTAAGGAGATCTTAGATTGCAATCTATGTCAAGTAAATTAGCAACATGAAAATACCATTCATTTAGCTAGATGATTGTTTGCAGGCAATGCATGAAAAGTTCTAAACAATCCCAGTGGGCAAGTCAAACATCCTTGATATCTACTTATGCTTAAACTCATATTTAAAATTCAATTTTATTTTACCTTTTAAAGAATAATAACAAGAGGATTTAAAGAATAATAGCAAGGGGCTTGTTCTTTCCTGGGTTCTAACTAAAAAAACAAAACTAAAAACTTTGTGTTTTGTTTTATTGCCCTAGCAATAAAAGTATATGGACACAGCTGGAATGCCCATATCATTTTATACTGGCATGTTAAAATTGCTGACAATTACTCCATGTGGCAATTTGCATCACTACAACTTCTCAGTAAAGAATGTTCACTGTCTCAGCTGACCATTGGTTCTTCTTTGGTAAGAAGTGATTATGAGAGAGACCTCCATCTCAGCAGCATTTTGCTTGAGTGAAAAGGTTAACCCAAGCTCTGGTGTGTCTAGTATTTCCAGCCTTAATTTTCTGACAGTGTGGGCCCAATAGGTTTTGCTGCCTGGGACAATGAGCAAGATGGCATCTCCTTCCTATTCCAAGTACAGAAGGTGACTGGACTGGCAAATGAGTCTTGATTAAGCTTTAGTGAAACCCAACAATTCCCAACAATTATCATCCAGTTAGTTTGACATCAATTCCAGGAAAAATTCTAGAGCAGATCATTAAGCAGAGAGTCTGTGAACATTTAGAGGCCAATGCCATAATCACAAAAAGTCAACATGGGTTTCAGAGAAACAAGTCATGCCAACAAACCTGATCTCTTTTTTTGATAAAATTGCCAGCTTGGTAGATGAAGGGAATGCTGTGGATATAGTATACCTCGATTTCAGTAAGGCCTTTGACAAGGTTCCCCATGACATTCTTGCAAACAAGCTTGCAAAATGTGGGCTAGACAAGTTAACTGTTACATGGATTTGTAATTGGTTGACTGGCCGAACTCAAAGGGTGCTCAACAATGGCTCCTTTTCATCCTGGAGAGAAGTGACCAGTGGGGTCCCACAGGGTTCTGTCCTGGGCCCAGTGCTATTCAACATCTTTATTAATGATTTGGATGACAGAATTGGGGGCATACTTATCAAATTTGCAGATGACACTAAACTGGGAGGAGTAGCTAATACCCCAGAGGACACGATCAAAATTCAAAATAACCTGAATAGACTAGAAAGCTGGGTCAATGCTAACAAAATGAAATTCAGAGCAGAGAAATGTAAGGTTCTGCACTTAGGGAGGAAAAATGAAATGCACAGATATAAAATGGGGGACACCTGGCTGAATGAGACAACATGTGAAAGGGATCTAGGAGTCCAAGTAGACCATAAGCTGAACATGAGTCAACAGTGCGATGCGGCAGCTAAAAAGGCCAATGGAATTTTAGGCTGCATCAATAGAAGTATAGTGTCTCAATCAAGAGAAGCTATAGTGCCACTCTATTCTGCTTTGGTCAGGCCCCACCTGGAATATTGTGCCCAGTTCTGGGCACCACAATTCAAAAAAGATGTGGAGAAACTGGACCGTGTCCAAAGGAAGGCAACTAAGATGGTGAAGGGTCTAGAAACCATGCCCTATGAGGAACGCCTTAGGGAAATGGGGGTGTTTAGCCTTGAGAAGAGAAGATTAAGAGGTGATATGATAGCCCTGTTTAAATATTTGGTGTGATGTCATATTGAGGAGGGAGCAAGCTTGTTTTCTGCTGCTCCAGAGACTAGGATGCGGAACAATGGATACAAATTGCAGGAAAAGAGATTCCACCTCAACATTAGGAGGAATTTCTTTACAGTAAGGGCTGTTCGACAGTGGAACACACTCCCTTAGGGGTCTTTAAGCAGAGGCTGGATGGCCATCTGTTGGGGATGCTTTGATTTGGAGTTCCTACATGGCACAGGGTTAGACTGGATGGCCCTTGTGGTCTCTTCCAACTCTATGATTCTATGAATGAACAGTATCTTCCATTGCATCTGAGACAGAAAGCTACTTGGGTCATGGGGAGGGAAGGACAGACTGTGTGGCACACACAACTCTTTCAACAGACAATTATCAGGAAGAACAGCTGGTGAGATGTGCCACTTACCACTTTCCAGCATCTGCCACCTGAGATGATCACCTTGCCACCTGAGATAATCTACCTAGTGGTAGAATAGATTATCTCAGGTGCTTCTCCCTTGATCTCTGATCCTTATTGCTTTGCTCCCATCCCTGGTTGATCAGCTGAATCAACACTGCAGGATTACTGCAATTTGACACTGCTTTAACTGTCATAGCTTGATGGTGTGAAATCCTGGGGTTTGTAGTACTGAGAGATATTTAGACTTCTCTGTCAGAGAGCTCTGGTGCAATAACAAGCTACAAATCCCAGGATTCCATAGGATGGAATCATGACAGTTCAAGTGATGTCAATAGCATTAATTGTGCAGTGTAGCATCAGCCATCATCTGTTCTGGACTATTTGGAAACCTCAGTAAAGCAGCTGTGAGGAGCTTTTCTCTGGAAAATAAGTGACCTCCCACTTTTCATAAGAAAGTCTTGGTGTAGAAATCCCATTTCTCAAGGCTGCTGCTTGCGAACCTTTGAAAGAGAGGGAAGCCTATTTCTGCAGCTCTGTGTAAGGTATCATTTGACCCTAAGTGTCAGAAAGTAAGGGACAAGAGAGATTCCTTGCACATGGAGATGAAGATGTGAATGGGTTTTCCTAGCAACAATAAGTAGTTACAAGTTCCCTCTCTTCTAATGTAAAGTATCAAAGTCTCTTAGGCCCGATCTAGATGCCCCTGAAGAGGCGCATTTAGGGCTAGAAGAGGCGCGATTAGAATTAGGGAGGGCACAGCGTTTAGTCCCTCCCTAACCCTAAACTTTATGGACGCTGCCATTTTTAAATGGAGGCGTCCATATGGGTACGCCATCATAGCATCATTGTGCACGTGCCATGACACAATGGTGCCACAGGAGGGCACCAAGCATGCCCTTTCTGAAGCGCCAATGACCCAGGGGAGTCCAGGTGTTTGGCATGGCCTTTAAATGGCCACGCCAATGACCCAGGGGAGAAAGGCCCTGGGTGCCCGCTGCACCCCGGTTTGAGGCCCCGGGGAAGCAGCAGTTTGCCGCTTCCCCACAGCCTTCGGAAGCAGTCAGATGGGACCTCTGAGGCTGCTGGTGTGGCAGCCTTGGCCCCTTCTCGCCGCTTCTTGGGGCGAGAAAGGATCACCCCTTTTGGGTGGTCTAGAAAGCCCTTTAGTCTTGAATATGATGCAAAATACTAGGGTCGACTTGTTAATATGGATCAATTCTCTTTGTGGGTGTGGCTAGGTGGGCAATCATGATATGTGAATTTTCTTTAAAATTTACTATATTACTCTTGTTAAATGTTATGAAACGGAACAGTAGAACTGTGCTGATTTTTTTCTTCTTCTATTGTTTACAGAAGTCAGGGAAAGCACATATTAAACCCATATTTAAGTTTCCAAACCCTAAATTCTAGTTAAGCGAAATTCTTCAGATCTTTTTGTGTGGGGAGACATTTATAGCCTCTTTACTAATTTTTTTCCACAGACTTTCTTTTTTCGATATCATTTGTCCCAGTCTGCATGGAGCAGAGAAAGAGAGAGAGAGAAATACCATCCTTGCTTTGTGATACCCTGAAGCCACTTAGATCCTGCTGCTGCTATAAATCCATTTTATGGGTTGTACAACTTGAAAATTGCATCTTTGGCCAAGGATTATGAACAGCCAGACTTTACATTCCTGCTGGAAGACTATATCTATGATGTGGCGTTCACCCAGAATGCTTGCTACCAGAGTCTAAAAACCCATTTTTATCTCTGTGTATATAATGACATAATTGTCATGGCAAACAAGCTAGTTTCAGACACCTTTAAGACCCCTGCAATTGAAGGGATGAGATTTATAGAGCCAGAATGTGTTCCTATAAATACATTTACCAGATGAACTGTCTGACAAGCTGATGGTGCTGTCTTGGACAATTGTCAAGGGGCTCCTTAAAGTCTTCTTTAAAAAAAAAACACACCCATGTCCCAAACTGCATCACGTCTCACAAATAATAAGACCACAGCAATCCCCCTAGAGCCCTTGAGACAAGTAGATAACTAGAGTGGAAAGTATGGGTAAAGCTTCCTTGTAAATTAGAAGTTTTGCAACTTGGCACTGGTTCTGCAAGTGATATAATGAAGGCTGTGCTTACATGATACATGATCTAAAAGGAAGTCCAAAAGTTAAGCACGTGTGTCTTGAAGTGGTCAGGTTTATATTCCCAGGACTTTCTAGAGATGAAGAGTGATCAGCCTCCCAAATGCAATCTGAAACTTATTATCAGGCATATCCATATCTTTTTTTTTTTGGGGGGGGGGGGGTTAATAATCTTTTTAAAAAATGACAGAAATTTGGGGTGGAAGAAGTAGCCGTACTCAGTTTGTGGAATGCATAGCCATTGCCAACATTCTGCAAATATTCCTAGTTTAAAGGGGAAATTTCACTTTGATCACGTTTGCCCCAATCATAAGGGCTGAATTACAAATTTTGGATGTGGTTGTTATATTTTTTAAAAAATATGTGAGTCTATTTGTGCACCAAGGAACAAAATACATTCATCAGATCAACATAGCTGTGAGTATATAGTATTGTTTGATATTGTAGCACTGGATGTCTGTGCACATTTTTTTTTCTAAAGCATTAAAAAAATTAAATGTGTGTTTGTATAAAATGTTCTCTTCCTTGAACAGCTAATTTTGAATATCCAAAAAAACATTCTCAAGATGTATCAAGCAAAGCTCCACCATAGACCAACAGCACCATAGTCGCACATTTTTTTTGTACATATATTGTATTTATATCATAGCTGGGACTCAGAGCAGATTCCAAAATAGGAACGGATACAAGTAAACACACATGCATACACACACAAAACATAGAAAAGTTATTTTTGACATGCCATTAAAGAATGTATAACATTGTTTTAAAAAAATTAAAACATTGTATGTACAGGACTGTGTAAATTTACAGTGCTATATAAATAATAATAATAATAATAATAATAATATCCATTAAAAGGCACAAGATAGAAGAAGGAGAATACACCTTTTTGAATTTAAAAAAAGGGTTTTCATCTGCCAATAGAAGGACAGCAAGAAGGGACAGAATCTAGCTCACTGCATCTCAGGCTATTCCGTGCAGAAGACCTGCAATATTTTTTTTTCACAATGTACCAGGAACTGCACCATATTTGTGCCCACTGTGTACGTTTGTTTCTTTCCTGAAAAGTTGCTGAAAACTGACAGCCAATGGCTGAGAAACTAGCACAGGTCCAAGAACCATCAATCTGAGTAGTGCTGGTCTACACATTAGCTTGATGAATTCTCTAAACTGTGTTGTGCTAGCAATTGCTTAGTTTCAGGCATATACGATACATATTCAAGTATAAGTCTAGAAATTTTAGTCAAAAAAATGACCCCCAAAACATGGGTTGATCTGTCCTCTGGTCAGTGTAAATACTGTACTTTAACTCTTAATTTTTGTTTATTTTTAAAAAGGAACCATGCCCTTCTGTGAACAGAATGACAAAAGGCAAGGACTCAGTTTCTCACAGGAATACCTAAAAGAAACACCAACTCCCTTGTACTCTATCTACTGTGGTGGCAATTTTGATCTTTTCGAATAGCTGGACAGGAAAATAGTAATGGTTGCGGCTATTTGAGACTTCCTCTCAAAGGAGTGCAAAGAGGAGTCAGGCTTTGAAAGATTTGTTTGTCAGTTTTTCTGGGTTAAAATCAGACTAAAGTTATCACATTAAAAACTGTAATCGCTGCTGACATACAATACAAAACTGCCATTTTGTATTGTTTCAGATTGTGTTATATTTTGCTGCATGGCCAACATAACTATCCCTTGATATATATACTGAGTTATGAAAATTTCTCTGCCGGGAATTTATGAAGGAAGAAGAAGACAAATAGGATACTTGCAGTTTGTTCCCAATGATAGGGAACCAAAAGATATGCCTCCACTTTGTTTAATAGTGTCTTGGGACTCACATTTGATAACATCATCATCATCATCATCATTATTATTATTATTATTATTTTAAAAATGATTATTGTGAATTCCTTTTCCTCCTCTCATCCAAATTCCCTGGACCCCCTAAGTATTCTGGCAATTCTATGACAAAAGTCTGTTATACTGGTTAAGCTATAGCACATGATCTGGATTCAAAGAGATAACACCAAAGTTAAATGGATTTAAATCTCAGTGTTTTGGTCTAAGAGGGTTGTTGTAAGTGTTACTTTCTGAATTTTATCTTAAGCATATATGAGAATATATCCTCTCTTAGCACATAGCTGTACTTCCTATACCTTCATACTACTATGTCTTAGATGCCCAGGCAAATTCAATTTAGGATCTGATAAACTGGGGACAGTGGGATAACATCCCTTCTACCGCAAAGTCATTTGCCCCACAGAGGGACTATATAGTTAAAAACAATAAATACACAGTACAGTTTCCTTACCCAGATTCCAAGAATTTTATATGCTGTAACTTAATCCTGAGAAAACCAGAGGATATTAAATGAACTAAACTGTCTTAGCCAGCAATCTCTGATTTGGACTGCCTCTTTGATGTTTGCATCTGAAACTCTTTGATGTCTTCACATTGCTTCAGAAATTGGGGGGGGGGGGAATCTTGACTTGTAAATCATTTTGGGATTACATAAATGACAATATGATGATGAATGGCATAGAGTTCTGAAAAAGAATCATTTTTTTTCCTGAATATTAATCACGAGCCAAAGACTGTCTAGCATTACTTTCTGGTGACTTCAGAGATCCTTTGGCATTCCAGATGCACAAAGAGAAAAAAATATTTTGACTTTATTATGAGCACCTTTCCACATCTGCAACCCTGTTGTACAATAAAGTCTTGTTCTTTTGTTGCAAGATTGCAGTGGTCCTTTCAAAAATAATAATAATTTAAAACATGTGGCCAAAGGGTAATCCAGTAAGCCATAGGCATTTTATATCAGAGCTTTCCTGCAATCACATATAACGTCAACCATCTGGATGGATAGCTGGATAGAAAAATCTTGTATTGATAGATTGCAAATGATAACAAGATGAAGAGCCAGCACTGCTCCAGTCTGTAAACATTTTATTGAGTTATACCAACTTACCATTATATCATTATCATTCATTCTGAGACAATGAACTCTTTTACAAATGATTGGACTGTATCAGACAGACTAAATCCACTCCCTGCAATTTTTAGGATGGCTATCACATCCTCATAGTCTTTCTTTTACACTCATCTTAAATACAGACACACATAAACACACACATGGCTGATTCTTATTTAATGTCTGGCTACTTCATATTGCACTTGCAAGCTAATCGGACTGAAACAGAGGTCCAAAACACACTACAGAAATAATCCAGTTTAAGACTGCTTTAATTGTCCTGGGTCAATAATAGGTAATCCTGGAAACTGTAGTTTATTGTGCACTAAAGCGCTCTTCCCTACCACTGAGCCAGGGCAGCTGAAGCAGTCTCAAACCAGATTATTTCTGCAGTGCGGATGCAGACTGTTACATTTATTTCTATTACATGGTATAAATGAAGAATACAATTAGGTACTAAAAAAGATCACAAGTCATCTCAGTATATTATAGAATTTGGGGAAAGAAGAAATGACAGCAGTATAAGGATTTTCTGTGCCATAAATTCTAATTCTGTGCCTTAAATTCCAATCTAATTAAGTTCTAATATTTGGAATCATTCCCACTTAAATCCATTAAACGTGTCCAGTTTTTTATGATAGATCTACTCATGGACCCAGATTACACATGCACTACTTGGTTGAATAAGGAATTGTACATACAAATAGATAGCGGGTGCACAGAGGGCTGGGCTGAGTTATCTTGCTGCCTGAGACAGAAGGCTAGTTTCTTTTTCTGGAGCCACAGAATGTCTTATAAACATAGATCTTTCAACCTGCTTTAGTGGAAATAGAGGATCTGGCCACAGTCATCATTCATATAGTAATTTTGGGTGGCTTTTTTAAAAAAACCCTTATGGACTGGGCATGATCAATAATTCATTTTAAAAGAGGGTGGAACTGCTTGTAGGCCATTTCTAAATGCACTTCAATGTGCAAGTTTTAGCCCCAAAAGCCTCAATAGCTTGCATTCCAGACATCCACATTTCTGTCTCCTTTGAAATTTTGTTGACTAACTCAGATCTGTCTCAGACAGTCCTCATCCACACGTTCACCACCCCCTCCATTGTATTCCCCAATAAAATGCAAGTCGCCTTATGTTCAGTGTGAAGCTTACACCTAGATAACTACTTCTGCAGTTTGAGTCATCATTCATTTATTTATTTGCTTCCTTGTTTTCCCATTGTATCTTAGAAAAACCAGGTAAAATACTCTTGAATAAATATATGACAGAGTGATGAAAGAAACCTTTATTCATTCAGACTAATTGCTGCTGACGAACAGGCAATGAGCAGGCAAATATACATTTTACATGCCAGCCTATAATCTTTGAATATCAGACCATAAACTCAGAAACTGAAAGATACAGCTAGGACAGTTATAGCCAAAATGTTGGCAACTGTGCACTGTTAACTTTCCCAAACATCCTAACTCTGGCACAGCTGATAGCCATGAGACTGTCAGCATACAGAATGCATGTATGATTTCTATCCCCCTGTGGGACTTTACCTCTGCTTCTTGCAGATTGACACTGAGCTGTGTCCCTGGCTATCATTCTAGAGCAACAGGCTGGGAGAAGAGGCTACAGTAAGATAAAAGAGCACCAAAAATGTGTGACAAATGGCAATGACAAGGTCGCATCTGCGGCCTCTGAAGCAGTGAAAGGAAACCGTTGCTCAAGAATACAAGGTTGGGTCCACTGAGAGGCCCGGCTGCATGCATGCCTGCACCTGTTTGCTGCAGTTAGAAAACACAAGCTGGAAGAGCAGCCTATGTCATGTTTATCAAGAATGGAGACAATTATATAAATACTGATATGATTTGGTGGTTTAATGGAGCGGGAACACAGAGGAATGTAGCTTCAGGTCTTTTTCCAGACTTGGGATCATCACTTTTTCTTTTCTTTTCTTTTCTTTCTTTAGTTATTTGCTGGAATGCTGGTCTGATTGATAGGTCCTGTCCTGATTTAGAATACTGTGTGCTTAGTTTGGGAGAATGGGGTCCAGGGAGCAGGAGGGAATGGCTCAAAGCAGCTGTCCTCATTTGGCCGGGACCGTCTAGATTAATCTTCTGTAATTCTACTTTTCAGCTGCTTTTGAAATGTCTCAGTTTCCATCTCCTCCTTCCACACTTCCTTTTTGTCTTCAGCTTTTTCCAATTGAAGCAAACTGAGTTCAAAGTACAAAAATAATTAGCATCTAGATAAGTCAACTGGGGGAGAATGGGCTGGGAATCTTTCCTTTTGCAGTAAGCTCAGGCAAAACCACACTACTGTGGTCTCTCCTAGTTTGTTCATCCTCATTTGCCATCTTGACCACAATCTGGTGTTGTTTGGTGACACATTTCCCAGTTTTCATCTGTGAGATGTTGGAGAGCATGGGAAAAGTCTAAAAAATTATGAGGCATCCGTGGTCAAAGGAGAAAACAGCGACAGACAAGTTGAGAAGCAATCAAGGAGCCAGCCTGAGAGGGATCCCCAGATTGTGCCAAGGTCAGAAAACCAAGGGAATCCTTGAGTCAGGAGCATGTAATACAGAAAGGAAGACAGACATTAAAATTCTCTTGTCTCCTGGGTGAGTGTTTTATAGCTATGTTGAGGAAAGTAACTGAGGCTGATTGAGCCACCTTCTGCCTTGTTAGGCTACTTTAAATGCTGGTCTTCCTTTGCAGCAGATGACCTTTTTCCAGCTGTCATTTGTGCTGGGTTATAGAAATAGCTCAGCATATTGCTCTTCTTCCTTCTTTTAGAGTGAGGGTTGGATATGTTCCTATTGGAGAACTTCCTCTGCTTCCAGTCATCACAGAAGGGAAAGTTGCCACCAAAGCCTCAAGCTACAGTACTTCTCTGATTCCTGCAGCTGGAGCCCATGCTTCTGCCTTTCCTCCTCATCTGACTCCTCAAAGAAAGGCATGACAGGCTCCCGCTTGGTCTGTCAAATGAATGAGTGGACAACAAACTAATCTGGTCATTGTTTGTGACTGTCAAGAAGAGAAATGATCAATTAGAAGAAGCTTAAATGTTAGCATTTGTTGCAAGAATGTTTGCATTTCAGCTGGTGGAATATCTGTTAGTAGTACTAGTAGTACTCTATGTTTCTTGCATTTTGAACATTTGGAATCAGAAATAAGACAGACTGAGTTGAGTGTTTTGTGTAGGATTGTAGCCATGCCTATACACATAATTGTGAAATAATGGGGCTTTCTAGATTGGCAGGAAAGTGTGACATGAAGTTGCCTTTTCCTTAATGCTTAGCAGCTGCACCACAGCCTTTAGATGGAGCTGCGCTGTTCCACAGTTTTTAAAAAAGAAGCTGGGAAAACCAGCACCTTTTTAAAGGTGCTTCTTCTCCCCTAAAATGCAAAAAAGCGTTTTCTAAAGCGTTTTCATGGCACACTTTCCCTTTTTCTCATCTAAAGGCTAGAGTTTCATGCAACCATGAACACACTTCTTTTTGCCAATCTAGAAAGCCCCTATAGTTCCTTTTCACTATAACTAATAGAATAGTGAGCACTATCTGTAACTGTCTGTCTGTTTAAATCCTGGAGGTGTGGTTATCACTTGCCAGCTTTCCTTGAGATAGCAGCTATGCAGAATATCATTATGCGATCCTGCACTTTAAAATGTACCACTTCATACCCTCCAGCATTTCACAGATGAAAATTCAACAAACAAGCAGGAGCATTCAGAGCATAAATCTGTTTATAGAAGTAGATCCCAAAAAGCTAGAATGAAAGAGCTGACCACAAACTGCATGAAAGGTATGCCTCTATAAACAAGCATGGGCCCAGCATTACAAGATCTCAGAGCATGCCCACTCTTACTTGGGCACTGGAACCAGAGAAACAGACTGGGGCCCTTTCACTCTAGACAAGTATAGCACTTTGATTCCACTTTAAGTGTCATGGCAGCATCCTATGGAATCCTGGGATTTGCAGTTTAAGGCAGGGAAATTAGGTTTCTCAGTCAGAGAAATTAGGTTTCTCAGTTTCTCCACCAACTACAAACTCTAGGATAGGATATGATGTGGCCCTTGCAGTTAAATTAGAATCATAATGCTATAATTGTGTAGTATGGAAGGACCCCAGGAAAATAACTTTTCTCTCTGGATACCATTATTTCTGACTTCGATGACAAAGCACACAGGCCATGTAATCAACATCATTCTCCTTTCCCAGCAGATTAAAGGGTGGGGCATCACACTTTGAAGCATCATGTAATTGCAAGGAGCAGAAGATGCACCAGATGTTTCATTTGTCTGCTTGTCTGCCTAAGTGTGATCATGCCTCATTGTACTCCTAGCATGGACATCCATGGGGCTTATCAGGCAGTCTACTATCCAGGAATTTGTCAGAGCCAGGCTGTTTAGCTTCAGTAACATGGATGTCATCACATCTACAGTGCATCACATCACATGCCATCATGCTACACAAATCTTGTATTATATAACATGGCCATCAGTGTTCAGGCCCTTGCATCCAAGGACCTTACAATCTAAAACAAACATTGGGAAAACCACTGAGGGAGATGGGAGAGAGAAGAGTAGAGCAGAGGGGAGAACATGGCCAAATAGAAATAAACAGGGCATCTGACATTCCTACTAAGGGTGTGCTCTTGTTAGGAACCATAGAGCCTACAATTGTGTTGAGGCCAGACACACTGCATTATGGATTGTAGAACTGGCCAAAATGTTAAGGCATATATCACAAACAGCATATAGTCATACAATGTATATGTTTCAACAAGGCAGAGGGAGCATGGATCTGATAGTTCAATACCAAGTAATTCTCTACATAGGTATGGTAACCTGAAGAGGTTGCTAAACCTCAGTACATTCTGAATTAGCCACTCAGTGTACCATGTCTAAAATCTAGGCTGAGGTGCAGTCACCTGCACCTGTCCTGACTGCAGTCCCCCCTGCTTTTCCCCTCTATCCACCCACAGTGATGATCCCCCCCACCAATTTTATTCATGCCCAATGTCCCCTCCTCCCTTGACAAACTCGCAAGGCCATCCAAAAACAGAGTGTAAGGAAGCTTATCAGCAAACAGAAGGTACTGCAATCAGGGAAAACAAACATATCATTAAATGCAAGAAAACACAGGGATCATTAATCATACAGAAAGCAAGAGCAATTGTAAATCAATAATAACAAAAGGAGTACACATACAGATATAACAGTAAACCCACGAAACACCCCTAAGGAAGGCAAATTCCCCATGCCCCAATAATATGGAGAAATTCCTTCTTGGATCACAGAGGTGATCAGCTGAAGCCTGGGGACATCACAAATATTAGTGGACAGCAGTGGATGAGCAGGTACATTGTGCTGAAGTTTGGGCAACAATGGCCAGCTGCCTCATGATCAGGCCAATCTATGGCCTGGCAAATGGCCTCATTCACACATCCTTTTTTTTTTTTTTTTTTTTTTTTTTTTTACTGGAATGATGTGAATAACCTCACTCACGTGTTCCAGGTTTGTTATTGACACCATGGAACCACATCTTTCCAGGAACCGCATTGCTCCACATTTATGTGACTTCACTTGCTCACACATGCAGGTGCCCTTCCTTTGTCCCTGCACCCGCCAGCATCCCTCAGCCAGAAAGATGGGGTGGATATCCCTTTTATTCCCCCCCCTCTTTCCTCTCCCTTTATTCTTTTCTTTTCTCCCTAGCAGCACTGAGGAAGGGACATCACTTTCTCAACCGTGTGGGCTGTTGATGATGGAAATGCATTCAAATGGTGATGGAAATGCATTCAAACCCATTAAAAGCATGGAGAGTTTTATCCTGAGTCTCTTCAGGTGTAGTCACATTGTTGTTAACACAGCCGACAATGCGAATCTTTTGTAAAAGACTATCCTAGGGTAAGGGGGGGGGGAGTTGCATCCCTCCTCCCCCCCCCCCCCCCCAAATTTAATTGAGTGCACTTGGGATGCATGTGAACAACAAAGATTTATCCCAAATTCATCCTGGATTATTTACATCATGTGAATAACTCCAATGTTTGAAGTCTTACAAGATTCCAAATCTCACAAGACTTCATCGTGTGATCTGGAGCAATCATTGCTACAGTCAGCCTTCCTTATTCATGGTTTCTTACCACAGATTCAAGCATCCATGGCTTAAAAATATTAAATATATATATATATATATATATGCACATACATATTCCAAATAGCAAACCTTGATTTTGCCATTTTATATAAAGGACACCATTCTACTACCCACTGTATTTAATAGAACTTGAACATCCATGGATTTTGGTACCAACAGGGGGTGAGAATTCAAAGACAGGAGAAAAAAATATTGGAAAGTTCCTCTTCCTCACACACCAGACATTACTCTAATATGCAGTTGGACATGTTTTGTGCAGTAGGAAAATAAAATGTGTAGGTGGAAATAGTTTTTTGTGCATTTGGTTTTAATCAGGAACTTTTTTTTTTCTTAAAACAAATAAATGAGGAAACAAAATTAAAGTCACTACTGTTAGCTTTCGGCCTTCATAACTTTACATTTATCGCATACTGTTGGGACCCACAATCTGATTCTTCAACTGAGACCAAGGACGATGCACACATGAAGACACATCTAATTGGTTTACTGCAGACAGTGACAACTGTATCCAGTATTCTTTTTTGCATCACAGCTGAAGGGTTTGCTTGCACACCAATGCTTTTTCATTGCTACATTTTGCAATGATTTTCACCATTACATAGATTTTTTTTTTCCATTCTGGTTCACTTCACAGTGTCATCACATGTCAAAAACAATGCCATTGCATTTTCAGTCAGTGACTTGCTTATATTGTTTCTTTCATTTTCTGTGATGCTGCAAGGGCATGCAAAATAGCATGTGATGCTGGGCAGAAGCATCTTGTGGTCACTGATCCTCTGGCTTCTTTTAGAGTATGGATGGGTTTAGAATAAACTCTGCCACACATCCAGAGTACATGAATCATACAATCATAGAGTTGGAAGAGACCACAAGGGCCATCCAACCTTCTGCCAATTCAGGAATACCTCCAACAGATGCATCTACCCTCTGCTTAAAAACCTCCAAAGAAGGAGACTCCACCACTCTCCCAGGCAGCATGTTCCACTGTCAAACAGCTCTTATCATCAGGAAGTTCTTCCTAATGCTTAGTTAGAATCTCTTTTCCTGTAGTTTGAAAATAGTAACACATAATTACATGTAGAAACTCTTGTCTTGCCTTCAGTAATTCTTAAAAGGCTGCACTCAGTTAGAATTGGTGTGCTTCATATTTACAAGCAGAATTCAATGCTTCCTCTTTGGCACAAATTCAAAA
This sequence comes from Urosaurus nigricauda, assembly GCA_034509955.1. Taxonomy (NCBI): domain Eukaryota; kingdom Metazoa; phylum Chordata; class Lepidosauria; order Squamata; family Phrynosomatidae; genus Urosaurus; species Urosaurus nigricauda. The sequence continues at coordinate 90,097,096 of JAOEGL010000006.1, forward strand.
CTATATATTTCTTTAGTAGGTCCGTTTGAAGTAAGCATATTTGCATTTATTTTCCTTGCCAAGAAAATGGCTTTTCTTGGGGGCCATGGAAATATTAAGCATACATTTTATGTTAAAGCTTCATCAGAAATAGTGGCATCCACCTCTAACCCGTTTCCCATATTTTTCACAGATGTTATGCAAAATTACCTTTTCACCTACCACCTATAAGCAGAATAAATCAAATCTGCAATGTGTTTCAGGCCAATGTTTGCTTGTCAGACTGGAGAGCAGTAGGAAAAGTGGGAGAACACATTACAGGTGGATTGATTCAATCAAGGAAGCTACTGCCTTAGTTTACAAGACCTGAGCAGGACAGTTGATGAAGATCTGGAGCTCTCAGTTTCCATGCCATGGCAGGTGTCTGTACAGGCATCTCACTGAGCTTCCCAATGCATCCATCATTGTTGCTAGTCTCCCACTCTGAGGTTAGAACAAGGTAGCCAGTCATTTGACAGATGCTGGTGATTGTTCTGACCTCAGAAGCAAGCTTCATCATGGTGCACATACCGGGTGGCTCAGCAGGATGCCAGTGCAGATAGCTGCTGCTGTGAAGAAACCAAGGGCCTGGTAATTGGGAGTGGTTGGGGCAGGTCTGAGCCCAGGATACTCCAGGCTGCCTTCAGAGTATCGTGGCCAGCACAGACAAGACCTATGACTCTATAAGGGAAACACACACCAGGAAGATTAGTGTACAACCAGGGACATTTGTTGATAACAATGACAGAAAGAATCCAACCAATGCTACTGCTTTTACTACAAGGCAATATATAGTGCTTTTTCTACAGCTGCAGTGGCTCAGCGGTTACGATGCTGACTTTGATGCCTGCAAGATTGGCAGGTCAGCAGTTTGAGACCCAAGTGCCACATGACAGAGTGAGCTCTCATCACTAGTCCCAGCTTCTGTCAATTCAAAAGCATGTAAAAGTGCAAGTAGATAAATAGGTAACACTTTGGTGGGAAGGTAACAGCAATCCATTCAGTCAGACTGGCCACATGCAGGGTAGTCTTTGACAACACTCACTCTTTGACTTAGTAACAGAGATTAGCACTACCCCTTACAGTCGGATATGACTAGACAACTTTGTCAAAGGGGAGACATTTACCTTTACCTAATACTGCAGATTTTTCCCACATATGCAAAACCCTCTAGTGAAGCAGTGTGCTTTTTATGTGGGACCAATGTGGGAGACCTAGTATACCTTTGGCAACTCACATCTAGGAGAACATTGTTTAAGATGTGTCATATACTGCATGAGAATGAAATAATTCAGGAATTATATCCCTCATTACATTGTTCACTTTTCATCACAGACTTTGGCCTACAAGTTAGTGGCAGGAAGAATTATGTTTACATATATTTTCCTAATAATTCAATTTTTTCCCATTCTTGTTCTTCTCTTGCACACATTCTGGATCCAGTCACAATTTACAATGACAGATAACTGTCAGTGAAAGACAACCTGTGTAAATAATCCTTCAGTCACTCCAAAAAGCCATAACACTTACTTTCAAATACTGAGCCTAGGCCCTAGAGTCTAGGGCTTGGGATGTTTGTTGCTGACTGAGGGGCAAAACAGACCAGCTAGAAACCCCGGCATTGGGGTGAAGTGGAGGCATGGCGACTGCAAGATGCACACCCCGATGCATGCCCCCATGCTGGCATCATGTCGCTTGCCCAACCACACAGTTGGTGACATCACAGCACTCCTTTGGCTCAGCATTCAGATGATGCACACCAAAAGGAGAGCCAGAAAATGCCATGGTAGTGGCGGCAAAGGCGCCTTTTTGCTGGCTCTAAAAGGAATGGCATTTTGCTATTTCTTTTAGAGCTGGCAAAGTGCCGGATCGAGCATGCAGTGTGCAGTTGCTGTGGCCCTGATCCAGCACTGAAAGGGGCAGTGTGATGCTGCTCTGTCAGGGTGGTATGGTTTGCCCCTGAGTTATCTTGTTGTGGTGTTATAGTACTGTTGAGATGGTTATAAGATACACTATCTACTTTGTTGTTCAGTTCCATATTTTTTACGTTAAAATTGAAGTCTGGAATCCCCTTCTTATTTTGTCTTATATTTTGTCCCAAAGAGGGTCCAACTCTTCTTTTTGTGGCTGTGATATGTGTCTATATGTGTCTCAATAATGTAAAAATGTGATTCAGAAAGGCTGCCTTTTGTACAAGTCATATATTAATGTTTCAACATTTGTTAAGCAGCAATAAATTGAATAACTTTCCAAAATAGATGTAATAATGTTTAAAATCATTAACACACTGATAAGAAACAGAAAATAAAATTTTATTTTATTATATTTGGCATTTTAACAAACACTATTAAAATTAAAAGGACCAAAATGAAAGCAAGTATGTTTAAACACCATTACAATTTTCAGATAGAAAGCCAGGAAATCCAAAGATGAGGTTGACATTCCTTCCTTAATACATGCCCTGTTTTGATTATCCCCCCTGAAGGATTTGATTTAAGAATAAATGTCATTCAAAGAACTCTGCATACACAATGACTCACATCGCACTATCAACAGAGCCCAACATTTCATTTTCCTTTGATTGATCTAAGACTTCACATTTGGAACTCAACATGCAGTGCTGAATTTTGACCCATAAACATTAGTATAACAGCAGCCATTTTAAAAGGAATTGAGTACAACCTGGAAGAAATTCTCTTTAATTCTAATTCACATTCTCATTTTAATTCTAATTCTCATTGTTATTTTCTCTGTCTTACACACACACACACAATCACACACCTCAGCCCTTTTACTAGTCCTGATTAGTGTATAGTCACTGAATCAAACTGGATTTGCCTATGTGTTGACTCAACATTCAACAATGGCACTAGCCAATAGGATACCAGCCATAAACACATTGCTGAATATGACAATTAGACCATTTTGCTACTATATCAGAAATTGCAGGGATGGTATGACAGACATCCAATATAACTCCCAGGAATTATACTTAGGTCACCTTCTAGGGTGGTTGCAATTATTTTGGCCACTCTTGCTATTTAGAGACAACTTGCAGACATCAGCTGTTAGGTTTGCTCCCAAGAGCTGTATGCCTACACAACCAAAAATTGACACAGATTTCAGTAAATGAGGCTGCAAGGAAGCCTATACCCATTTAACTAGAAATTAGCCCTATTATTATTATTATTATTATTATTATTATTATTATTAGCCCACCTCTCCCTGTGCATTGAGGCAGGTTACAATAAAAGAAACATAATATAGTAAATCATAAAATTTTACAATCCCCAACCCACCACCAATATAAAATATAACACTCAATTACAAATTCAAGAGAAAGATGATAAAATTACAAATTCAAGTTAAAATTAGTTAGAACAGTTAAAAAATAGGCAGATGGTAAAAATAGCTGTGGGCAGATGGAATTTGTCTTTTATTTTGGGAGATCAGTCAGTCAGGGAAGACTTACTGGAAGAGATCCATCTTGACTGCCTTCTTGAAGGCATCAAAGGTAGTAATCTGATGGATCTCCTCCAGCGAGTCATTCCACAGTTTTGGAGCAGCTGATGAAAAAGCTCCTCTGGTCAGGAGTGTTTTATTGGGAGTATTTTGTTTGTATATTCCTGCATGGCATGGGGTTGGACTGGATGACCCTTGTAGTCTCTTCAAAGGTTATGATTCTGTGATTCCACTAACAAACTGCACTATACTTGCAACCATACTGGGCAATGTCTTTTAGTAAAAGGCAAAAGATTTATACGATCTGAAGAGAAACCAGAGTATATGGGCAATGTCTCTTAGGAAAGGATTCCTCTCCAAACTTTAAAGGAGCTACCCAAGGTGCCAAACTCTATCCCTCCAGCCCTCCAAATACTCCTTTACGTTTAAGACTAAAGCCTGGGGAGGATTCACTAGCTGCACTGACGTTAGATCCACAAGCTTTACATTTATGTGTTCAGTTCCTAGGGAAACAATAACATGCCATAATGTGATACCATCTTTGTACTATAGCTGATATAGTATATTTGGATGATGTGATCCCACAGTAGACAGAATAGTAAGACTGGATATTTTTAGCTGTCCTTTATATGCAGTTCTCTCACAAAGCTTTCCCCCTCTGCAGCAAAGACAACCTTTTGCTTGTGATTCCAAACAACAGCTTCAATCTAGGTCAGTGGTTCCCAACCTTTTCTATGCCCCACATCCTTCAGCAATGTTTGGTCAATATTCACACCCCCTACAAAAGTAATATCACATTTGAAGATGAAGGCATCTTATTTCTAATTTTTGAACCACAAATTGAACCACATACAATACTGTGGGTGAACAAACTGAACTTTAAAAAAATAAACTTTTTATCCTGTGCATAAGATGCAAATCTAAAATGATCAATTAGATTCATTTTTATTCATAAGCAATTGAGTGATGACTCCTGACTCCTCTCTCACGGACACAAGTCACACCCTAAAATTCCATCTTGCGTTCCCTAGGGATGTGAGCACCCCAGGTTGGGAACCCCCGATCTAGGCTAACCTTAAGATCTTCAGGGAAAATTCTTGACAAAATGCCTACTGATCAAGTATCTACTGAATACATTACTACGAGTAATTATTATTACTCGTACTTAATTATTATTAGTCGTACTTAAATCCTATCAACAGCCCCAGCATCAGTAGACACTGACTCAGTGAAATTTACGTAAGTGTTGACTCACCATTCAACATTTGATTCAATAATTCTATTCTAGATAGGCTGTCATCCTATTTCTGTGTCTATGTGTCAACTAGAAAGACAGCATTTTTGTCTGTGATGTCCAAACTAGGGACTTCTCCTGATGGAGCTGCAACTGGATTCAACATTGCAATTCTTTTAACTGTTCATGCAAATCGTTTTACTTTGTCTAAGCATTTTAACTCAATTATTCTTTCTGGTCTAATGTTGTTGCTGAGTGGCTTCAAATCATTTCTGACTTATGGCAACCCTAAGGGGAATCTGTCATGGGGTTTTCTTGGCAAGTTTCTTCAGAGGGTGTTTCCCATTTTCTTCCTCTGAGGCTGAGAGAGTGTGACTTGCCCCAGGTTGCCCAGTGGTTTCCATGGCTGGGTAGAGATTCAGGCCTTAGTCTCCAAAGTCAAAGTCCAATGCTCAAACCATTACCTTATCCTGGTTCTACTGTATCTGCTGCATTTCTTTGTTTTGAATTATGATTGCATATTCCGGTCACTTCCATTGTTTTAGTCATAGATGTAGAGTTTCCTTATATCTTAAGGTTGTACAATGGTTTTCAACTATTTAAAAAAGTAAAATGAAATTAAATGAAATGAAAATATAAGTGAATTTCAGGAGGGGGGAAATGCCTTTTTCCATTCCACAAACAAATTAAGACAAGTGCCAGTGGAGGGATACTAGTTGAATTTCACCTACACTGATGGGTAATATACTATTATGGATTGTATTAAGTCACTTTACACTTTTATGTCCATTTAAATAAAAGGAGAGCCAGTGTGGCATATTAGTTTGAGTGTTAGACTATGATTCAGGAGATCAGGGTTCGATTCTCCACTCAGCCATGAAAAACTCACTCGGGTGACTTTGAGCAAGTCACACACTCTCATCCTCAGGGAGAGGCAACAGCAAACCTCCTCTGGACAAATTCAAGAAAACCCCATGATCGATTCACCTAGGATCACCATAAGTTGGAAACAACTTGAAGGCACATAACAACAAACATTTAAATAACATCAAAATATAGTACAGTGGAATACCCAATGTGCATCACTTTCTGGAACAAGGTAGTCCAGATCCTTAGAACAATATTTCTGCAAAGATTTCTTCTTTGCAACCATTATTAACAGCCCTTGAAATGCCCCCTTGAGTCTCATCAGGCTGCAATCCCTGTATACTCTATAGATGATAGATAGATAGATAGATAGATAGATAGAGAAAAAGTGCCATCGACCCCAATGGGGTTTTCTACTGAGCAGACATGCATAGGATCACACTAAATGTGGCAGTAAAGGAAGAGGCAAAAGAGTGATGTCTAGAAAGGCATGATCCAAAGTAAACAGTGCCAAGAATAGATCCCGTTTCAATGAAGCACAACCCCCATAAAGTGAAATCAAGCTGGTCATCCTAATCTGCTCTGCCTTTGTGATTCCTTGTAGACCTCGGCTAAGAAGATGTTGCAAAAGGGTCAGATCACTACTTTAATACTGTGCTTTAAGAATTAGATAATGGACAAAGAAATGGGAGCCAGAAAACTGCAGGGCCAATGTTATTTATTTGTTGTATCGCCTTTAGATGACAGGGAGTTCTGGAGCTGTCCAAGGTACTTAAATGTGGCTTTTGTAGCCTCCTTAGAGGAGGTTGTTTCTATGCCCTTGGATCATGGCTAGGGTATCATCATCATCATCATCATTTATAAAGTCCTGTAAATTTAGGACAAAATAAACTGACCACATCCCTCACGACCAAGGTGTGGATGCTGAAGGAGATGGGGTGGGGAATCCTATCAAAGAAAAGCCAGGGGGGGGTACTATGTTTCACTCGTTTTGTACCACAAAAACAAGCTGAATGGGAGCCACCCATGGTATAATACAGGAGAGGAGACGTCCGTTTTTGTTCTGCCTTGAGAATGGGTGCACCCACACTGCGGAATTAAAGCAGTCTGACACCACTTTAACTCTGTCCTACACAATCCGGGGGTTTGTAGTTTGGTGAGGTGTTCAGCCTGGTTTGTCAGAGTCCTTTGGTGCCTCCCCAAACTACAAATCCCAGGATTCTGTAGGATAGAGTCACGGCAGGGTTGGAGTCCCAGCTCAGCCCTGAAAACCATTGGGTGACCTTGGGCAAGTCACACGCTCTCAGCCTCAGGGGATGGCAATGGCAAACCTCCTTTGAACAACTCTGGCCGAGAAAACTCCAGGATAGGGTCGCCTTCGGGTGGCCATAAGTCAGAAACGACTTGAAGGCACACAACAACAACAAAAGTGGGATCAAACTGCTTTAATTCTGCAGCGTGGATGCACCCCCATGTTGAAGGATTTGGAGCCAAACAAATATGATCACCGTTCGCATCTCACATTGACAGCACTTCGATACCACTTTAGCTGGCAAACCTCCCTCCTAAGGAATCGTGGGAATTTGTGCTTTGGAGGGGAACTCTGGCAGAGAATTCCAAGTCCCTCCCCAAACTGCAAATCCCAGGATTCTGTAGAATGGAGCCATGGCAGTAAGTATGTTGCAGTTGTCGTTGTTTTGTGCTTTCAAGTCATTTCCGACTTATGGCGGCCCTAAGGCGAACCTATCACTGGGTTTTCTTGGCAAGATTTTGTTCTCTCGGCCTCAAGGGATGCCAATGGCAAACCCTCCTCTGAAGAAACTGGCGAAGAAAACCCCATGATAGCCTCCAGATCGCCATCAGTTGGAAAGGACTTGAAGGCACACAACAACAACAACAACAGCAACAGCAGAGGAACCAACACTCTTTCGCAAAGAAGGCTAAAGACTTTGCCAAAGGACTGTCTACACTGGCAGCTCCAAAGGAACGGTGTAAAATATGGATGCTCCTTATGAATATGGCCTCAAATGGGGGAGGCTGAGCTTGTCCTTCTACCTTTCTTCTCTCTGTTGTTGTCGTTGTTGTTTTGTGTTTTTCAAGCCGTTTCCAACTCATGGCGACCCTTGTTACTGCGTCGTTTCCGACTAAGGCCAACCTATCATGGGATTCTCTTGGCAAGGTGCTTCAGGTGTTTGTTTGTTACTAGAGCCCTCCTCTGAGGCTGAGAGAGTGCGACTGGCCCGAGGTCACCCAGTGCATTTCTATGGCTGGACATGGATTCGAACCCGGGATATACATTGATGATGATGATGATGATGATGATGATGATGATGATGATGGCTCTCTCTCTTTTCTCTGTGGGCCTCCCTTTTTCAGCCACAGTCACCTTCTCTCTGGAGCAAGTGTTTCAAGGCTGGACAGGGAAGGTTTCCTTGTGTGAACTCCTGTTTGCCTGCCCTGCTAGGCCTATGTTTGCACACTTTGGGCCAGGAGAAAAGTGTGTGTTGTGTGTGTGTGTGTGTGTGTGTGAGACAGACAGGGAGAGAGAGAGAGATGAGTCCCAGAGTTGGGAATGGAAGGGGGGCTTGTCTCTTTCTCTTCCCAGAGCGGCCTTTCCCCGTCCCTTCGCTGCTTACTTAGGCTAATGTTGGCCATTCCGTTCCCATTGCGCTGGGCGACGGGGCAAACATCCCCCCACGACCCCTTTTGCTTCCCTCTTTCTTCGCTCAGGGCACCCTCCGAGCCATCCCCTCCCTCGGCCGGAGCTCCAGGCAAAGGCCCTCTTTCGCCCATCGCTGCCATCCTCTTCTTTCTTCCTTCTTCCAAGCAGGCCCTCTTCAGCTCCATCCCAGCTGGAGAGAAAGAAAGAAAGAAAGAAAGAAAGGGAAGGAAAGAAGGAAGGAAGGAAGGAAGGAAGGAAAAAAAGAAAGGAGAGAAGAAGGAGGGAAGGGAAGGAAGGAGGGAAGAAGGAAGGAAGGAAGGAAGGAAGGAAGAAGGATTTAAGGAAGGAAGGAAGGAAGGAAGGAAGGAAAGAAAAGAAAAGGAAGGGAGGGAAGAAGGAAGGAAGGAAGGAAAAACAAAGAAAGTAAGGAAGAAGGAAGGAAGGAAGGAAGAAGAAAGAAAAGGGAGGGAGGGATGGAGGGGAGAAGAAAGTAAGGAAGGGAGAGGAAGAAAAGAAGGAAGGAAGGAAAGAAGGAAGGAAGGAAGGAAAGAAAGAAAGAAAGAAAGAGAAGAAGGAAGGAAGGAAGGAAGGAAGGAAAAGGAAAGAAAGAAAGGGAAGGAAGGAAGGAAATAAGAAAGGAAGGAAGGGAAGGGAAGGGAAAGGAAGGAAGGAAGGAAGGAAGGGGAATATCCTTTGGATGGAGGTTGGAGAAGGCCCACCCGGGGGTCCTGGGAAGAAAGGGCCTGTGGCCCAGGAGGCCCAGCCGGTCTCCCTCTCCTTGGAGCAAGCCCTTGGGCCTGGCCTGTCGCTTCCCATCTCATCCGCCTCTTAAGCCCTTAATCCGGTTCTCTCTGCCTCTTTCTTTGGGGTTTCTAAAGCCCAGAAGGGATTGAGGACGGGGGGGGGAGATGTCAGACTAAGGTCCCTTCCTTCCTTCCTTCCTTCCTTCCTTCCTTCGCCCAACTCCAGAGTCCGGCCGAGAGGGAGGCCAGGTAAGCCTTGGACGGGGCGGAGGTCTGCTCTCTCCTCCATGAAGGGAGGATGGCTCACTACTGCCAGCCCCATCATCCCCCACCACCATCATCATCATCACCATCTCCTCTCTTGGACCTCTGGGGCCGCCACCTTCGGGAAGAGGCTCAGCCCCGACGGCAGATGGGTCGGGATCTCTATGCCTTCTCCACCTCGGGGCCACCTTTGGGCCAGAGAGTCTTCTCCAGGGCTTCAGGAGGAGAAGGAGAAGAAGGAGAAGAAGGAGAAGAAGGGATGCTTGGCTTGGAGGAGGAAGAGGAGGCCAGGAGAAGGAAGAAGCAGCATCAGAGGGCTTTCCTGGGCCGGGCCAAGCGCAAGAGGGTCATCACCCACCGCCAGCGCCAGGCTGCCAACGTCCGCGAGAGGAAAAGGATGTTCAACCTCAACGAAGCCTTCGACCAGCTGCGGAAGAAGGTGCCCACCTTCGCCTACGAGAAGCGCCTCTCCCGGATCGAGACCCTGCGGCTGGCCATCGTCTACATCGCCTTCATGACCGAGCTGCTGCGGGGGGACGCCAGGTAGAGATGCCAGGGACACCTGGGCACAGCAGGGACTGAGGGGCCCCAGTGGGCAGAGCCTGGGCAAGGCCTTGCTCTGGACCACTCTTCCCAGAAGAGCCCCCCTCTCCACAGCTTTTGTGGACTGGCACTCCCAGAATCCCCCTCAAACAGTTTTTTGTGGATTAGCAATCCCAGAATCCCCCTCAGACAGCACTCCCAGCCAGACAGGTTTTGTGGACTAGGGCTCCCAGAATCCCACCACCCCCAGACAGCCAACTTTTGTGGACTGTTAATCCCACCCAACCCACTCAACCAATTTTTTTGTGGACTAGCACTCCCTATACAGAAGAATATTCCCCCCAAACCAGCCAGTTTTTGTGGACTAGCACTCCCAGAATCCCCCTCAGCCACCATTCCCAGAATATCTCCCCAGACAGCCAGATTTTGTGGACTAGCAATCCCAGAATCCTCCCAAAAAGCAGCCAACTTTTGTGGACTATTACTCCCAGAATATCCCTCCCAGTCAGGCAGTATTTGTGGACCAGTACTCTCAAAATATCCTCCAGAGAGCCATCTTTTGTGGACTAGCAATCCCAGAATCCAGCTCCCAGACAGCCAACTTTTATATGGACTATTACTCCCAAAGTGTCCTCCCAGCCAGTCAGTTTTTGTGGACCAGCACAACCGCAGGGACTTAGTGGGAAAACTAGTCCACAAAAGGCACTTGCCAGATCTCCTTCTGGCTGGATTCTCCAACTCAAGAGGAAGAAGGAAGGATCTGTCATCGATGGGACCCTGGATCTTGGCAGCTTCTTGGATTATATAAAGGTTTTGCAGCGAAATCTCCGATGGGGAGGTTTCTTGGATAAAAGGCCATCTGAGGCGAGAAGGGCAAGTGAGGGCAAGTGAAGGCTGTCTTAAAAGACAAACCGAGGCCTTTCTTAAAAGAGGGGCATTGGATGGCACAGGAGAGGGGGCGAAGGGCTGCAATGGGGGGGGGGGGATTTGAATGTAGGTAGGGATCCTGAATAAAGTCAAGGGTAGGAGGGTGAGAAGCCAGCCTGGTGTAGTGGTTTCAGGACTTGGATTTGGACCCTGGGGATCAGGGTTTGATTCCTTGCTCAGCCATGGAAACCCCACTGGGTGACATTGGGAAAGTCACATACTCTCAGCCCCAGAAAACCTGATGAAATCATGGCATTTAGTATTTATATTTTTATATCACTTAGTAGTGAACTCAACACTCTCAAGGCGGTTTACAGTCTGTAAGCCAGTTGCCCCCCCGACAAGCTGGGTATTCATTTTACTGACCTGAGAAAGGATGGAAGGCTGAGTCAACCTTGGAGCCCTGGGAGTGAACTCACAATCTTGGGGCTGTGGCTTTAGCATGGCCTCAGGGTTGCCATTAGAAGGCACACAACAACAACAGGGGGACGATTCTGGAAGAGGGGCTGGAACCAAACCTCGGTCTCTTAACAGCTCCAGCCTATACAAGTCTTCAAAAATGAGACCCATTGAGTTCAATAGGCCTTGCTCACAAGTCAATGAGTCTGGAAGCTTGAGAGGTTTGAATCAGAACACTCCTTTGAGGGTCCAAATATTCCAGAGTGCCGTTCTTGGATTGAGTAGGAAAGTATGAGGAGACAGTCTGTAGTGGTTTCAGCATTGGAGTAAGACACTAAAGGCCAGGCTTCAAATCTCTGCTTGGCCATGGAAGCCCACTGGGTAGCCTTGGGAAAGTTGCATTCTCTCGGCCTCAGAAGAAGGCAAAGGTAAACCCCTTCTGAACATATCTGGGCAAGAAAACCCCAAGATAGTTTTAAATTAGGGTCACCATCAGTCTGAAAAATCTTGAAGGCACACAACAACAACAACAACAACAACAACAGGATGGCCAGGTCCTAGTAAAGTTAAGCTGGTCTTTGTATCTAAAGAGCCATTTTTAAAAACCCCGAGTTGTCTCAGCAGGAAGAGGGAGGTAAGGGATCAGATAAGAAGAGGGGACTGGGGTGGAAAACCCAATCCTTTCAGAGAGGCAGCCCACGAGGAATGTGGTATGAATGCACACTTCTGTGCATTTTAGCATAGGCAGAAAATGAAGACAATTTAGCAATGTATCTGGCACAAGCGCACTAATGGAGAAGATCCTCATTTAGGGTGGAGGAGATATGGGCAGGTAGCCAGGACCATACACATCCCTTTTCTACTTTAAAAAAGGTGAAGTATTGGATTTTTGCAAGCATAAAATGTAATCTTGCTTTGGTAAACTGAATTACAATATTAGATCAGATTCGGTATCACTCTTGTCACATACAGTGCCCTAAAGGAAGGAAACTGGGATAAGATCACACTTTTGAAGAAGTGAAGCTGAGAGGATGAGCCCATACACTATCATTCTGTCCCATTCACACAATTCATGTTGTTTTAAGCGCTTAGTCTAAGGTATGAAGACTTGTACAGATGTCCTCTTTTGTATGACTTTGGGTATGTTTCATGTGTCCCAGCAAGGCAAAAAAATGAGGATCAGATGAGACTCAAAAATTAGACTCATCAAACACATGCATTTTTTCCACTGGCTTCCATGTCAGAATATGTATCTGGTGAGCTACTTTCCAGAGACCTACACATATTAGTCTTTTTTGATAGAAAAAAGAAAGGGTTTTGTGATACCTTGAAGACTAACCCAATTTATTTTAGCATAAACTTGCATGCACCTGAAGAACTGAGTTGTAATGTGTGAAAGCTTTTGCTGAAATAAATTTAACATTTGTAAGGGGCAACAAGATTCGTTCCTTTTATGACACAAGAAGTAGTTTTGGATTTGCTTGCTTTCAGATGTTTACTTCCAGATACTACCGGTATGCCTACGAACCACACTGCTTGTAACTTGATCCATCTATCCATCCTCACTGTAGTATTTTTTTTTCCTTTCTTGTTGCTGTTACCTGCTTGCACTGAACTTGGTAAAACTGAACCATCCTAAACCTAAACTGAACAAACATAAACAAATCATGGGTGTTCCTCAACTTTTTCAGTTTAGAGAAAAGGCAAGCGAGTGAGAACACAGTAAAGCTTTGTAAAATGTTTGCCCTGCCCATGATGTTAATACAGTAAGTAGGGAAACTATTCTCTCTTTTCCATAATGTTAGAAGTTGGGTTCAACCTCTGAAGTGGAATGGAGGGAGATTCAGTGCACAGGAAAGTTCATGCAGCTCACTAAAGAATGTATTTCTGCAGGGTGTGGTGATAGCTGTCAACTTGGATGGCTTCAAAAGTGGATTGTTCAAATTCACAAAAGTTAAGGTAACAAGGGTTACTAGTTAATGTTACTTCCTGTATCAGTTTCTGCAGAATGCAAATAGGAGGGTACTAAACATATTCATCTTCTGCCTGTGGGCTTTCCAGGGCTATAGACTAGCCATTATGTGAAACAGGCTGCAGGATCAGCTCCTATTCTGATCCAACAGAGTTGTACCTTTACTGTGCTTATAAACAGCATTTCTGATATGAACCAGTTCAGTTCTGGGCACCACAATTCAAAAAAGATGCGGAGAAACTGGAGCATGTCCAAAGGAGGGCAACTAAGATGGTGAAGGGTCTGGAAACCATGCCCTATGAGGAACGCCTTAGGGAACTGGGGATGTTTAGTATGGAGAAAAGAAGGTTAAGAGGTGATAGGATAGCCCTGTTTAAATATTTGAAGGGATGTCATATTGAGGAGGGAGCAAGCTTGTTTTCTGCTGCTCCAGAGACTAGAACACAGAACAATGGATGCAAACTGCAGGAAAAGAGATTCCACCTCAACATTAGGAAGAATTTCCTGACAGTAAGGGCTGTTCAACAGTGGAACACACTCCCTCTGAGGGTGGTGGAGTCTCCGTCCTTGGAGGTCTTTAAGCAGAGGCTGGATGGCCATCTGCCATTGGGGATGCTTTGATGGAGAGTTCCTGCATGGCAGGGGGTTGGACTGGATGGCCCTTGTGGTCTCTTCCAACTCCATGATTCTATGAAACCAACTTCCATTGTTGCTATTTCGTGTGGAAATCATGCAGCCCTCCAGATGTTGTTGGCCTGCAAGTTTCAGCATTTATAGCCAGTAGAGCCAGTGGCAAAGGATGACTGGAATCCCACTCCAACAATATCTGGAGCATTGTGTTGTTGCCACAGTAGAAGTCTGGAACTCTGCCAGTAAAAACACCCTAACATTTCTGATAACATATCTTGCTGGAATCAGGATCCGTCTCTAATATTCGTTTTATTCATACTCTATTATTAGTCAGAGCTAGCAAGATTATTTTTATTGCTACTCCTTCTTCCATATCCATAATTCGTGTTCCTTTTATAAAACATCCCTTCTTTTTTTTTTTTACCATCCATCTTGGTATATCTGCTCTCCAGGTTATTTGGATGTCTTTTCCCATAGAGACTGACCTGGAGCATCAACCTCATGATAAAACAGGGAAATTTTACATGCCAGACCGTTTGCTACAAAAAAAGGAGGGGGAGTGGAGGAAAGGAAAGGAAAGGAAAGGGAGCTAACAGCACAAAATAAATCAATCTGTTAGTCCTTGTCTGCCCATTAATGGGAGTATATTTTATTCTGTCACTGTGAAAATCACTAATTGGGGCACAGACACATCCATTTTGTGGATTCAGAAATCTATACTTATTTTCATAAAACTATTGTTTTGGTCTCTATATCAGCTTATCTAGTGAACTTTACAGTAAATGCTATATAAACCACCCCCTTTTAAGTGAAGTGCTTCGTAATGTAAACAAGCTCCTGTCACATAACACAAATATGGTTGGGTTTTCCCTGCTTGGCTTAATGAAAGAAAAAATCATGTTGAATACATAATATTTTCAGTATTGAAATGAATTACTCTCAGTGTTACATTACTAATCCCCAACCCAGGAATGAAACACAGATCTGTTACCTAACTTACAGGGAGTCCTGACAGGACATCCACAAATGGTATTCAATGAGGAAATTTAACTCAATAATTTAATTGCAAGAGGGCCAGAGTAACTTCTGGCTGGGTGCTTGGTCTTTGTATAATGGTTTGAGACCCAGAGTCTATCTAGCCCAGTATTGACAACTCTGACTAGCTCCCAAACTACCAGTACTTGCCACATCTGAACCTTTTTAGCCTCTAAAATTAGAAAACATCAAGATGTACACACATACAGGTCTGATACTGTTGGCCATAAGGGCTTGTCATATAAATTTCAGCTAAACTCTAGGAGAAATAGCCCAATGGTACACACTGTTTGACAGTGGAACAGATGTGTATTTAAGCAGAACCCATCTAGCAGGGATACTGTAATTGCATCATGCACTGCACACTGCACTGAGGAGGATTCCCTTGACAAGATGGCTTCCAAGATCCCTTCCATCTTTACAGTTCAATAAGTTGGCTGAAGGAAGAAACATTTTCTTCTGCTCAGAGAACTATCTTCTGTGCACTACATTAGTTTGGCTAAACACATCAGGGATCCTGACACAGAACTAAAACAGAATATAAGTATTTCAGCAACTTGGACTTGACCTGGGCATTCCCTCTCTGACATCAGGGCAGTGGTCCTTGAACAACAACAACAACAACCTTCAAAGAGAAATAAGTGAATTAGAAAATATACACAAACTCCAATCCATCAACAATGACTTGAACTAACCATGACTTCCTGGCACACTACACATATTATAACATTGGTCAACAGTCCAGCCTCAGGAGGATGTTCTTAACAAATTTGTGATATCTCTTTTCTGGATTCTTGCTTGCACATACCATATTCCAAAACTCCCTCCATTGGTCATATGGTCATCTGCCCACCTTGGCCTTAGGCAATGTTTTCCCTCCTTTTTTGTCCCTCGGTGACCATAGTTGAAACTGAACTTGCCACCCCATCACCAGACTCACAGGTTTGGCATTTCTGTGGCTGTTCAGACAGTTTGGTTATAAAGGTCCTTCCTGGGCACTGGTTCACTCCATGCATCTGAGGAAGTAGACCAAGTCTACAAAAGCTTATGCTATATCTTTCACATAGTCTCAAAGGTGCTACAAGATTTCTTTGCATACTGGACTTGACAGCACGTGTGCTTGTGAGAAGAACTTGACTAATAACATCAGTTCGAGCTAGACTGTAAGTACCCTTAATATAAAATCCATTATGGATTCTTTCATCACTGAGCCACTAAGAGCATGTGTAATGTATTGCTTAGAGTGCTGTGTTCAGGAGATCCAAGTTTAAATCCCCACTTAGACAATAAACTCATTGAGTAATCTTGGGTTAGTCATTCTCTATCTCTCAGCCTCATTCGCCTCATAGTTGTTGTAAAAATAGAGTGAGATATGAAACATGCACTCTACCTTGAGCACATTGGAGAGAATATTTTACTTGGAGAAGTTACTTGGAGTGGAGTAGAATCCCCCAGCCAGTATGGCCCTTGGGAATTGTATTCCAAAACAGTAACTTTTTCCAAGCTCTGAAAAGGTAACTGAAAACAGTCTCTTGGAGGTGGACAGTAAGCCAAGCTGCTGCATCAAATTTTCTTCAAGCAGTTTCCCCCACCCCTGTCCAAAATTACTCTTTAGAAGAACTCTCTGGCTAGTTTTTAAAATATGCACCAGAATTATATGACTTATTTTTGTTCACTGCTTAGGCCTGAAAATGAGAAGAATCATCTGTAAGAAGCTGAGGAAGAAAGGCCTTATGAGAGGAAGGGAAGCAATGATAGTATGGAATTAATTTTATTCTTCATTGGAGCTGGTGTTGAATTTCCAAAAAAAGTTTTATCAGATCTCTGGAAACTTTGCCAAATGATCATTAAGCTGATATTTTAGCTCCTCTTAAGATCATATCTCCTCCATACACAGAACACAACTGCTAATCATGGGCGGATGTGGAATTAAGCATTAGCCAAGCAATATATCCTTTGCCTCTTACAATCCTACAGCCAAAAAAAGAAAAAGAAAAAAAAGGGGGGGGGGCTTTGTAGGGCAGATCCAGCAGACAGTTCCATAACTAACACCCTATCACAATACTAAAATATTAAAACAAAGCCATGCCCTGTTTTCCCCCCACAGGCTGGAGCATATTAACAAGTAAGTCTTGTGCACATCACAAGGAAGTCTAGTGCCCATCACTATTATAAACAGTTGTGTGCTTGGTACTCCACAGAGACACTAGCCATATTCTTGCAACCCTAATTTCTATTGCTGTAAATCCAGTATCCAAGAGGCTACTATCTAAATACCCCAAACATTTCTATTGATATTTATATATGGATTTGAAAGTAGCATGAGCTGGCAACTATGTTATTGTGCTAGTTAATTTGGCTGAATGATAAAATGGTTCAGCTGAGGAACCTGTGGTTCTCCAGGTGTTGAAGTATAACTTCCATAATCTTTGTCTTAGTGAATGGTAGTTAATAGGACATGCAGGGGTTGGCCGACTGGCATCTTTGGCCAGCCTAGGGGTGAAGTCAGGGCATGGCGTCTACACAAAGCACACCTCGACTCTGCCCCCAGGCTGGTGTGACGCTGCGCACCACACCAAATGGTGCACAGCATTTCGGCACTCCTCTGGTGCTGCATCTAGATGGTGTAACACCAAAGCAGTACCATAAAGCTGTGGTACCAGTGGCTACAGCACCCTTTCCAGTGGTTGCTGCAGCCCCCATCTGGCGAAGACGAAGGTGGCTGCAGGCCACCCTTTCAGTGGTGGTCTGCACAGCCCCATAGCCACACAGACTTCCAGTCTGTAAACTAGATAAATAATGACTGACAATGCCAGAGGATGGACTCAAAACTTTCTTTGCAGAACATGAAGATACTAAAGATTTATCAGAGACATTACATTTCCTTCACAGCTCATTAAGACTGTTCATACCCAAGCTGATATTCAAAGCATCTAATGAAAGGCAGCATGCTGCTGTAATATGCATATCCCTAAAATACAAAAATGAAAGTAATTGCTTAACAAGAATTGTAGCCCTGTTGGTGCTCAATAGACAAATGGCCACAGCAATGACCAATATCAAAATGACCCTCAGTACCATTGGCACTATCCAGACCTTTTGAATTAGAAATCCAATCAGTCCCAGCTACTGTGGACTAAGGCTAGGAATTATGCAGTCTGGGACATCTCAAGGGACCCAAACTGGGGAAGGCTTGGCATGGTATATATAAATCCTTGAAGAAAAGTCTTAGATAGGGAAAAGGCTTCAAATGAGCCCATTCACACATCCAAAGAGGGTGCAGGACCATTAAACCATCCCTGCCCATACCTTTAGTATACCTGGTAGCCACACCCTCTAACCCGATGTGGCTAGAAGACATAAGAAGGAATTATGCATATTGACTAGTATACACACAAAGAGCAAGAACCACCATTCACATGGAGGACATAGAAAGGCATACATCAGTGCCCATGTAGGGCCCTTCTCACTTGTCCCAAGTGAGTAGATGTGGAGTGTACAGTCAGTGTGCACATCAGCACTGTGTGTGTGCAGCCATTCACCTCATCAACATGTAAAAAGTTTTCTTTTAAACCCTAGAAAGATATTCACAGATATTAGAGTTAAATGAATTTGCCAGTTGAGGATGGAATCCAGCTTCTTATTAATATATTTGTGATTGTACTAAGCCAGTGCTCAGATTTTTGTGACAACATGGGCCTTGGCAAAATATAGGATATATAGATAGATAGATATAGATATAGATATATAAAAATCTGACACCAGAAAAAACATTAAAGCAATGAGTCTGCAGAATGAGATCTTATTTTCCTCTCATATCATTTGCCTTGGATGCATTGCCTACTTTCTTGTGTGTTCTGATTTTGTAGGCTCCAAACTGGATTTGGAATAAAAAATGTACATGATAGAATGTGTATGTTGCCAGTCTTCCATAGTTACAAATGACACTTCTGAACTGTTTGGAGCTCTCTTTGTATGTTCCTTGGAATATTTTTTTGGCACTGTTCTTGTGCTCCTCAATGCTGCTTGAAAAAGGGTTACCCCCAAAATGATGTCAGTTAATGGCTTCTTGCTATAGCCTAAAGTGCATTCCAATATAAATCCAGAGTTTCTGATGACATAAAACATCCATTGTCACTAAGAAACATATTGGTCCATTTGTAGTGTAGTTAATAGGAAACAAACAAACAAACAAAACAAAAACAAAACAAAACATCTCTAACATTAGATCAAGAATTAGAAAGGTTCATAACTTAAGTACGATTGTAGAGATAAAACTGGCTTGTTTGGAGTCCGTTTTACAACAGGATCTCTATTCCAGTTCAAGGCCTTATCTTAACAAAGAATGCTTAGTTACATTATTAAATGCTGCTGAATGCCATTGTAATTTGGCCAATGCTTCTGGTTTAGCACCAAAACAGGACAAAAGTAATGCAAAGCTGAATGTGAATGATAACAGTAGACTGCCCTTTGACACCATTATCAGTGTCCAGTATTATCACAGTACTCACAGACTCTTCTCTTGGGTTTTGTTCATGCTGTTAAATGTACAGAGGGTGTATTTTTTTACCTTCAGATCACAAGCTATCCAGCTGATTAAAGACGTCTTAAGTTATCTGTACATTTAGAGAAATCACTTGTCTACCACAATATGATTATTGCTTCCCTGATTGGGAAGCACCATCACTAAAACATGGCTAATAGCCTGAAGGTTAGTCAGGAATCTCAAAACGGGGACAGCCAGTCTGCAGATTCAGACTGTGAAGAGACAAAAGTTAGGTAGAGAAAAAAAGGCTGGAGTCTGTTTGATAGGGCCCAAAGAAAGAGTAATGGTCTCTCATCTTATATGGTCCCAGCTGAGCTGGTCTCTGCTCTCTAAATATGGGTCTGCAGCATCACAGAATCCAGCCTCCCCAGTATGGTTCAATGGTGGTGCACTGAGTGAGATGCCTGACTTGGGTGACTCTTTTTAAAACCCCAAATTTAAGACATCAAGCATCTTCTCAGTTGTAAGGAAGAGAGGAGGGTGGGAATGCCCTGAGAAATGAATGTATGAGTTTACCTAAGTGGCCTGGACCATCTGTTTGTTGTCTGATGAACAGTAGCTTCCCATGAGATGTCCAAAAACAACAAGTGACTGGAGTAACTGTGAAAGATGAAGAAGTAAAAAGTACAGTATGGAATTCAGTTTTCTCCACTACAACTACTTTTGGTTAATATACACCAACCAGAAGTGGGAATTTTTCAGTACCCTGACGTTGCTGAACTACAAATCCCATCATTCACAGCCATTGGCCATGCTGCCTGGGACTGGTGAGAGATGTAGTAAAACAATATCTGAAGCAGAGCAGAGAAAGTTACTATGAAGAAGAATGAATATATTGACGTGCTGAAGACATCCATAGCTAAGATGTGTTGGGAGGATACTCTGGGTCCGAAAGCATCATTCTACCACTGTTAAATTATGAGTGGCTTCAGCATGCTATTATTTTCATTCCTCTTAAATTTAATGCCACACTCTAATCTTGGTAGTGTCTGATCAGATTCCCTACCCTTGCTTCCTTTATTTAATACTCTGCCTTTTTCCCAGCACAGGCCTCGAGGTGAGGCACAACATGCATTAAAACTAAATACAGCTCAAAAATCAAACAGTTATAACATTCACAAACAATTTAAAACAATCAAATCAGCTCTCATACCCAAACTATGAGTTAAAACAGTTTAAATGAATTTCAAAACACAGCCCCCCCCCAAAAAAAAGAATAAGGAATACACATATCAATTAAAAGTGTCTTCCCTAACAGTCAGAGGCCCAAAGCCTTTCTGTTTAAGACGTTATTTTTCTACTGGGTGAAGGATAACAGAGAGGGGGCCAACCTTGGAAAGGAGCTCCATAGCCTGAAAGCAGCCACCAAGAAGTCCACTCTTATGTCCTTCTCAGTGAAGCTGGTGGGACCAAGACAAAACTCTGTCCTGAAGATATCAAAATGTGGCCAGACTCATGTGGAGAGATATTGCCTTTTTGAGAGTCTGCGATTACACATATAAAAGGAAGCATGCATGGCACAAAAGCATGCATGGCATCTCAAAATGTTGATGGAACGCAGTCCCCAGCATTCTTCACCAATGGCTATGCTGGTTAGGGATGATGGGAAGAGCAGTCTAATCACACCTGTAGGGCTGCCTGATTCTCATCTTTGGAACAGATTACATGAGAGTAGTAATTGTTGTCATCAATGCTTCAGACTGGAAAAACTCATGACTGGGAAGACATTCGGGTGGCAGACAAGGAAGCACCTGAACTGTACAGAAGGGAAACATTTGTCAGTGATATTGATTCCAAGCAACCTATTGAATCCACTCCTTACACTTAGGTCTTTACCCCACACATGCTGAACCAATAAATTGTTTACCCCATCACAGAGTGAAGTAGTCTAAATACATCGGCATCAGGATAGTAAGGCCTTGCAAGTATACCTTAATGAAAAAATATTTCTTTGGAGAATAAGCATCCTAACAAAAAGTAAACAATGTCTAGAGAGGAACCATGGTAATCACACACAAAATGAACCTGATCTCCATTTGCATTTCTTAAATTTCTCCAGGTAGTTTCCCTTTGCCAGCAAACAAAGCCTAGGCTGATCTGCTTGTGTGGTCCTTAGCTGTACTGGGAGGAGGAATTGGAATCATTCCAGAACTGGTTTCCAATCAGCTAGGCTGGCTGGAAAATATTTCCATTTACCCATATGGGCATATATGCATAGTGGGAAAACAAGTTTCTGTTCCTTCTCACTCACACCAGCCTTTGACTACTGCTTGCTTTTAGGGCAAAAAATATTTACCTAGCTTTTTACCTCAATGCCCTTGCCCCCCATAAATTCCAGCTATGGTGGAAATGCCTTACCTATTTGCTGTTGTAAACAAATGAAGTTCATTTTGGACAGTATGCATGCCTGAATTTTAGTCAGTGTGGTCAAAAGGAGAAAGTCTGAGTTCAGTCCTGAGTTCAGATCTTCCATTAAGCCATGCAGTCATTGGTCACTTTGGGGAAATTGCTTTCCAAAGGCCAAATAATAACCCCTGTTCCTGCCCCTCTCCCTCCCTCTCTATTTCACAAACACAATTCTCAATTTATATTCAATTATTGCATTGAATCTGGCCACTCCATCAGATCTGGGCATCACAAAGTTCTGGCCAACAGATATTCTGTTACAGGAATATCATTATATATCTATATTTAACTGAGGCTTTTTCAATTGAGAAAACATTTTCCCCATTTCCCCAAAAACTTATCTCACCCCCATGTTTCAGTGGTGAAAATATTAAGAGAATCACCCAAGCAGCCGAGGCAACTGTGCCAGGTTCTCTCTATTCACTTTTCATCCTCACATTAGCTTGTAGATTTAGCTAAAATGTACTGTAGTATAACTTCCATCCTAGGAGAAAGGCAGAGCATAAATCTAACAAACAAACTTTTGAGAATGATGAGGATTGTAGTCTCTTGAACACATCTGGAGGGCACCAACTCAAGAGCAATTGCACCATTTATACACTAACCAGCGAGCAAGGAACGATGTGAAAATTGATCGTAATCCGTTACTACGAATACTAAATCATATTGTTAATCTATAATGTATGATACAATGCAATACTACTGGACTCTCCAGCTTTGAAAGCCTTTAAATAGAGGTTGGATGTCCTTTATCTGTTAGACATTTTTTAGCTGTGGTCTCCTACAGTGTTAGCGACTGGGCTACATACCTTCCACTGCTATGATTTTAATATTATACAATAGCTAGAGTTTCAAACTCTTACATGACAAAGTAAATTCTATTGAATTATCTAGGGATGAACTGTGAACCAACATAGAAAGTGTTGTGCTATAGACATTATAAGCTAATTTGGCCTGGAATTCTAATAAGAACACTTTAGTTTTTTGTGGAGCTTTCGGGCTATGTGGCCATGTTCTAGAAGAATTCCTTTCTGATGTTTTGCCAGCATCTGTGGCTGGCATCTTTCATCTTCAGAGAAAGATGCCAGTCACAGATGCTGGTGAAACGTCAGAAAGGAACTCTTCTAGAACATGGCCACATAGCCCGAAAGCTCCACAAAAAACTATGGATGTCGGCCATGAAAGCCTTCGATAAGAACACTTTACTTTTTAAAAAAAAATCATTTTAATTTAATATTTTTAAATTATGGCATAATCCATGCCTTGATGATTTTTATAAAGTGACATGTGATAAAGCCATAGTAAATAAGAGCTAGCAGCTCTATTACTTTTGTGGATGCTGTAGTACAGTAACTATTTACTCTTAACTGTTCTGGGTGCGGGGGAACAGTCCAGAAATCTACTATTAATGTTAAAATGTGCACAAGAACAACTAAACACATTGCCAGAAACACTGATGTAAATCCTAAATAATTCCATGGAGGTTTAAAAAGTCATCCTAGATTTTCTCCCCAGAGAGATGGGAGGAAGCATACTTGATGCATATTTCTGCCAAAGCATTATATAGGAAAGGAATGGCAAAGTGTAACAGTTTACTTTGCTGAAGATCTTATGCTCTCCATGAACCACTTTTCTTTAATTAAAATGGGGTTCTCTGGGAAATTGTGTCCTCTTGTGGCCATTAGTAATACAACATACTGCCTTTTATCTTTTACACCACTGGAATATCTCCAGGGAATAATAAATTATCAGAGAGCTAAGGTGCACAAAAGAAAAACTTTATGAAGATCATTACTCCCCATAATAATACATCACTTGTGTTTAGCCGTACACATTAGCCTTAGCTTACTATATCTTGGTTTATTTTCCATATCCTAATCAATATCATGATGAAGTGAAATAAAATACTAAGGAGAAAACATGCAATGGAACAAAGAAAAAAAATATTAGCTGTGAGATATTTTGAATTTCTTCTTGTACTGAGCTGTTCAGCAATGGTTCTTGGAATTTGGATGCTGTTTATCATTAACAAATCTGAATTCAATGAAATACACCTTTGCATCTGCAGGTGATAAAAAGACAGACAAGCAGACAGACAGACAGACAGACAGACAGATCAACAGTGCTCTTGTTTCTTAGAATGAGCAACATGGTGTGTAACCAAACTCTCCGAAACCCAAAATCGGAACAGTAAAGAATACAGCCTGATGAGAGCTAGAATGGTGTATTTGTTGGAGTATTGGACTACAAGTCTGGATCAGGGTTCAGTTCCCCACTCAGCCATTGAAATCCATTGGGTGACCTTGGGTGAGTCACACATTCTCAGTCCTTAAAATCCTATTATAGGGTTGCCATAAGTCAGAAATGACTTGAAAGCACACAGCAACAACAAAACAACAACTGCCTGCAATTGATATATGGGACCACAGCATATGAGCATGATTTCTTTCCTTTAACTCATTTATATCCTGCTGTTCATTCAATGAGATCAAAACAGCATATACGCATTCCTCCTCTCCATGTTATTCTCACAAAAAGTGTGAGAGGAAGGATGGACTAAGAAAATGTAACTTGCCCAAGGTCCCCAGTAAATTTAATGATTCATTGCAGGTTAGAATCCTGACCTCCCAAATCCTAATCTAACATTACAATCACTAAACTAAACTATCCTGATTCCTTCCATCCTGAGCCAGATGTAGAATTTCTCAGCCATTCCATTTAATGTCTCGGGTCCACTCCAAATGTGCATCGTTGGCATGTGTAGTTTCCTTACTACTTCTGAAGCCTTCAGAATTCTGTGTGCATATCTGTGCTTATCAGAACAAATGGATGTGAATAGTCAAAATAATGTTTTATCTGTTTTTAAAAGAAGCTGATGAACATCTACATGCAGTAGAATGCTTATTACCTTAGTTCTCAAAATAACCACATTGCCTATATTCATTATTGTCCCTTTTCATACGAGGGGGTATCCAAAAGTTTTAATGATCACCTTTTTAAAAAATTGACAGAAGGTTTGTTTTGATTTCTAGTTATTAACTTATCTCTATGTAGTCACTAGCTAGATTTATACATTTTTCCCATCGTATCTTGACCCTCTGAATACCTAATATTGTAGAAGCCTGCAGATTGCACCTGATGAGGATTTTACACTTTAGTCACTTCTGGCAGAGAAGACCATCTCCCTGGTTCCCTCCAGACTGGACCTTTGAAGATGGTGAGACAGATAGATGGGCATTCCCAGAAAACCTCAAAACACTTGGAAGAAAGTGTATTTGTGGAGAGACAGTCTGTCAGGCTGGATCTAAGCCATATCCATATAGAGACTATATTATAGATAAGATATAATGCACTACAGAAGAAGACTCCTTTAGTGATTATTGATAAAAATTTAAATCTAGTGAGAAATTATATGACATCTATTAATTTAGAATAGGTTTGAAGAAGGAAAATATTAGACAGTTAAAACACGTCCTGTACTGTTAAATTCTGTTCTCAGTGATCAAAGCACAGTATTAACTTCTAACTAAATGGATATAAAATGTCTTAATTCAGGCAATACTGAACATGTGTACATAGAATAACCCCTTCTGATTTTTGTATGTTACTTCTGAGTAAACCCTCATATGACTGAGTTACATGTGTTGGCATATCACTCAGGGATGCCTTAGCATTTCCAGAAATAATGGTCCTTTCTTTTTAAATGAGTGTAAGTTTTTATGATCCTGAACTGCTTTCCTTGGCACAAAATGAATCCATTTGGAAATCTCAAAATAATTTCATGTCAGTCTAACAATCCATTCATTCCAAAAGCTAATCAAACATGAAGGGACACAGTTTTGCCATCCAGCAATGTCCCAGTTCTGCTTTCATAGATATGATGCCCTGCCTCTACAGAGTCTCTCCTTTCTTGAAAGGCTTTCTTCCAAGTCTTAGCCGGCCCTGGTTCTGTTCTTGTAAGTGAAGGAAATGTGGAGAAATTCAACCCAGGTCAAGCTGACCAAAGTCAAACTTGCCTCTGGTCACACAGACAGCTGGTTATTGCCTCTTTTTAAAATTTCATTGACCACTGAACTCCTTTCCCCGCTAAAACTCATCTTAATTTCTAAAAAGTATTTGATGTCCTGGATATTTAAATAGCTTTTCTTCATTTTATGGCTTCGTTGAAAAAAAAATCAGATAGTGATCTAAGGAAAGGTCAGTCATGAGGGGATTCTATGCTATGCAGGACTCTCTCTGGACATGGTCCAGACTCATAAATAGACTGGAGGCTCAAGAGAGTTTAAGAGCTTGCCAGAATGAATCCAGTCCTTCTCTTTACTACAAAATGGAGCCCTTTGTAAACTCAATAGTAATCACCAAAACCTGTCCTGCAAATTGAGGCAGTCACTTCAGGAAGCAAATGTTAGGAGGCGGCAGCAAGATATGGCCAGCTAACCTGAAGTCTTCAGATGTAGCAGAAGATGATGTCCCATCATTAGTGCTGAAGAAAGTTTCAGTGCCCTATCTAGTTGGCTTTTGGAGTTGGAATGGGAGATGGAAGCAGAAGGTCTTGGTTCAGTATGGCAGTTGAAGGGTGCAATTTTCATTTCATAAAATGGAGCACCATATATGAGTCCACAGGCATATGATATCATCCTGTATAATGCATTGAAATGATTGTGGCACACTGAAGTTTCACCTGAGTGTGAAGAACACACTGGGAGATCTGATCAAATCCCCATCGGAGACGAAAACACCGGTTGTTTTGGATCATGAAGCTCACCCTACTTTCCATCCATAAGTCGGAGAAGTCTTAGGGCCCAAGCAGACAAGCCAAAATAAAGCTGCTTTGGGTCAGTTTGGAGATATGCTATTTAAATGACACGTGCATCTTAAGAGGCCAGAAGCTGCACCAGAGTTGCGCTCCAGTCCTTAGGATTGGAATGTAGCTTTGGCGTGGCTTTGGGACTCTTAGTACGCATGCATCATTTAAACAGTATACCTCCAAAGTGACCCGAAGCAGCTTTATTTTGGCCTGTCTCTCTGGGCCCCTAGTTCCTGACTTAGGATTTTGAATTATCAATAATAAGTAAAAAAAGAAATAA
Organism: Urosaurus nigricauda; assembly: GCA_034509955.1. Taxonomy (NCBI): domain Eukaryota; kingdom Metazoa; phylum Chordata; class Lepidosauria; order Squamata; family Phrynosomatidae; genus Urosaurus; species Urosaurus nigricauda. The sequence goes on from JAOEGL010000006.1 coordinate 90,123,891, forward strand.
TGTACTGTGCTCATTGAACTTATTGATTCCCATGTAATGCTTCTGACTGGAATTTGCTTTCATTGGGGCTAAGAATAAATGCTAAAAAGAATGCTAAAATGATCTTTAGTCCACATAAAATAATTATACATCAGAAATTATTCCCATTGAGTGTACACAGAGGTAAGTTCCATTTACTTCACCGGAGTTTACTTTTTTATGTAAGAATTTTAGGATTGCATGTTCAAATCCTGATTTTGTCAAAAGGAACTCATGTATTTGGAGTTCATTTGAACTTAATGCCAAAGAGGGTGATTAAGAATGCAGCCCTCATAAACTGGAACCTATTAAAGGAAGGCTAATCCATTTTATATGATTTCCTCCAATATCTTATTGTTTGGACATGGGACTTGAAAAGAGAAACATGTATCTTAAAAGTAATTTTTTTAAAAAGCCATACTGTACTATCAGATGAATTAATATGAATTAATGAATTAATATTGAATTTCTTAAAGTTAAGACGGGGAGTTGACTGACAGCCAGATCTCCAAATTGTAGTGTTGCAAATGTATATATTTGTTATATTCTGCCTTTCCTACAAAGCTACTACAGTATTTGACATACATGACCCTCTCCACATTTTATCCTTACATTGACCTCTTGAAGTAGGTCAGGCTGAGAGAGAATGGCTGGACCAAGCTTGAGTTTTCATGGCTCACTGGGGACTAATACCTGGCTTTTCCAAGTCTTCATGTTGGTTCTTTAACTGATGTGCAATGCAATTCTTAGCGTGCTTGTTCAAAAATAAGTCCCACTATGTTTAATGGAGTTTATGCCCAGATAAGATTGCAGCCTTAGTGCTGAACTTACTTTATTCTTGGCCTGTGCTAAACCCTCATAGTTCAATGTTAGATCTATGGGTTTCACCACAGTTTGCTTCCAAGGGATGGTCAGGGTTCAAAGAAGTATGCCATCCCTTTCATATTCCCCATGAGTGAGTAACTTGATGTATTTCTCAAAGATACCTCTCGAATCTCCTCCTACACACACACAAACACAGACAAACACAAACACACAAGTCACTTCTACAATTCAGTTGAGATGGAAAAGTCCGTTGCTGATGTGTCATCTATAGTTCAAACTATAGCAGGCAAACATATTGGGGATTGCCACAGGTTGCCCTTCACTGTTAAAAATGCACATTGGACTTCTAAAAGATCTCACTTCAAAATATTTGCATATGGTGATACAGTTCTAGGTTGTATTTACTAAGGCTGCAGTACTGAACATATTAATGGGTGGGGTGTTCTAGATGGTAGACTACATCTCCTACAATCCTTTAGTTGCTCGGACTTCGAAGGAGTTGATTATGAGTATTAGTAGAGTATTCTGTGCGTGAAACCTTAAATTAAGGGACTGTACACTATAGGAGTCCTCCAGAAGATGCTGGATTCCATCCTATCAACTCCAGCCACTACTGGTCATGCTGTCTGGAGCTGATGGCAACCAGAATCAAACAATATCTGGATGTCCACAGTTTCTCCTTTCCTGGTGTACTAGAAGGAGTAGATAGGAACCAACAGTGGAGAAGGTTGATGCCTTCCTGGCAACTTTGTGACTTTAAGGGGACACCTCCCCCCCTCATTTTTTTGGGAAAAGGGGTAATCATAGAATCATAGAGTTGGAAGAGACCCCAAGGGCCATCCAGTCCAACCCCCTGCCATGCAGGAACTCCCATTCAAAGCATACCCAACAGATGGCCATCCAGCTTAAAAACCTCCAAGGATGGAGACTCCAGCACTCTCCGAGGGAGTGTTTTCCACTGTCAAACAGCCCTTACTGTCAGCAACTAGACATTTCTATTACATTAATTGGCTATATTTTTAGTCTGTCCAACTACAGACATTCTCTGAGTGGATGGGCATTTGGGTTGCTCCAACGGGACTCCTCTAATGCACTGTTTTATTTTCACTTATATCCCACCTATCCTCCATTGACCTCAGGTCACCATATCAGGCACTCTTTTTCCATCTTATCTTCACAACAACCCTGTGTGGTAGGCCAGCCTGACAAATACTGTCTCAAAGGCAACCAGTGAGCTTCATGGCTCCGATTAGAAACTTGATGTCTCAAGTCCTAGTCCAACAACCTCGCCTCTACACCCTCGTTCTTTAGGCAACTTGATTCTTATATATTTACTCGAAGTAAGTCCCCTTGTGTTTGTATTGGATACAGCCTGATTCTGAGAAGCTATGAAAGCAGAGACTTTGGAAACCATTACTTATTTTACTACAATAGCAGCCACGCTGGCTGGGGGATTCTGGGTGTTCTAGTTTTTAAAAGCCCTACCTATACAATAGCTCCAAACTGTGTCTCTTGCTGATAAGGTGGTTGCCAGTGTTTTAAGAGGAAAGCCCTCTTCAAATTCAGGATTCAGTCTAATAAGACTAAATGGTCAGTTGGATTTTAATGCTTCCTTACAAACCAATTTAGGGAAAATAGAAGAAGGGGAGAAACACTGAAACTTCAGGTGCTGTGATAGCAATATTTTTCTCTCTCCAAACCATCCAGAAAAGCTAAACCACCATAAATCTCCTCTTGGATTTATTCAAGAAGTTTAAAGAAGAAAATAGCTGGGAAAAGTGTTGGTGTTTTTAAGAGGGGGGGGGGGAATGCAGGCCTTCTTTTAAGGTTTTAACTACAAATTCACTTCCAGGATGCTGGCAATTGTTTTCAGTTGCAAGGAGGAGGGGTTGTTAAAGTTCCAATATGGGATTGTTATTATTATTATTATTCGTTGGCAACACTTGAAGGGGTTGTGTTTATTCTTCTTTTCTTCCCCCCAACAACCAAGACTTGTGGCTTTCTTTTCTTTTTCAAGCTCCATCTCATGTATTGGGTTGAATACCTAGATAAGAGTAGGTAAAGTTCCAGATAATGCCATCGACTTGGCTGTTATTTATTTAAAGAAAAGAAAAAGAAAAAGAGAGAGAAAAGCAAAGAAAACTTAAAAGCTCTGGTGCTGTTCAGCAAAGAAGACATTTGGATTCAAAATGCCAGAGGAAAAATTATGTTAGCGGAAAATTAAAAACTTGGCAAACTCCTGCAACCACCTACTAAGGGAGAGCGGATATTTTTTTTTACTCTTTTTCTCTCCATGTGAGTTGTAGTGCCAACCCTGTTTTGTGGGGGGGAAAGTGCCCATAAAACTCGACCAAAGTTCAGTTTGAGAGGGAGCTGGGGATCCGTTTTATGAAAGGTAAGAAGGAGAAGAGAATGTAGCTTGGAGGGCTTCTTTCTCGACGCACACAGATCCTTGTAGGGGAGGAAAGTTTTAGGAGCAGTAAAGGAACCACAGAACCTCAGAACTGGAAGGGTCCACAAAGGTCATATGGTTTGCTCCTCGAGGGCATTAAGTCCATTCCCGAGCTTTTTCCAAGCAAGGCTGACTCCCTCTGAAATCCCCAGGAGCTGCTGTTCCTGGGTCCGAGCTAAGAAACCTACGATGACCCTTTTGGTGCCACAGTCAGCCTGCAATGCCCATCATCCCTGCCCATGGGACGTGGAGTGGGGGTGATAGGAATGGGAGACCAACAAATTGTTTTTTCTGTATATGTTCAAATTATTTGTCTGAGAGCCCCCAGCCCACAATGTTCAACAGACTGGGGGGGGGGGGGGGACAAAGGAAAAGGAGATGGGAAAGGGAAAGGATAAGGAAAGAAAAGGGAAAGGGAAAGGGAAAGAGAAGGAGAAGGAGAAGAGGAAGGAGCAAGAGAAGGAGAAGGGGAAGGGGAAGGAAAAGGAAAAAGATAAAGAGAAGGAGAAGAGGAAGAGGAAGGGAAAGAGGAAGGAGAAGAAGAAGAAGAAGAAGAAGAAGAAGAAGAAGAAGAAGAAGAAGAAGAAGAAGAGGAAGGAGGAAGAGAAGGGGAAAGAGAAGAGAAAGAGGAAGGAGAAGGAGAAATAGAAGGAGAAAGAGAAGAAAAGGGGAAGGAAATGGAAAAGGAAAAGGAAAAAGGAAAAAGAGAAGGGGAAGGGGATGAAGGAAAAGCTCTGCTCCGTTCTGGGCCCACAACAAACTCCAACTCCCAGAATTCCATATCCTTGAGCCAAGAAACTTAAAGCGGGGCCAAACCCGGTTATTTCTCCCCAGTGTGGATGCAACCCAAGTAGCCTTCCTCCCATCATGTTTCTTTCAGTGTTCTCAAGCGGAGCCCAGGAAAGGATCTCCCCTCGAGGAACAAACCGGTTTCCCACAAACTCAATCCCAAACTCACCTGTGCCTTTCCTGAAAGATTTCTGTAACGTCGGAAACCCAGCGGCACTTGGCACCTGGCTGCCAGGGATCATCATTCCCCAGCTCCTTTATACTAGGGCTTCAATATATCATAGCACCAGATCACGGCTGGTCTTGGAGGCTGAGCAGGGTCAGCCCTGGTTAGTACTTGAGTGGGAGACCGCCCAATCCCACCCGATGCTGTAGGGCTCTCTTTCAGAGGACGAAACAGACCTCCCGTAAATAAGGATTTTGCTTCCCGTAAATTAGGATTTTGCTGTCTGCCCTCCAATCGTCGTCATCATCATCATCATCATTTATACTCCACTTTTATTGAATGCAGGGCACTTTTTCACATATACATATTTATTCCCGTGTATTCCTCTGGGTAGGTCAGGAATTGAGAAAATGCATCCTCAAAGCCTCTTTGTGCAGCTCCCCGGTTTTCTTTGGTTTTCCAATTGGCATTGCCCTGTGCCAGCCTCCTGAGTCCCAGGTGCCCATCTAGAAAGATGCTTTTTTCTTTTCTTCCTATCTTCTGCTCCTGTCACTGCTCTCAAAGTTGAGACACTGCTGCAAAGGAGCTTTGAAATACCTGGGGACCGTCACATTGCAGGGTTTATAGAGCTACCAATTTCGCTTTAGCTGCTGTGGTTCCTTCCTACGGATTACTGGGATTTGCAGTTTAGGGAGGGAGATTTAGACTTCTCGGGTAGAGAGCTCTGCTACAGCCTTGCGGTGGTGATGATGGTGGTGCCTTCAAGTCTTTACAATTTCTCAAATTGAGCAAACCACAAATCCCAGGATTCTGTTACAGTGGGATCACAGGGCTATAACTGTGCAATGTGGAAAGGCCCTTCCTCAGCATTCCTGTCTACACTATTTTCAAGGAAACCACTCATTGCTGCACAGTCTCATAACTGTGTCCCTTGGCACCCTCTTTCTTTCTTTCTTTCTTTCTTTCTTAATATCAATACGACTGGCCCCATTCAGTAGTGGTTTATCAATGGGCGAACATGGTTTTCCCTCCCCATGTATCTTATGCCATGAATTGAACACCCCTCCAACTTGCCCTTCCAGGTGTGTTGGACTACAATTCCCATAATCCTCCAGCCTGGGAGAATTGGAGACTAACAAGTAGGGAAGGCAGTAAAACTATCCTAGGAAATCCAAGTCCCTTTGCTCATGGATGGAGGACGAGGATCCTCCACCATTTCGTCCCATGTCCTGAAGGTTGGACTCTGGAGACCCCCATGGCCACTAGGAGGAGAGGCTTGCCTCCATGCCATCTGAACTGAGGACAACAACCACAACACCTTGACAAAATGCAGCCCTGTATGACTAAAATCATCATTTCCCCCCTGTTTGAGTGTTAAAACCTTGGCCTGAGGAAGAAGCCAGTGGAGCTTCGAAAGCTTGCAGCGTGGACATTATGCCTTTTGGTATCCCTGTTTGGTGGATTTGAGATGGCACTGTACTTTGTTATGCAGCCGACGTGGGCTATGCTTGGATTTGTTTTCTGGAGACCAGGGTTCGAATCCCGGCTCAGTCCTAGAAACCCACTGGAGGCCCTTGGGCAAGTCACACTCTCTCAGCCTCAGAGGAAGGCAAAGGCAAATCCCCTTCAGAACAAGAAAACCCATACCTTAGGGTCACCGTAGGTCGGAAACAACAAGACGCACAACAACAACAACTCACCGATCGATAATTGGAAAACAGGGTCTTTGGCTGGGAATCACGTTGGGTTTTGTTTTGTTTTGTTTTGCTTTGACACTGGACTGGCTTTAGACCTTTCTGCACCGGGGACAAACTTTCTCCAGACACCTGGAGACATGTATTTGGGTTGTTCCAACTGATTTGGTCTTCGTGCTTTCCCAAATAAAAAGGTTTTAAGGACAGCAAATGAGATATTTAATCTTTAAAAGGAATCAATACTGGATATTCTCGGTTCCTTGAAAGGATCGCTTTTGAAGAGGTGGTGGATATCCCCCCCCCCCCCCCGTTTATTGAAAGTTAAAGGGACATAACTGGGTCTTATCTATCTGTCTGTCTGTCTATCTATCTATCTATCTTTCATCTAATGTCGATATCTATTATATACATATATATATAATAGATATATGTATATAATATATAATATATAAATTGTATATATGTATGTAATAGATATAATGTATATATGTATATAGTAGATATCGATATTAGATAGATAGATAGAGAGAGAGAGAGAGAGAGATAATACCAAATTGTGTTCCGTAACTTTACTTAAATATACGTAGATATGTATGTATGTATATATGTATATAATACACACACACACATATAATATGCATATATTATAGTACATATGTATACATATATACATATAGAAAACATACAGGAATAGCTGTGTTGGCTATTTAACAAATCCCAACCAAAAAAATCCATCCGCGATACCTTTATTGGCCAACAGAAATGCGCAATATCCTTGTTGCAAGCTTTCGCAGCTCCATGGGCTTCTTCATCTGCCAAGATGTTACAAACCAAACAGGAGGGGGTGGGGGGAACCAATTGTAGATATTATAGATATTGATATTGATATTGACTGTGCCAGTGGAAGCACAGAAAGAGAAAGCGGGCATCAAAGCGGCAGGAAGGTGCCATCTCTTCTTCTCCCGCTGTGATCTGAATAGATGTGTATTTTCTTCTTAAAACAGGGATTTCCTTACTCTCCCTTTTCATTTCGGCAGAGGCCTTTCTTTTCCAACGATTGCTTTTATTTTGGGGAGAAGAAGGCCAGCCCAACAAGGAAGGGGGAAAACACCGAAACGAAGGACAAAAAGAAAGTGGGAAAGATGAGAAAGATCTCCGAAGGCGGATTTGAAATGAAATTAATCGCAGAAGAAAGGAGGGCAAGATCGATAGGAGCTCTAAGGGCTTTTTAACACTCCTGGGGTGGAAATTTGTCCTTTTTTCAGAGTTTTGAGTCCCACTGAAAGTTACTGAAAGTTACAAAACTTAATTTCTCAGGGGAAAATACATGGAGGCCATGAGGAGGAGGAGGAGCAGGAGGACACCTTCTCATCTGAATATTTCTTCTCCTTCTCGCTTTCTCTCTATCCCTGAGATCCTGGTCCCTAAACTGGAAACTATTCCAGTCTTACAGGGGGAACTAGATGTCTTTTCAAATCATCCCATGGACTTGAACGCTTGAAACCCACAGCACAAGAAAAGCAGAATGAGAATCAGAAAAAGGAGGAGCGAAGATAGGAGGGAGCAACATTAACAACTTAAGATACGCAGACAACGACACCGTAATATTAGCAAGAACTTCAGGAACTGGAAGGCCAGTTTATTGTGGGTCTAGGTGTGTTGTGTGCCTTCAAGTCCTTTCCGACCTCTGGCGACCCTAAAACGACTCTAGGGTCGCCATGGGGTTTTCTTGGCCCGATTTGTTCCGAGGAGGTGTAGCCATTGCCTTCCCATGAGGCTGAGAGGATGTGACTTGCTCAAGCCAAGTGGGCTTCCTGGCCTTGCTGGGATTTTTGCACCCAGAGAAACACTCCGGAGTAGCTGAATGTTAGCCATATAGCAAAGTCAGGTAGCATCAAACAGTGATCCCTTTTTCGGGGTGCGAACCCAAATGCACCAAATACGTGTTGCAAGCTTTCGAAGCTCCACTGGCTTCTTCATCAGGCAAGGCGTTAAAAAAAAAAAAAACCACGCAGGAGGGGAGGAAATGCCTAACACTTTCAACATGTCTAATGGGCATTTTGGTTGGCCCCATAAAGGGATCCCTGTTTGGTGGATTTGGGGTGTTTGTTGCTATCTGACTTTGCTGTATGGCTAATACTCAGCTGGTATCACTGATGGATTTTTGTTGGGATTTGTTCCATGGGCTTGTGGTCTTCAGAGTCTGAGTCCAGCCCTAAAACCAGTGCCGTCCATCAAACTTCAAAACTAGATCCAGCTTGGAGAAATGGCCCGGTTTAACTCTCTGTTTGGCTCAATTGCTATGGAATTCTGGGAGTTGGAATTTGTTGTGGGGCCCAGAGCGGAGCGGAGCTCCGCTCTGGGCCCCACAACAAACTCCAACTCCCAGAATTCCATAGCAATTGAGCCAAACAGAGAGTTAAACCGAGCCATTTCTCCAAGCTGGATAATAATGGCGCTTTCTTGGCCCGTTCTGTTCCGAGTCGGTTTCGCTCTGCCTTCTTGGGAGGAAGTTTGGGAGGAAAGAGATTGGGAGGGAGGGCCCTGGTCGCTTTCCCCAAAAGAGAGGGACTTGGGGGGGGGAAGGGGGAGATGCTCTTTGGCTAACGGTCTGGGAAGGCGGAGGAAGGGAGGGAGGGGGCAGCGGAAACCCTCTCTCTCTCTCTCTCTCTCTCTCTAAGCCCCTCCCCCTTTCCCCTGAGCCAATGGGCCTCCTCCCCCCTCCCCCCTCCCTCCCTCAGCTATAAGAGCCTCCCCAGCTGGCCCTTTCCCCAACTCCCCGCCAGCTCCAAGGAGCCCTCGGGAGCCAGAGAGGGACCCCGGGAGCGGATCGCCCTCTTCCTCTTCCCCAGCCTCCCTTTCTCGGGCTTCTGGGCTTCTCCTTTTGGGGGAGAGGGGTCCCCATGGCTCCGGCTCCCCCGCCCAACTGAGGGCCTAGTCCTCCTCCGCCTCCGAGGACGCCTTTTCCCGGCCCCCTTCCCTCCTTCCGTCTTGGGCCAGCCTCGCCTTTTCCGCCTCGTCCTTTTCTTCTTTGGGGAGGCAAGGATCCAACCGGGGGGGGCTGGTTGGGTAGGCATCCCCCCCTTCCTTCCTTCCTTCCTTCCTTCCTTCCCTCCTTCCTTTTAGAGTTACTTAACTTCCTTTTCTTCCTCTCTCTCTTTCCTTCCTTCTTCTTTCTTTCCTTCCTTTTCTTCCTCTCCTTCCTTCCTTCCTTCCTTCCCTTCCTTAGTAACTCCCTTTCCTTCCTCACTTTCTTTTCCTCCTTTACTTCCTTACTCATTCTCTCTCTGTTCCTCCTTCCTTTCTACACTTCCTTACTTTCTTTACTGACTTTTCTTTGTCTTTCCTCCTTCCTTCCTATTTGCTTTCTTTTCCTTCTTTGCTTGCCTTGCTTTCTCTCTATCCTTCCTTCCTTCCTTCCTTCCTTCCTTCCTTCTTTTTCTCTCTCTCTCCCTCCCTCCCCTCCTCCTTTCCTCTTCCTTTCCTCCTCTTTTTTCCCTCCGGACGGGGCCTCTCTCCTTCCTCCTTCCTGGCTGGGGCCCGCGATGATGCAGCCGGCGCCTCCGCCGCAGGACGAGTCTTGTTCGCCGCTCTCGCCCGCCGACGACAGCCCCAGCAACAGCGAGGAGGAGCCCGACCATCCCCACCGACACCACCAGCAGCTCCAGCAGCAGCACCAGCAGCAGCAGCAGATCCCGGGGAAGCGCGGGGCGCGGAAGCGGAGGTCCAGCCGGAGGAGCCTGGGGTCCGGGGCCGCAGCCCCCGCGGCGGCGAGCGGCGTGGGCTCCGGGGCGTCGGGGATCGCCTCTTCCTCCTCGGAGGAGCCTTGCAGCCCGGCGCAGGGCAAGCGGGGCAAGAAGTGCAGCGGAGGCGGAGGAGGAAGCGGAGGCGGCGGGGGCGGGAGCAGCAGCGGCGGGGCGAGCCCTCAGTCGTACGAGGAGCTGCAGACGCAGCGGGTGATGGCCAACGTGCGGGAGCGGCAGCGGACCCAGTCGCTGAACGAGGCCTTCGCGGCGCTGCGCAAGATCATCCCGACGCTGCCCTCGGACAAGCTGAGCAAGATCCAGACGCTGAAGCTGGCCGCCCGCTACATCGACTTCCTCTACCAGGTGCTGCAGAGCGACGAGCTCGACTCCAAGATGGCCAGCTGCAGCTACGTGGCCCACGAGCGCCTCAGCTACGCCTTCTCCGTCTGGCGCATGGAGGGCGCCTGGTCCATGTCCGCCTCCCACTAACCCCGGCCCCGGCCCCAGGTGAGACGGAGAGAGAGGGTGGGTGGATGGAGGGAGGGAAGGGGAGGAAAGGGAGGGAGGGAGGGAGGATGGAAGGATGCAAAGAAGGAAGGAAAGTATGACGCAACGAATGGAGAAAGGAAATAGGAAGGAAGCAGGCAAGGAAGGAAAGGATGAAAGGAAGGAAAAAAGGATGCAAGGAAGGAGGGAAAGAAGGAAAGAAAGAAGAAGGGAAGGAAGGACAGAAGGGTGTAAGGGCAAAAAGAAAGAAGGAATGAAGAAAAGAAAGAAAAGGAAAGAAGGAATAATGCAAGGAAGTAAAGAAGGAAAGGAGGAGGGAAGGAAGGGCAAAAGGAAGGAAAGAAGGAATGATGCAAGGAAGAGTGCAAGGAAGAAAGGAAGGAAAGAAGGAAAGAAAGAAGAAGGGAAGGAAGGACAGAAGGATGTAAGGACAAAAGGAATGAAAGAAAGATGGATGGATGGAAGGAAGGAAGGAAGGAATGATGCAAGGAAGGGAGGAAGGAAAGAAGGAGAGAAGGAAGGAAGGGCAAAAGGAAGGAAAGAAGGAATGATGCAAGGAAGAAAGGAAGGAAAGAAGGATGCAAGGAAGGAGGGAAAGAAAGAAAGAAAGAAAGGAAAGAAGGAAGGATGTAAGGAAGGAAGGAAGGACAAAAGGAAGGAAGGAAGGATTCAAGAAAGGAGGGAAAGAAGGAAGGAAAGAAAAGGGAAGGGAGGACAGAAGGTTGTAAGGACAAAAGGAAGGAAAGAAGGGAGGAAAGAAGGATGCAAGGAAAGAGGGAAGGAAGAAAGGAAGAAAAAAGTATGCAAGGAAGGAGAGAAAGAAGGAAGGAAAGAAGGGACGACGAAGGGAAGGAAGGACAGAAGGATGTAAGGACAAAAGCAAGGAAGGAAGGAAAGAAGGATGCAAGGAAGGAGAGAAGGAAGGGAAGAAGGAATGATGCAAGGAAGGAAGGAAAGACAAAAAGAAGGTAGGATGCCAGGAAGAAGGAAGGGCGAAAGGGAGGGAGGAAGGAAGGCTGGCGAGGAGGCCACCGAGGGATCCAGGGGAGGCTCCTGACTCTCCAGAAGGCTGCCTCCACCTTCCAGAGTCTGGCTGGAGCTGCTTCTTTCCTCCGCTTTGCTTTGGCCCCCACAGCAAACTCCAACTCCCGGAATTCCATAGTCTTGAGCCAGGAAAGAGTTAAAGCGGTGCCAAACCGGGTTATCTCTAAAGTGGGGATGCAGCCTTAGGCCGAGAAACAGCAGAACTTGCTCTCTCTTGTCTACCAAGGGTCGGGGAAGGCTGACTTCCGAGGAAGCAGTGCTTGGGACCTGTTGTGTTGCTAACTCCCAGGCTTTGGTCCTCCAGATGTCTTGGACTTCATCTCCCAGAACTCCTAACTCTTGACCATTTTGGCCGGGGCTTGTGGGAATTGAAGTCCAAAACACTTGGAGGACTCGATCTTAGGAATGACTGTGCTAAAGGATGGAGGCCAAAAGAAGGGAGGCAGAGAGTGGTGGACCTCTAGGTGGAGCTGGCTAAGTTCTCCTGAAGAAGGTCTCCTGCTTTCCAGAAAGGTCCACCAAGATAGATCTTCAGCTTTGCTTTCCTCCCCAGATCCCATTTCACCTTCTTAACTCCATCTAAGATCCGGATTAAAAACATCCCCATTAATTTATTTTAAGGGATGGATACACGTGGCCCTCTCACATGGTTCAATAGAAAGAGAGCTTTAGAAAATTAGAAGGAGGGTGGGAAACTGTTTGGACCTTCACCTAAACCAAGTAAATCTAAATAAGAAAAAAGTCTTGGTAAGATTTGCCATCCCAAGTTTCTTCCATATTTCTTTGGAAAGAAGACTTCTTACCTCATTTTCCAGAGATTGGGACTTTCAATCCCATAGAGACCAGAGCAATGCTCTTTAAAGGATTTTGGATTTAAACTCCCAGCATCCCAGACTATTGGCCATCATGGCTGAGGCTTCTGGGAGCTGAAGTCCAAAACCTCTTAAAAGGCACAGTTTGGGGACCACAAGGGCAGTTTCCACTTGGAGGAAACCAACAGGATTCACCCATAAATGCAGATATATCTCAACACAGATATAGAGAGAGCCAGCGTGGTGCAACGATTTGTCGCTTGGATTAGGACCAGGGTTCGAATCCGAGTGACCTTGAGCGAGTCACACTCTCACAGCCTCAGAGAGTTTGAAAGCCTCCTTTCAAATCTGGCCGAGAAAAATCATAGGCTTTCCGTATGAGGGTCGCCAGAAGTAGGAATCGACTTCGTTGGCATATTTTACAACGATATTATATTATTATTAGCATTATTATTATTATTATTATTATTATTATGGTTTGTATACCCCGTCCTTCAGCCCTAAAGGCTCTCAGGTCGGCTTACAAATATTATTTTTTAATTAGACGGTTCCCTGAACAAACAATATAGAGATAAAAATAAATACATAAACACACAATATAGAGAGGGGTACAACCCCATGAGTCTGGACTGCACTAATTCTAAGCCCATTTTCTGTTGAGTTTTAACTCTCTTGGATTTCAGGATCCCGTTGTTGTTGTTGTTGTTGTTGTTGTTCTGTGCCTTCAAGTCGTTTCGGACTTATGGCGACCCTAAAACAAACCTATCATAGGGTTTTCTTGGCAAGATCCGACACAGCTATCCCCTGCATATTTTGTTCAGAGGGGGTTTGCCATTGCCATTCCTCTGCAGCTGAGAGAGTGTGACTTGTTCAAAGTCACCCAGTAGGTTTCTATGTTGGCCAAGCCAGGATTCGAACCGTGGTCTCCAGAGTCCTAATCCAACTACAACAGGATCCCTACTCAGGGGAAAGCCAGCCCCTCATAATACACCATCTTGCAAGTAGCTACCACCCCTGTGCCCTTCAAATCTACCCAGGAGGAAGTTCCCTTTGCCTCTGAAGGATTGCAAAGCAACCGTGAGAAAGAATGGCCAAACAGGGCTGCATCCACACTGCAGAAATAATCCAGTCTGAGACTGCTTTAACTGCCCCGGCTATCTATGCAAGGCAATCCTGGGCACTGTAGTTTTGTGCGACAATAACTACAATTCTCGGAATTCCCTAGCACTGAGTTAGGGCAGTTAAAGCGGTCTCAAACTGGATTGTTTCTGCAGTGTGTCTTGGACCGCAGATTTATGGCGACCCCATGCACTTTATAGTTGAATACTCAGAGGTTGTTTTGCCTTTGGGATATATGTGTTGGCTGTCTCCCATCCAAGGACTCACCAGGATTGACCCCGCTTAGCTTCCCAGATTGTAAACAGGCATTTTCATAGGGACGAAAGGCTAATAATTTCAATGAGCTTTTGTTGCTGCCAAGCAGGAGAGGCTGAAACGAACCCAAGGTTATTCCTACCTAGAGTAGAGCCGTTGCAAAGAATTAAACTTGTTAGTTAGTTACTCTCAAGGAATTCCCTAAAAGTCCAGGCTATGAGTTCAGATCTTGGGTTTCTCTGTCCATTTCCATTTCAGAACTAACCCTGCGAGCTTTTGCACCTTGGCCTGCCAAGAAGTGGGAAAGTTTTTTTCGGATCAGGCATCCTGGGAGAAGTGGTTTAAAACCTTAGAAATAGTCGGGGAAAATAAATCCGGACTGTTCTAACTAAAGTTAGGATTGCATCCATGGAAATGGTTCAAACAGGGCTTATGTACATCGAATTGATTTTACTGGGTTTAGTGGGACGAATAGGCGGCTTTGTATGGTAAGGTATGAGTTGCTTGAAGATCTTGCTCCACGACTTGAGACTTGAGTATAGTCCTCAGGTCCCAGACCTTGCTATTTACTCTGAGTAACTATGTGTAGGACTGAGGGGCGTCCCTTTGAAGGCTAACTTCAGTTTATTGATCTGTGGGGTTGGAAAAAGGGTTGGAAAGCTGCCTTGAAGGGGACAGGCCGGCCCCAGCCTTTGCAATGTGACTTGGGAAGTAAATCTGGAGATTTAAAACAAAAGGGTTACAGTTTCTGGGGGCTGCGGGGTTTACTCGCAGTTTACGCCTCTTAGGAAAACACAGCTCGGCGGTTCCGAGCAAAAACACACTTGGGTTGTATGTTGCTGTCTGGAGCAAAAACAAAAACCCATCATTTCGGATGTGGAGCTGCAATATATGGTTGCGTCCACACTGCAGAAATGATCCAGTTGGAGACGGCTTGAACTGCCATGGCTCCACGCTATGGAATTCTGGGAATGGTCGTTCGTTGGGGCGTCATCGACAGATCTGCTTTGTTTGGGACGAAACAAAAGTTTTCAAGTCAGTGCTAGAACATTTTGGAGGTCGTGCTCCGGTAGAGGGTGGCCAAGCTTGGTCCTCTTTTTTCCAGGACACGTCCTCCGTGTCCTCCTCCTGCCCGGGAGGAAGTCCCAAACGCCCTCCATTTTGAGCATCCCTTAGAAGCATGGATTTCTATGGGCATACTGTATTATACTGAGTTTTTCTTTGGTCGGGGCCTCTCTTTTGCTGGAACCTCCTCCATTTTAGGGTGCCTTGCCCTCCTTGGCGCTTAGGGGATCGGGTCCCCTTGCTCCAACACTTTTCCGGGCCCCGATCCATCCCCAGAAAGCGTTTGGTGCCTTTCTCTTTCCGACTGCAGAAGGAGCAGGGCCGCAAACTCTTCCTTCCCCCTTTCGATGGGGCTGGGGACCCGATCCACGCCGCAAAAGGCGTCTCTGGATCCCAAGGGTGCTCAGGTGGAAGAGCTGCTAATCGTTCCTCCTCGGGAGTAAGGCGGCTTGCAACGCAATGCAATGCAATCCAAGGAAGCATTGCAGCTCTGTTTGGAGCTCTGGAGGGGGGATCATATATCCTATTCCCCTCCCCGCCCCGCTTCGTAGCCTCCAGTCCCTTCGATATGCGTGACATTTCCCTCTGTGCGTTTCCTAATTTCATGCCTAGCCCCCATTCGCTCTCCCCTTTCTTTCCTTTCCTTTGTGCTTCACCTCCCCTCCATCAGAAGACACAGAGAAACACTGGCACATGGCTTCTAAACACAGCGCTTGGGATCCTTGCCTTGCCTTGAGTTGCATTTATTGCATTGCATTTTTGCATTTTTGCATTGCATTGCATTGCAAAGTTTGGAGCTATTGCCGGGGGGGGGGAGCAAAGGGAACTAGACTTGGTCCTCCTTTTCCAGGACCTGTCCTCTCTTCCCTTTCCTCCCTAGGAGGGTTTCCAAAATATATCCTCCATTTTTGAGCAGGACTAAGAATCACTAAGAATGCTTTTCGCTTTTTGAGCGGAAAAGGGATCCCAAAGACTCAGGGAAACAGGGGCACATGGTTTCTTCTATTATTATTATTATTATTATTATTATTATACATTTAAAAGGGCACATGGTTTCTAACCGGACAATTGCAAAGTCGGGGGCTATTGCCGGGGTGGGAGGAGGGTGGCCAAGCTTGGTCCTCCTTTTCCAGGACAGGCCTTCCATTTTCCAACTTCTGGAAATCCAAAAGGTCCTCCGTTTTTTTTTTTTTTTTTTTTTAGCAAGGCCTAAGAAGCATGCCCTAAAAGAAAAGAGCATGCTGCTCAAAAAATGGAATGGTTGGTTTTAGAGGATGGTTTTTCCTCTTTTATTCGGCAATAGCCTCCATTACTTCTCGACTGTCCTTGTCGCTTTTTTTCCTTTGGCAATGTCTTCCTTTTATTTTTATTTTTTTGGACTGTCCTACATTTGGGGGTGAGGATCTAGGAGGGAGGGAGGGAGGTCTCTATTCTTTTGGATCTCTTGCATTTTCCTTCCCCAGTAACTCTTGCTTTTTTTTTAAAAAAAAAAAAATCATTTCCTCCTGGTTATTTTGCAGATGACTCCTGTTCCCAAAGAAGGAGAGGAAAGAGGAATAAAAAATGGACAATCTAGAGACTCTACACTTGGATCCGGGGGTCTTCTCCCCTTGGCCCTTCCTTCCCCCTCCTCCCAAGACGTTATAAAGCCAAGGATTTTTTTTTTCTTGGAAATTTGGGAAACTGATCCTGGCCTGGAGGGGAGAAAGCCTTGGAGGCGAGACAAGAAGAAGAAGAAGGGTCCCTTCGGAGGGTGAGGTGCCTGATCCAGAGAAAGAGAGGAGGCTGAGCTTAGCCTACCAGACCCATCTCTGCATTCTGATAGAAATCTGAACCGGTTTATTTCTAATTTTTTCCCCCTCCTATTTTGACGAAGAATGTTGGAATTTAACTTCTCCCCCCTTTCCTTCCTTCCTTTATTATATTTTTTTGTTCTTGCATGCATGCATTCCCAAGAGACCTTACGAGCCACTAGTGAAAGGAAATACTGTGGACTTCCCCCTTCTTCCTTTTTTTTATATAGGAATATAGGTATATATTCCAGATCTAACCCGAAACACACCTTTGAGGACCAGAGAGAAAAAGGGGGAAATGGGGGAATATATTTTTTAAAAAATAAAACTGTGTAGGGTAGTCAAACATTATCGACTCCAACTTTTATAGGGAAACCTATCCCTCTTTTTTTTGTTTTGGTTCTTTTCTTTTTTAAAAAATCCTCCCTGGACAAAAAAGTATAAAAAGGAGGGAGGGCCACAAAACCCAACAACAACAACCCCCCAAAATAATTGAACCATTTTATTTATTTATTGATGACCCATGTTTTTTTTTTTTTAAAAAAATGCAAATAGATCCGGTGTCTAAATGCATTCCTATTTTTATGATATTTTTTTTTGTAAATAGCATTGTATATTTTTTTTCTGCAATAAATAAATGGAAATGTTAAAGGATTTTTAATTTTTATTTTTTGAAATCTTGATCTGTATGGAGGGAGGTAAGCTTGGGAAAGCAAAGTCAATAATCCCCAATCGGGGGGAGATCTGAAGTTACTCAGGAGAGAAGAGGGCCAGGGTCGGGAAGGGGGGGGGGGGTCGGAAGATAAACAAACCAGAGAAAAACGCAAATAAACCAGCTACTGACAGACACAGGAGTGTTAATTCTCCAGACAGCTTTATGGTTCAGTTTGGGGGCTTTGGTCAAACGTCGGGTTCTTTCCGTCTTTCAATCAAAACGGCCAAACATTCTGGATTTTTTATTTTTAAGGCAAAAGTGTAGTGAAAGTATTCAAAGGCATAGCCGTGTTAGTCTGTAGAATCGGTACAACGTAGAGAGATCTTGCAGCACCTTTGAGACTAAACTGAAAGAAAGAAATGGGCAGAATGTAGACTTCGCTCCACTTCCACAGATGCACTTGGTGGAGTGGAAGCCAGGCATAGACATATATATGATGCCAGTTTTCTTTCTGTTAGTCTCAAAGGTGCCATCTATGTAGTGAAACAGGTTTGGGGGGGGTGGAATCTGCCAGGATTAACAGATAGATAGATAGTCCTCTTGCAGTTTCTTTCCCCACTCGTGATGGCTGAGTCTCAACTGCAGATACAATCCGGTTTGACACCCCTTTCACTGCCAAGGCTCCATGCTAGGCAATTCTAGGAAGTGTAATTTGTTGGGGGCACCAGAGCGGTGTCAAACCGGATTGTGTGTGGTCTGTGGATGCAGCCCATATTTGTTTTTATAAAGAGCTGGGAGAATAAACTCCTTTTAAGATTCAGGGTTAGCATCGTTTTGTTTCCAAAATTTCATTTATGAACTGTTGGAGCATATTGGGGAATGGGGGGGGGGGGGGGGGGAAATCGGTCCTTGTTCTTTTTTATCCTTTGTTGCCATGTTTAACTCTGACAGAGGAGGCCAAATGTCTCACAGATATACACTTCCCAGGATTCCCTAGCACTGAGCCAGGGCAGTTAAAGCGGTCTCAAACTGGACTGTTTCTGCATTGTGTTTTGGACCAGAGTCTCCTAGCCAAGGAGAATGAGAGACTGTATGTTATGGGGAAGAAAAATATAGGAACCTTCTGCATCCGCTAGAGCAAGTTAGCCCGTTAATAAGTATTATTATTATTATTATATTATTATTAACAAAAGCGGCTGCTCAAATAAATCTGTGTTTCTCTTCAAGGTCCCACAAGACTCCCTTCTTCCAAACAGATTTATTGGGCAGAGGCATCGGTTTTTCCGGGAATTTAAGTCAAAAGGCTTCCAATTCGAGCAAACCCCATCATACTCGATGGGGACCCGACAAGTCCCATTCTTAGGATTTAGGACTTGATTTTTATTTTAACCCAAGAAGAGATCCATATCTCTTGCGTCCCCATCCTGTACCTACCTACCTCCTCCGAAGTAAGTCCCATTGAATTCAACGGGGCCTGAGAGAGGAGGACAGAAGTAGAGCCTACCGTAAACCCGAGTTTCTTTTTTTCGGCAACCCTGAAAACACAGGTCTGCGGTGGTCCAAACACGTGGCTTTTTTTGAACTCCATTCATTTCAGGTTGAAATTGTACTTTCCAAAAGAGAGGTGGAGGTCAAAGATTTGATCCAAGCAGCCAAGTTAGGCTGGAGATCTTGCTGGATCAAAAAGATCCTGGGTACCAAAGAGCAAGGTCTCATATTTCAGGGCTGCAAAGGATCGGGTTTTCTATCGGTTTGCACCCCCCCCCTTTAATAATGGAGCAAGAAGGCTCCCATTATGGGCAATTTAAACAGCAAGAATGCAGGGAACAAGGGTGTGTGTGTGTGTATGTGTGTATTGTATTGTGTGCCTTCAAGTCTTTTCCGACTTAATGGCAATCCTAAGGCAAACCGATCACGGGGGTTTTTCTTGGCAAGATTTGTTCAGAGGAGGTTTGCCATGGCTTTCCCTTGAGGAGGCTGAGAGAGTGTGACTTGCCCAAAGTCACCCGATGGGTTTCGTGACCGGGATGGGACTCGAACTCTGATCTCCAGGGTCGTAGTCCAACGATCCACTACGCCACAATAGCCCCTATATATGTATATGTGTGTGTGTACTGTGTATATATATGTGTGTGTGTGTGTGTGTGTGTATACGCATATAGGTAGGTGTGTGTGTGCATATGTGTGCATAACTACGGTATGTGTGTGTGTATATGTGTGTGCGTGTGTGTGTGCATATATATGTGTATGTGTGTATCAATACCTATATGTGTATATATATAGTCTATGTGTGTATATATATAATATATATATGTATATGTGTAGTGTGTGTGTGTGCATAGATGTCTATGCGCTTCTTTGTGTGTACACACGTACCGATTTGTTGTGGTTGTGTGCCTTCAAGTCGCTTCTGGCGACCCGATCTTGGGGTTGTCGTGGCAAGTTTCTTCAGGGTTGCCTTGGCCATCCTCTGAGGCTGAGAGAGTGTGACTCGCCCAAGGTCACACGGGGGGGGGGAGTTTCCAGGATCCAGCGAGACTCAACCCTTGTCTCAAGAGTCCTAGCCCAAGGCTTAAACCACGATGCAGTCCTATGCCTGCCTCCTGGAAACCCACTTAAGAGTCAGGGGTGCAAGAGGTTGCTTACAACCCGGCTTGCAACGCATGGCTCGCATGGCTTTAACAGCAATCTGTTTTTTCCCCCCTTTTCTGGTTCAGATCCCTGGGTTTATATATTCACCTACTTTCCTTCCAAAGTGGGGGTCTCGATCCTGCGACTTCTCCTTCCTAAATTGCCAAGGCCCAGCTGCCTCTTCTCCAGACCGCTGTGCGAAATGGGCAGCATTAGTATTATTAGTATTTTTATTTTTAAAGGCAGCATTTGTATTAAAAAGGATTAGCACCCCCCGCTTTGACAAAGCCCCTCTTTAGGAAGAAAAGGGGGGAAAAAAGAAAGAGAGAGATGTCGCTTTGGAATTTGCAGAACAGGAAAAAAAGACCTCTCCGAGATGAATTCGAACTCAGAGCCCCGCAATAAAAAGCAAGAGCCTGGACCATGCGGCGGAGGCAGGTAGGATACAAAACTAGACTTCTCTGACTTTAGGCTTTATATCTTGACTTTATATGTTGACCGTGGTTGCTTGTTTGTTTTCCAGCAGGTTGGTTTCCAGCATCCACACTGGAGAAATAAGGCGGTTTGGCACCGCTTTAACTGGCTTGGCTCAAGACTATTTAATTCTGGGAGTTGGAGTTTGTTGTGGGGCCCGTTGGGCCCCACAACAAACTCCAACTCCCAGAATTAAATAGTCTTGAGCCAAGCCAGTTAAAGCGGTGCCAAACCGCCTTATTTCTCCAGTGTGGATGCAATCAGAGCCTTACGATAACTCTCAACCATTCAATTTGATTAAAAGCAGAGGCCAACCCAAAGGCATCACATATATGCTGCAAGCTTTCGAAGCTCCACTGGTTTCTTCATTAGGCAAAGAAGGAAAAAAATGTAGTATTTTCTGTATGATTTTTAACACCTTTGCCTGATGAAGAAGCCAGTGTAGCTTGGAAAGCTTGCGACATGTATAATATATACAGTACTTGGGTTGGTCCAATAAAGGTATCGCTGTTTGGTGGATTTTTGCGTGATGTTGTACTTTGCTATATTGTGTTGGATAAAGGTATCACTGTTTTGTGGGTTTTGGATAATACCCTTGACATGCCTAGGAGTGCATTGTAACAGGGCAATGATATCTTAGTCTACTCAGAATTAAAGGCCACTGGATTAAATTGGGTTTTCTCCCAGGTAAGTGTGGGCTTGATGTCGCTTAAATTAGTGTCTGTCCTTCATCCAAATCCAATCCAATCACGCAAATCTGGCTGATTTCAGTGTAAATATACACAGAATTTCAGCCCTGAAGTCCAAGTCCATGTTGATGCAGAAGTAAGGCGCACTGAGTGCTGTAACAAAGACTCCTGTGCCACTCTAAAGACTGACAAATTGATTGCAGAAATGCACCTGAGGAAGTAGATTTAAGTCTAGGAAAGCTCATGCTGCCAACTTCTTTCTTTCAGTCAAAAGTTGCCACATGCTCTCTCTACACATTTATTACACACTAGGTTTTTGCAACCCACTGTTACCTGCTCCATGGAGTATTTATTATCTAGAATTACGGATACGTGGGGTTGTAAAACTGAGCCTTGTGTTAGGTGTGTTAGATTAACAAGGCAGGAAATTGGGTCTTGTTGAGAAATGAAGCTTTGGGTTCAGATCCTGAAGCAAGCTAGATCTCCTGCATTATTTCTTGACATCCTTTATGTAGGAAGTGTCTGCAACCATCAGTGGGATTGGCTTTGGGATTAAATGCTTTTTTTTGGGGGGGGGGGGTCCATGAATGGGACTCATCCAGTTGCTACTCCAAGTCTTTCAGTTTCATTGGCTGGACTGAGAGTATCATCTAATATGACCCCATCAGGTATTATTTATAGAGGAAGAGGACAAGCAAGTCACCTTTAGTTTCCAACTAAGGGTTGTGGCCTATACTGATTTAGGTCTAATCTGCACTGCTGAAATAATGCGGGTTGACACCGCGTTAATTTTTCATGATTGTGAGCCTAAGGGCCGGGAACAATTTGTAAACCATTTCTGAAGGGTTGGGTATAAATATAATAGATAAATAAATCCTGCCATGGTGCCAATGCTATGGAATCAAAGGATTTGCAGTTTGTTGTGGCACCAGAGCTCTCTGACAGAGGAGGCTAAATATGCCACAGAATTATAAAGGCCATTAGTATAGAGCCAGGGAAGTCAAAGCGGTGTCAAGCTGCATTAATTCTGCAGTGTGGATCATTGGGATTGTTGGGATTAAAGCTGGCACAGATTGGTGCGGAGTTTGGACACTTTTCCACCTTCCGTGACAGGTCTCTGTTACTAAAACCATACTGAGTTGCTGGTGGTGGGTCTGCTGCGTTCACACTGGAGAAATAAACCGGTTTAAGTGCCATGGCTCAATGCTGTGAAATTCTGGGAATGGTAGTTTGTTGTGGAGCCCAGAGCGGAGCTCGAAATGCAGCTTGACACCAGTTTAACTGCCATAGCTCCATCCTACGGAATCCTGGGATTGGTCCTTTGGTGAGGCCCCAGTACTTTTTTTGCAGAGAAGGAGAAAGGTCGTGCAAAACTACAAATCCCAGGATTTATTTTATTTTATTTCGGATAGAGCTGCAGCCCTTCAAGTGGTGCCGACTTGCATTATTTCTGTGGTGTTGATACGCCTTAGGATGCTCTGGGTTTTAAAAGATCCGAAAAACACTGCGGAAATAATCCAGTTTGAGGCCGCTTTAACTACCTTTCAAATATATAGCCGTGTTAGTCTGTAGACTCAGTAGGCAGAGAGACCTTTTTCTAAGGAAGTAGACTGGAGTCTAGGAAAACTCAGGCTGCCAATTTCTTTCTTCCAGTGAGTCTCAAAGGTGGTGCAAGATCTCTCCATGCCCTGGCTCGGGGCTAGGGAATCCTGGGAACTGTAGTACACTGTAGCACTAGAGCTCTCTGACAGGGAAGGCTCAATGCCTTACAAAGCCACACTTCCCAGAACCCCATAGCATTGCGCCATGAACAGGGCTGTCAAACCTGCAGTGAGGAAGCAGGGTTGGCATCTAATTCCCAAACAGGAGAGTTCAATCCGCTTTAAAGGGTGCGTCTGCACCAATTGTGCCGCCGCCGTGGTCCAATGCTATTCGAAGATTTGTAGTTTTGTGAGATTTTTGGCCTTCTCTGTCCGAGAGCTCCGGTGCCACGGCAAACGACAAATCCCAGGATTCCATAGCATTGAGCCAAGACCGTTAAAGCGTTGCCAAGCTGCATTATTTCTGCAGTGCGGATGCAGCCTTGAATAGAACTGGAGCTGAAGTAAAGAAGCAGCAATGGAGAAAAAAATGTTAAAAGTAAGGTTGTGACTATTATAAGCCACACTGAGAAACCTAGTGGGCGACCTTGGGCGAGTCACACTCTCTCAGCCTCAGAGGAGGGCAATGCTAAAACCCCTCTGAAGAAACTTGTCAAGAAAACCCTATGATAGTTTTTGCCTTAGGGCCGGCAAAAGTCGGAAACGACTTGGAAGCACACAACAACAGCAACAACAAACAGGTGAAGTCCAGTGACGCCAGTGGGTGTGTAAAGGTGTGTAAGGTGTGCCTTTTTGAGTATCTAGATGGATCCTGAATCCCTTAACGAGAGGCAGGATGGTGTAGTGGTTTGAGCGTTGGACGCTACAGGCCAGGGTTCAAATCCCCAAATCGGCCATAAGAACACTCTGGGTTAAAATGTGGGCGAGTCACACTCTCTCAGCCTCAGGGCAAAGCAATGGGGAACCTTCTCCGAACAAATCTGGCCAAGGAATAGTATCGCCTAAGGCTGGGAAACGACTTGAGAAAAATGACCAAGGTTTAATAGGGCTGTCCTCTGTGTTTTTTATGAAGAAGTCCCACTGTCTTCCTTGGGATTCTTTCCAGAAAAAATAAGCAGAGAAGTCTAACCTTGGGCTGCAGAGAATCTGGGTCAGAAGAGAAATCCTTATGAATGAGTGGGACTTCTGAGTAAATATATAGTAATCCTATATACATTTCTCAATGGGGCTTATTTCTGGGTTGACATGAGCCGAGTCTGAGAAAGGTCCCTTATATGGACTTATTTTCTTATATCCTACCTTTCTCCCAATATAGGGACCAATACAGGGAAGAAGTCCATAAGCGACCTTTCTCAGACTTGGCTCATGTCAACCCAGAAATAATCCCCATTATTAATTATTTATTATTATTATTATTATTATTATTATTTGTTCTTCTACTTGTGTACCTTTAAGTCGTTTCTGACTCATGTCGACCCTATCAAGTTTCTTCAGAGACCATTTGCCTCTGAGGTTGAGAGAGTGTGACTCGCCCAAGGTCACCCAGGGCTAAGCTAGGATTTGAACCATGGTCCGCAGAGTCAGAGCCCAACGCTCAAACCACTCCTCCCCTTATAGACTGCAGCTCCCGAAATCCCCAGCCGGTTGGGCCAATGGTTGCAGATTCTGGGACTTGTAGTTCCATCCAAAGGAATCATAATCCATGGTTAGGATTATGCTAGATTTGCTGCTGGTTTTTTTTAGGAGGGATTTGTAATCATGGAGTAGGATTTCGAGAAGAGTTTCTTCTAAGGAGGCTTGTTAGAAAATACTCAGACAATTCAAGAGAGAGAGAGAGGTATTTCTTGCGAAGCCTAAGATGAGGCTTTACTTAGAGCTTCCACTCCAGTCAATAGAACTAAGCTTCCCAAGCCAAGATAATTGGAATTTGTCTTTGAGGTTCGAGTTGGGGGTTGTAAATTGAGCAGGAAATAAGTGTTATATATATATTTGAACTATATATGAGATTTATCCCAGTTGGCCATTAATCGCAAAGTTCAATAACATCCCAAAACCCACCACTGATACCTTTATGGGACCAACCAAAATGCACAAAATACACGTTGCAAGTTTTCGAAGCTCCACTGGCTTCTTCATCAGGCAAGGCGTTGAAACCCATTCAAAAGCTAAAAAACACTCTTAGAAATGAATATAAAGTCATGCTTCTTAGTCCTGCTCAAAATGGAGGACATTTTGGAATTCCCCTTGGACAAAAGGTGGAAATGGAGGACCCGACTTTGGTGATTCGACTTCAACTGCCGTGGGTCAATGCTAGGGAATTCTGGGAAGGGTAGTTTCTTGTGGCACCGGAGGTGCCACAAGAAACTACCCTTCCCAGAATTCCCTAGCATTGACCCACGGCAGTTGAAGTCGAATCAAACCGGATTAGGTTTTGCAATGCTGGAGAATATAGTCTTTCCACCCCGAACTGGCTGGATTTTTTCTCTAAAGAAAGTGATCACCTTCCCTTCTTAACATTGGGCATGCTCCTTTTTAAAATAATAATAATAATAATAATAATAATAATAATAAATATTAATTTTTTTTAAAAAAAAGTCTTGCAATCTCTTTCCCTTCTCCTCCTCTCGCCGGGCTTTCTTTCTTTTTCTTCCGACACTGTTTTTGGCCAACCCAAAAGCCCGGTGTCCTTTGAAGGAAGGTGTGTAATTGGCGTTTAAGGCACGCCTGGAATTCCCAGATGTCTATAAAAGCGGAGAGAGTGCATTTGGCAGGTCACTCCGAGGTGGAGCAGGTTACAATCCCTCGCACAAGAAGCCCGATCCCTCCACAAGAAACCCGGCTTCCACTTTAAAGGGACCCTCCTCTCCCCCCCAAAAAAGGAATAAAGGCTGGGATCCAGGGGGAACAATCTATATAATTTTGTTTTTAAAGGAGCTTCAAGTCCATGGTTTCTTTAATAAGACACACGTACACACACACACACATTCCGACGTTGGCATTAATCGGCTTTATAATCCATTTATCTTCAAGGCATTCGTCTAGTTTAGAATCATTTCTTTTTTCTGTCTGCAAAACTCTTCATTAAAAGATCGCCTTAGCCAAGCCTTTGACCCCAAGTTTTTATTCTATCGATATGGAAGTCAATCTCACTCTCATCGATGACATTCGCTGATCGGGAAATGTTATTGCAGGGTTGGATTTATGTTTTTTTTAAATGAGCCAGGAATATATAGGTCGAAAGTGGGCCATATTATTATTATTATTATTATTATTATTATTATTTTAAAGATATAGCCGCCTTAGTCTGCAGAACCAATACGCAGAAAGATGTTGGAGCACCTTTGAGACTCACTGAAAGGAAGACATTGGCAGCCTGAGCTTTCCTAGACTTCAGGCTACTTCCTCAGATACATTACTGTATTTCATGTATTAACCTGTTGTAACCCGCCCGGATTCCTAGTGATTGGGCGGACTAATAATAATAATAATAATAATAATAATAATAATAATTTTAGTTGTAATAGTAGTAGTCGTATTAATGTATATCTCATCTTTCTCTCCCAGTATATTAAATCTACTTTCTCAGATGCATTATTATTTTAGTAGTAGTAGTAGTAATAATAGTAGTATTAACGTATATCTCACCTTTTCCCCAATATATTCAATCTACTTTCTCAGGTGCACTATTATTTTAGTAGTAGTAGTAGTAATAGTATTAACATATATCTCGCCTTTCTCCCAATATATTCAATCTATTTCCTCAGGTGCATTATTATTTTAGTAGTAGTAGTAGTGGTACCGGTAGTAGTAGTAACGTATATCTCACCTTTCTCCCAATATATTCAATCTACTTCCTTAGATGCATTATTATTTTAGTAGTAGTAGTAATAGTATTAATTCTCACCTTTCTCCCAATATATTCAATCTACTTTCTCATGTGCGTTATTATTTTAGTAGTAGTAGTAATAGTAGTATTAACTTATATCTCACCTTTCTCCCAAAACAGTATATTCAATCTACTTCCTCAGGTGCATCATTATTTTAGTAGTAGTAGTAGTAGTAGTAGTAATTCTCACCTTTCTCCCAATATATTCAATCTACTTCCTCAGGTGCATCATTATTTTAGTAGTAGTAGTATTAACTTGTATCTCACATTTCTTCCAATATAGGGACTCAAGGCGTCCTGCTTTTCCAGGACATATCCTCTATTTATTTATTAATTATTATTATTATTACTATCATTATTGTTGTTGTTGCTATTATTTCAAAGATATAGCCGTCTTAGTTTGTAGAATCAGTACATAGAAAATATCTTGTAGCACCTTTGAGACTCACTGAAAGAAAGAAATTGGCAGCATGAGCTTTCCTAGGCTTCAGTCCACTTCCTCAGATGCATTATAATTTTAGTAGTAATAGTAGTAGTGGTAGTAATAGTATTGACTTATATCTCACCTTTCTCCCAATATAGGGACTCAAGGCAGCGTTTCTGTCTCCACTTTCTGTCCAGGAGGAATTGCAAAGAGTCCTCCCTTTGGAGCAAGACTAAGGAGCATGAATTTCTCTTCATATTATGTGTGTTTTTAGCTTTTTTGTATTTGGTCATGTCCTGCATTTTTCTTGGACGTCCTCCATTTCTCAGGGCCTTGTCCTCCTTTGAAGGGAAGACAAATGGCCCACCCTGAGGAGTGTAACACTTTCATTGAGCATCAATAGATTAAATAAGATGCAACTACATTCCTGTACAATATACTCATAAGTAAACCCTGCTGACCTCAGTGTCCATATAACTTAAATCCTCTACTGATTTATGGGAATTTCATAGGGTTTTCTTAGGTGGGGATTATTCCTTGCTCTGTCTGGAATATAGCCTACTGCTCCTGGTGTTTGTTGGCGGTCTCCCCTCCAAGGACTAACCAGGGTCGATCCTGCTTAGCTCTGCTGCCTTTAAGGTATTTAGGCCAGGGACTTGATCCTAGCTTGCAGCCCTAATATTTCCAGGGTCAGTGTGCTATTGGCACCAATGGTTTTTTATGAAAGATCAATCTTAGCAAGAAAAGACATTCCTTCTTATTTATTATTAGTAAACTTTTATAATTATTATTTTGTTGCTGTTTGCCTCCAAGTCGTTGATCTTAGCCTACATACCTTATACGAGTCCCAGTTCTAGGAAAAGAGCAGGATACTACTACTACTACCGGTACTACTAATACTACTACTACTAATACATGTCTGTTCAGAAGCAAAACCCAGTTACTTCAATGGGACTTGCTTCCATTTAACTGGATCAAGGATTGCAGCTACCTCCAAACTAAGAAACCTAAAATAAAGCTAGAAAAAAAGATATTTTTGCAGGGTCTCTGTGTGATAGACAAGGCTTACAGCATGGGGTGCTTGTTGTACACAACTCTTGTTATATAGAAAATGTCTGTTTTAGCTCGACCATGTGTTCACACTGGAGAAATAAACCGGTTTAATTGCCATGGCTGAATGCTGTGAAATTCTGGGAATTGTAGTTTGTTGTGGGGTCCAGAGCGGAGCTCCGCTCCGCTCTGGGTCCCACAACAAACTACAATTCCCAGAATTTCACAGCATTCAGCCATGGCAATTAAACCGGTTTATTTCTCCAGTGTGAACACAGGGTGACCTTGGGCAAGTCACACTCTCTCAGCCTCAGGGGAAGGCAATGGCAAAGCTCCTCTGAACAAAGTTTGCAAAAAAAAAAAGCATAAGTCGGGAACGACTTGAAGGCACACAACACAATCACGAAGCTTTTGTAGGATGGAGACCTTGTGGCAGAAGGTTCCCAATTCTGTCTCCTTGGAAGGAGGTGCCACTGAACTGAGTGATGAACTCAGGATGGAAACACGGCTCCCCCCGAATATGGACCAAAACACACTGCGGAAAACAATCCGGTTTGAGACCACTTTAACTTGCCCGGCTCAGTGCTAGGGAATTGTGAGACACCTAGCCTTCTCTGTCAGGGAGCTCTGGTGTCACCACAAACGACAATTCCCAGGATTCCCTGACTCTGAGCCAGGGCAGTTAAAGTGGTCTCAGACTGGATTATTTCTGCAGTGTGTTTTGGGTCTTAATTTATTTCCTGAACTACGTAGAGTCCGATTTATTCCCGTTGGTTCTTTCTTTTGTTACCAAGGATGTGCTCTTTCTTCTTTCTTCCTTCCTTCCTTCCTTCCTTCCTTCCTTCTTTCTTCTTTTCTTCCTTCCTTCCTTCCTTCTCTTTCTTTCTTTCCTTCCTTCCTTCCTTCCTTCCTTCCTATCTTCCTTCCTCTTTCTTTCGTTTCCTTCCTTCCTTCCTTCCGTCCTTCCTTCCTTCCTTCCTTCCTTCCTTCCTCTTTTTTCTTTTCGTCCCTCCCTCAATCCCTCCCTTTCTTCCCTTTTCAATTCAGATTGCACGTCCCTCTGTGATAGGAAGAGAGCCGGCGAATTCACTTCTTACTTTCTCATCCCCAGGCATCCTATCTGCATTGCAGAAATAATCCGGTTTGACACCACTATTAACTGCCATGGCTCAGTGCTACGGAATTTTGGGAAGTGTAGCTTGGATTTGTAGGTCCATCATTACCTGATGATCCTTCATTGATCTCTATATTCTTGGATGAGTCGCAATCATTGGTGGTCCAAACTTACGTGGATAATAAAATATTTTAATAAAATATTAAAATGAAACAATAAGTATGCTGCTGCCTCTTGTTTTCTTCTACTCTTTCTGTTGTTGGATTCAGATCCTGGAGAAAAAACTCTAATCTGAGTATGGAGGTTACTTCTGAACAAGTGCAGAGCGCCCTTCCAAAAACGAAAAAAATGGGCTCTAAAATGAGGGCGTATGGAAGAAGTATTAAGGAGCTTATGTCTGAGCAAATGCAGAGAGTACCACTTCCAAATAAAACCAGCAAAAACAGCAATTGTCTCCACCAAGTCCTGGAAATAACACACAGGGGTTCTCTTGTGATTTGTAGGGACATGACCAAATAAAAGCTTGGTGCAGGGTGACCTTCCTTTTCCAGGACATGTCCTCCATTTCAAACTTCTGTCCAGGGGGAATGGTCACAGTTTTTTTTTGTCCACGAATTTATATTTATGGGAATGTCTGTAGCTTCTCCTTTAGTCATGTCCTACATCTTCTTTGAATGCCCTACATTTGTGGTGCCTTGTCCTCTTTTTTTTTTTTTTTTTTTGGTGGTCAGGGCATCTGGTCACCCTGGACTGGTGGGAGGGGTGGGCAGTGTCCCAAAATCTGAAAAGGAAGATGGCAAGAAGAGAGGAGAAGCAGGGAGGGCAACTGGGTGGGCATCTGGTTGAACACTTGGGCATTTTCTCAGGATGCCATTCCTTCTCTTCACTGCCATGGTCTCACAGCTTTATTCAGGAGGATGTTCTCTTGGGAGAATGTGAGAATAATTGCAGATCAGTAGGAGGTTTATCACACAAGGGGGGCAAACAGGATTTAAACGAGAGTTAAACAGGAATTAACCAGGAAACGACTTATGTTTAACATAGGACATTTCCCGTTTAATTCCTGTTTAAATCCTGTTTGCCCCCTAGTGTGATAAACCTTTCTGAGAGAGAGTGTGCCTAATGCTGGACTAGGACCCTGGGAAACCTGGGTTCGAGTCCCCAGCCATGGAAACCCACTGGGTGACTGTGGGCAAGTTACACCCTCTCAGCCTCAGAAAAAAAGACAATGACAACCCTCAATGCATCTCCTCCAATGTATCTTGCCAAGAAAGCCCTATGGTTGGGTTGAGAGGCAGTCCAACAGCATCTGGAGGTCAGGTCCATACGAGTTTCTCACCCCCTGGAATACCAGATTGCAATTTGAAGGTGCATCCACACTGCAGAATTACAGCAGTTTAACCCCACTAATGACCCTATCCTACAGAATCCTGGGGTTTGTAGTTTGGTGAGGCACACCTGACCTCTCTGACAGACCAGGCTGAATACTTTAGGAAACCAGGAGTCCCAGGATCCCACAGGATGAAGGTGTGATGCCAAAGTGTTTTATTTCTGCAATGTGGAAGAGCTGTAAGGATCTTATCTTGATAGTGGGTCCCATTGGATGAGCATCGATCCTAAAGGCACATAGAGCCCAATATACTCTGGAGGCAGGGCCAGGTTCTTGGCATATCCAGCTAAAGGTGGAAGGAAAGGCCTCTCTCTACCTATAATGCAGTGGGATAAGTAGATACATTTTAATAATAATAATAATAATAATAACTTTAATGTATACCCTGCTTTTTGTGGAAACAATCAAAGCGACGGTACAAAGATAAAATACACATACAAATATACACCATATCCCCCCACCCCTTAAAACAGAATTAAACCATAGTACAATTAAAATCTAACATTGGTTAAAATGTTGATGAATCTCATGGACTGTAACTTGGATAGGGCCCTAACCATGATAGCCATGGCTAGAGATAATGAGAGCTGTAGTTCAGCATATGTAAAACCATGGTTTCTCACAATCTTACAAGGCAGCATGGAATCGTACAGGAGGAAAGATATTGTGGGTTTGAAACTGACAGTGTCATAGTATCAGTTTGATCTCTTAGGCAAAAGCCACTTGGAAGAAAATGCTACCCAGAGATAGTAGGAGCTGATCTTCAAGTTAGGAGTGCTTGGTATGGGTTCTGTGTAAATACTATGCACTTACTTGGGAGGAAGCCCTATAGGGGACAGTCAGATTTGCTTTATAGGAAACCTGTACACACTACTGTAAGTGCTTTGGCCAGGCTGGGGCTACAGTTTGTACACAGAGAGAAAAATACATGATATAAGGAAGTCCATCAAACCACATGTTTATTGTTAGGAGTTTCTTGCTTTGAGCAAGATCCCAAGTGCAGCACTTTAAAGTCCCATTGACTGCTTCTGTAAATGCTGTGATGGCATATCTTCCTACCAAATCTCACAAAATTCATTCAGTAAGTTGAGGCCACAGGTAAGTGATGTCTATAAAGCACTCATTTGCCTTTCTCTTAAAAATATAAAAAGTGCTACTTTGCACTGATTTGGGTGATTTTTTTTAAAAATCAATTTCTTTTGAGTAGCAAAGCCTTTGCTCTAAACATCCCACTCTGGTGGTATTTACAAGAGTCAATGTGATCTGTAGTACTGAGCAAAGGGTCATGATGCATCTGAATAGGGCTCTCTCACATCACACATTTATAATGCTATGATTCCACTTTAAATCCTATGGCATCCTGAGATTTGCTTAGGGGATGATATTTACAATTCTCAGCCAAACTACAAACCCAAGGTTTGCATAGGATGCAGCCATTGTCAGTTAAAGTGGAATCGTAGCGTTATAAATGTGAAGTATGAAAGGGCCTGAGGTCACAGCCATCCGCACTACAGTGAAGTGTGTACAGTACTTTAGGCCAATATCTAAGATGGCTCTGGTAAAATGTAGTTCTTCGTTGGGCTCCAAATGGAGGACATTTGGGGATTCCTCCTGGACGGGGAGGTGGAAAGGGAGGACATGTCCGGGAAAAGGAGGACCTCTGCTTGTCACCCTGACCAAGGAGCAAACCTGGCACTGAAGTTCCTTTTTTTAAATCCAAGTATCCTTTTGAATGACACTTTAGAGCTGTGGCCCCCAAACTGTGCTCTTGAAGGGATTTTGGATCTCAGCTCCCAGAATCCCAGACTCTTGGCCAACATGGCTGAGGCTTCTGGGAGATGAAGTCCAAAACCTCTTAAAGTTACTACTGTGAAGCCAATGGTTGGCTTCTGCTATGGAAAACTCAGATTAAAAGCCCTTCAAAAAAAAAAAAAAAATCCTTGTGGGTGGCCTGATTCTTCAGTCCAAAGGAAAAAAAAGGAGGATCGACTTTGCTTTGAAGAGGATTTTTCTTCCAAACTTTTCTCCAAGACTCAGGGCTCTCTTGGTTCTGACCACATTGCTGTGTTCACACTGGAGAAATAAACCGGTTTAAGTGCCATGGCTCAATGCTGTGAAATTCTGGGAATTGTAGTTTGTTGTGGGGCCCAGAGCGGAGCGGAATTTCACAGCATTCAGCCATGGCACTTAAACCGGTTTATTTCTCCAGTGTGAACACAGCTCTGAGAATCATTCCCCTGGAAACCCAGGATGCGATTTATATATATATATATATATATATACACACCTGGAATTTATGGCTGCATCCACACTGGAGGAATAATCCGGTTCGGTACCGCTTTTTAACTCTTTCTGGCTCAAGGGTATGGAATTCTGGGAGTTGGAGTTTGTTGGGGGATCCAGAGCTCTCTGACAGGGAAGGCATAGGTCGAAAACGCACTGCAGAAATAATCCGGTTTGAGACCGCTTTAACTGCCCTGGCTCAGTACTAGGGAATTCTGGGAACTTTCGTGAGACCTTTAGCCTTCTCTGTCAGAGAGTTCTGGTGTCCCACCAAACTACAATTCACATGGTTCCCTAGCTCTGAGCCAGGGCAGTCAAAGCGGTCTCAAATCGGATGATTTCTGGAGTGTGTTCTGTATCTAAATGTCTCCCAGAACTGCATTTCCCAGGATTCCATAGCATGGAGCCATGGCAGTTAAAGTGGTGTCAATCTGGGTGTATATCCAAACTGGATCAAGCCAAGGATTGACTGGGCACATACAGGATTAATCCGAAGTGGCAAACACGATTTGAGGACAAGTGGAGTCGAAGATAAAGATGATCACACTAGGGTCAATTCTGGAACCATCCCACATTTATCCCATTACCAACCAGAGGTTATATTCATTGCCAATAATGGGATAATTGCGGGATGGTTCCGGAACATTGACCCTAGTGTGATAATCAAGCACCAGAACTGACTTGGCAAGAACACTTTTTCTCAGTTTAGGACAGGGATCAACTTTTATTCGTCAGATCCTTTCCTTCCTAGGAATAGAAAAGCCCCGTTGCCTGCTTCCCCTTCAGAGAAGAATAACACCCAAAACCCACCAAAGAGTGATCCCTTTATGGGACCAACCACAAAAGGCAGAAAAATTATGCAGCAAGCTTTCCAAGGCTTCAAAAGGCAAGCTTGGGACCAACACAATTTCTTCTTCTGTTCAACATCTTTCCCTGCTCGCGACATGTATAATGTGCATTTTGCTTGCCTTTCCAACCTACAAATCCCAGGATTCCCTAAGGGCGCATCTACAGTGCAGGATGAATACAGGTCGATACCGCTTTAACTGCCACGGCTCCATTTGCAGCGCTGTGAGGCCCCAGCCCTCTGAGGCAGGGAAGGCTGGAGGCCTTGTAAAACTACAGATCCCAGGGTTTTATAGTGAGGCCAAGCTGCATTATTTCCACAGTGTGGAAGCACCCTACGACAGAGTCCTGAGAGTTCAAGAGGTATCAAAAGGCTAGGTTTGTGTAGTGGAGCAAAAGCCTGCAACGTGTATTTTGCGCATTTTGGTTGGTCCCATAAAGGTATCACTCTTTGGTGGGTTTTGAGTGTTGTTGGACTTCTTTACACACCTAGGACAAAAAGAGTATTCGCTGTAAGAAGCAGAGGCCCCCAATCCTGTACCTATTGACCTGATAAGACAAGTCCCATTGATGTCAATGGGACTTATTTCCTAATTCTTCTTCTTCTTCTTCTTATTATTATTATTTTCTATCCATTATTTTCTATACCCGAAAATCTCACAACAGGGTAGAGGCAACTTTGGGCACTTTAAAACAGTTTGAATCTGGTTCAGTCTTAAGTTCATATCCTTTTTAATTATATTATATAATATAGTCGAATTAAAAGAAAATCGAAGCAAAGGGGTTTATTAAAGGGAGCCTCAGCAAAGCTTAGACTTTCTTTGTTTAAAAGGATCGTGGGAATAAGCAAGCAATTATTTTTTAAAAAATATGCCTCCTGCTTCTACTAAATCCCTGTTAGGAGTTTTTAATTCGTGGTAATTGATTTTAATAAATCAATTATTAATAAATTATTAATTTATAATATTATTATATTATATTATTATTATATATTAATATTTATAATATATTATATTATATATTAATATATAATATATAATATTAATATTATATATTAAATATAATATAATATAATATTAATATTATAATATTATTCATAGTTCAATTTATGAACTACCGCCTTGAATTTAATGAAGGGTATTCCCCCTGAAGGGCTTCCACTGAGCTGAAAATATTTAACCCAACCCAATTCAGGACGCTAAACTTTGATTAATTAGAATAATAATTAAATAATTTTAATTAATTAATTAATTGATTAAATTAAACCACGTTAGTTGAATGGTTAAATCAAGGGTGGGAATGATGTTGTTAGACTCCAGTTCCCAGCAGCTCAGTATAACCAATGGGAAGGAGTGCTGGGACCTGTAGTCCAAACTCCAAAGGGCAGAAGGAGTTCTAGCCCTGGATTAGGACTAAAGTACAAATGTGGTGATTTGTAGTGGAGGCAGCCTGGTGCAATGGTTTGAGAGATGGTAGTTTTCCTTCTTGATACTTTGGAAATGATGTTAAATGCATTTATGTATGTTTTTGTAAGAGGAGTTCATAGATTCAATCCAATTCTCAAAGGAGCCCAAGCATTTAAAGGACCATGGATTTTGGGGTGTATCCACACTGCAGAAACAAAGCAGTTTTGTCATGGCTGAGCAATCCTGGGCTTTATAGTTGTTGGAGGTATTCAAAACTCACCAAACTACAAATCCCAGACTTCCCCAGGATGATGGCAGGACGGTTAAAGTGGTTTCAAAGTGCTTCATTTCAGCAACATGGAGATCCTGCCAAATCCCCAAATGATCAAGGAACAGTCTTCATCTTTTACCCTGACCTACCTTACGGGGTTGTTGTGAGGACAGAAAGGCAGGATGAGAGCCACGCCTGTTGCCTTAAGCTTTTCTTGTTAAAATGCAAGGGAATAATAATAATAATAATAATAATAATGTTTTCCACCTCGATCCCACCTCGATCCAGAGGAAGATATGGAATAATAATGATAATAATAATAATAATAATAATAATTTTCTTTCCTTGAGTGTCATGTCTTTAAACTGTAAGCCGCTCTGAGAGCATTTCTGAAGAGAAGGGTATAAATACAATGAATGAATCCAAATGCATATAAATACAATGAATCCAATAAATCCAATAATGACGATGATGATGATGTTTCCACACTACTACTATTACTAAATAATAATAATAATAATGTATCCTAACTAATAATAATAATAATAATGTCTCATTATTATTATTATTATTATTATTATATTATATTACTACTATTACTACTACAACTGTGGACACATCACCATTATCATCATTATTACTGTGGATACGTTATCATCATAATCATCATCACCTTCATCATCATAAATCATCGTCATTACTACAATTGTGGATACATCACCATCCATCATCATCATCATCAGTGTGGATATATTATTATTATTATTACTAGTGCTATGGACACATCACCGTTATCATCATCATTAGAGAGTATATGTTATTGTTATTATTATTATTATTATTATTACTAGTACTACTTTACTGTGGATACATTGCTACTACTACTACTACTACTGTGGATACATCACCATTATCATCATCATCATCATCATTAGTGTGGACAATTATTATTATTATTATTAATTATTATTATTATTTCTATTACTATGGATACATTGCATTATCATCATCATTAGTGTGGACTTATTATTATTATTATTATTATTTATATTACTGTGGATACATTTCCATTATCATCATCATTAGAGTGGATATTATTATTATTATTATTATTGATACATCACCATTAAGATGGATATATGATTATCATTACCATTATCTTTATCCCTATTATTATTATTTCTGTGGATACATCCCCATTATCATCATCTTTAGTACTGATATATTATTATTATTATTATTATCGATAGATCGCCATTAAAGTGGATATATTATTATCATTATCACTATTATTATTATTATTATTATTATTTCTGTGGATACATCCCCATTATCATCATCATTAGTGTAGATATTATTATTATTATTATTATTATTATTATCATCATCATCATCATCATCGATACATCACCATTAAGGTGGATATTATTATTATTATTATTATTATTAATTATTATTACTGTGGATACATTTACATTATCATCATCATTAGTGTGGAATTATTATTATTATTATTATTATTATTATTATCGATACATCACCATTAAGGGTGGATTTATTATTATTATTATTATTATTATTATTATTATTGATACATCCCCATTAACATCATAATTAGTGTGATGATGATGATGATGATGATGATGATGATTGGATCTGGGCTGGGGTTGCTCTTCTCAGCCTCTCTTCCCCCCCTCCTTCTTTTCCCCCTTCCCTCCTCCTTTCCCCCCTTTCCCCTTCCTTCCTTCTCTTCGCGAGCAGCACCTTTCAACTTCAAGGGCTTCCCACCAATATAAACCAGATCCAGACTTCCCTCTCCCTGCCGCCCCTCAGATCTAAACCGAAAACATCTATCATCTAGATCAGTTTTCATCCTGCCCATTTAGGAGGCACAGCCCCGAGACCTGTCTTTTGGAAAGCTTTGAATTGGGGAAGGAAGGGGAGGGCTGGGAGAGAGAAAGACAGAGGAGAGAGAAAGAAAGAAAGAAAGAAAGAAAGAAAGGAAGGAAGGAAGGCTGGAGTCTGCTGTATTGAATCCAGCCAGCTATTCAATGTCCCCCCAGCTTGGATCGCGAATTTCAAACAGGGATCTGAAAATGCAGATAATGACAGATCAAACCCCCCCCCCCCATTAAAAAAATTCAATTTTTAAACATTGGGACTATAAGAAGGAAAAGAGAGTGAATTTTGTTTTATTTTTTTAAAACCTACTCACTAGAAAAGAACCACCTTTTTATCCTTTTAAGAACAGAAAAGGAACTTTGGGGTCTTCTCTTAGGGCTCAGTCCATTTTCTAACATATTTGTTGTTGTTGTTGTTATTGTTGTTGTTGTACACCTTACTATGGAGACCCTAAGGATGGGGTTTTCTTGGCAAGTTTTTTTTTTTTTCAGAGAGGGGGCTGAGAGAGTGTGACTTGCCCAAGGTCACCCACTGAGTTTTCTTTGGCTGAGAAGATCCCACATTTTCTAAGCATATATTTATATATAAACATATGAATACATATTACATATGTAATTATTTACACTCCATTATATATATATATATATATATATATAATGAGATGCTAGAGACCAGGATTTGAATCCAAACGTAGCCAAGGAAACTCAGTGGGTGACCTTGGGCAAGGATCTATCTATCTATCATCTATCTATCTATCTATCTATCTATCTATCAATCAATCATCTATCTATGTTTGTATTAATGTAGTGTAAATAATTACATATGTAATATGTATTAATATGTATACTGTATATAAATATATACATATAAAATTTGGACTCTTCTCTAAGGGCTCAGTCCAGTTTTTAGATTGATGAGGTTGTACATAGTTGTTGTTGTTGCTGTGTGTGCGCCTTCAAGTAGATTGCGACTTATAGCGACCCTAAGGATAGGTTTTTCTTGGCAAGTTTTTTTTTCTTCCAGAGAGGGGTTTGCCATGGTCATCCTCTGAGGCTGAGAGAGTGTGACTTGCCCAAGGTCACCCAGTAGGTTTCCTTGGCTGAGCTGGGATTCGAACCCTGGTCTCTAGGGTCATACATATATTCATATATTCATATTAATCAATAGTATTTCCTTCTTACTACTTTCTGCATCTGATTCCACCATGGAGTTGGTTTACTCAGAGTTGATCCATCCGCTTGATGGGAACAGAGAAGAAGCTAGCAAGAATACTTAGGAGAAGGAGAAGTCATGGTTTTTCTCTGTTACAATCAATGCAAAATTGAAGACTGACAGAAAGTAAATTCTGTCAACAAAGTGGGTCTTACAAAAAGTACAGGGTGCTCCTGTAATGCTCAGTGAGAGTTATTTCTGAATAGATACTTTTATAGGGCTGTAAGAGAGAGAGGGTGAATTTTCAATAGATAAGTAATGCAGTTTGATACCACTTTAAGTGCTGCAACTCCATCCTATGAAATCCTGGGATTTGTAGTTTTATCAGGTCTTTAGCTTTCTCTGCCAAAGCATGCTGGTGGTGCCTCACAAAATTACAAATCCCAAGGTCGTGTAGGATGAGGCCATGGCAAAGTGGTGTCAAACTGCATACTTTCTAGAATGTGGATCCAAGAGAGAAGAAAGGTTGTAGCCCTGGGCATCTGGGATCAGCTGAAAAAGCATGAGCTTGTTCATGAATTAGAGCAGTAATCTCTCTGGAGAAGGCAAAAGCTTCTAGCTTCCCTAATGATGGGAGAGAAGACCTTGGTCTGGGTTGAGTCCCAAAAGCATAGAATCAAAAGTTGCTGAAGAATTCTAAGCTGAATTCTGAAAATTTCAGCTTCAGTGATCCCTAAATTTTGGTCTTCCAGGTGTTTTGGACTTCAGCTCCCAGAGGCCTTAGCTGACTTCTGGGAGCTGAAGTCTAAAACATCTGGAAGACCAAAGTCTGGGAAGCACTGCATGCCTTACATCTAAACTGCAGCTAATTTTCAAGTTGTTGGGGTCACTTGTGAGCAATTGTCCCCCTTTCCAAATGGATCTTTCCTCATTTGTCATTGCCTTTTTCAATGACACTGTGGATGCTTTTCTAAACTCTCTTCCTTTCTATTTCTATAGTTTTAAGCACTGCCTCTGGCTTGAATTGTATTGGTTAAACCTAACTAGAGTAAATCCACTGAAGTGTTGGAGGGCATCAGGTGGATATCACAGATTCCTGAAGTTGTGAATATTAGTAGGATTCAAGTCACAGTTAATTGCACAGAAAATGAGGCTGACAAATCTCCAGATCTAAAGGGAGGATGTAGCTCTTTAAAGTTTAATTTAAATTATCTACATTCAACTGCATATATAGTGGTTTATTAGGGGTGCTGGCATTAATATTGGGTCCTTACTTTAGGTTGG
The DNA here is from genome assembly GCA_034509955.1 of Urosaurus nigricauda. Taxonomy (NCBI): domain Eukaryota; kingdom Metazoa; phylum Chordata; class Lepidosauria; order Squamata; family Phrynosomatidae; genus Urosaurus; species Urosaurus nigricauda. The sequence continues at coordinate 90,163,234 of JAOEGL010000006.1, forward strand.
GAACAGCTAGAGCTACAGCATGTGACTTGTGGAGACAGATGAGAATTCCCTTCTGTTTCTTTTTGATCAGAAGATACCCACATTCTAAAATCTCTTCATAAGAGGGATGGAAAAATCTTGGAATCTGATCGTTGAAGAAAGAGAAAGTAATCACTTTCCCCTCCTCTATTCTGGTCCTGCTTAGTGATGGGATAGGCAGGGACAAAATTGGGACAATGATCTGCCAAATAAGAATTTGACTCCCCCCCATGAAATTATAATTTATTTTCAAATTTCTAGCATTGCACAGACTGAGAATGTTAAAAAAAAAAAAAAAGTTCCTGTCTAGAAGTCTAGAAGGGACACACACCAAAAATCCACATCCAGGACAGCCTTCTGTCAGGACACAGCCACAAAGAGGATCTCTCTCTCTTGACTTGAACTTACGGAATTTGGTAAAAATGCTCCCATCATATGTCCAAGAAGCTAATGACTTTACAGATAACTGGGGTTTTAAGTCAACAGTATCAATTTGGTAAATGTTTTGTACTAGTTACACTGGATGTTACAACCCCTTTACGTTAATACATCACAAACTGAAGGCATTCAGGCTTTCCATGAAATCCTTAATATTAGGCACACTAATCTTTATATTTACTGTATATTGAAGCAAGTGACAAGCCTCTCATAAGGAGGACGGCTTTATGGTCTTGACTAAGGGAAAGGAATGCTTAGAAAAGTTTGGGACACTTGGTTATTGGAAAAAATCTTTCTTATACTTTTCAACTCTGTAATGGACAAAAGGAACTGGACACTTTTTTTGATGACTGTTCAGTGTTTATTGATTACAGCAACACCAACTAATTTTCTATCAGTTCTACTCATCAAACTATTCTTTGGAAAGATAATTTGAACCCAACTTCATCAACTAGCGAATCTGAGTGATGACTTTGTTACTGCTATTATCCCACAAAAGATAGCTATTATGCAAGTCTAGATATAGTCCTCTAAGTCTATTTGTTATTTATGTATTAACTGTTTGCTTTGTATTGTTGTTATAAAACAAAAACAATTATATAAAAAAGTTTCTACTATACATCAACACTATCCATCCTACAATCACGTTTAGATCTAGTAACACAACTAAATATTCACATATGCCTTTTTTTCATGTCCTCCTCCCCAGTGAGATTTATTAAAATGGTCAGAGATCATCACAATAAGCCCACTGATGTTCATACTTACCTGGCTTGGAGACCCTGACACCCCAAGCACATTAAAAGAAATATTATCTACAGCTTGCCTCTAAGAATCAAACACATCTAAAACACTTAAGAACACTACTTACAGGGAAAACAAACTCAAACAACATCTGCTTTGGAGTTTATCATACGACAGAATTTGGGGGTAAAATGCAATAGTAATCCGAACACCATCATGGGGTTGCCCGTTATTGCGCATGAGTGTATCTCACACAATTTTGGGCAATGGGAAGTCATTCCGAACGCAATCATGGGGTTTCATGTAGTTGCGTATTAAAGTATCTCAAGCAATTTCGGGCAATGGAGGGTCATTTCCGGACAATGGGAAGTCATTCTGAATGCATTCCAAACACAATTAGATTTCATGTAAATTCGCTAAACTAGCGAATTTATGTGAATTCGAATTGGCTCCATTCAAAATTGGGAGAAATTCCTCCCATATGATAAACTCCAAAGAGGATATCCTTTTCCTATAATTAATGACAATATCAGAAGAGCAATTCCATTTGTGGCAGATTTCCATCCAACGTCTTCTAATTATCAATTAGAGAAAGCTATCATTGCTAAAATATTCAGAACATCTTTCTAGATCTGAAGAGGCGGGAAAATAGAAATAAAACTACGACTTCTTCTTCTTCTTCTTCTTCTTCTTCTTCTTCTTCTTCTTCTTCTTCTTCTTCTGCAAGCCTCCAGTTATAGGTTCCACCACCCACCAAATCTGAGGAGATTGCTGGTAAAAGCTGTCCTGAAAATATCAGTCAGCAATCCAGCACCCTTGTGACTCAATGCATTGCATCACCTGTAAATACCTTAAGCCAACTGAAACTGTAAGGAGCACGGTGACTGGCAGGACCTACTATATTACATGATGCATCACCTGCTGGTCCTGCAGTTTCATTTATGTAATTGAATGCAAGCATGTGGGATGTCATCCGCAGTAGGTAGGCAAAACAACCACAGAGTTGTGTACACACTTCAGGAACTGTAAGTCTGCTATTCTAATCAGGAAGTTAGATCAACTAATGACCAAGCATTTCAACTTGAGACATCACAGCCTCTCATTTGTCCATGCTTGGCACCGAGGAGCCATCCCCTTCAGACATTTTAGGCAAAAGGGAGAACTTTTGATTTATAGATTAAAAATTCTAGCACCACAGAACTGCCACGGCTCCATCCTACAGAATCTGTCATGGCTCCATTGTATAGAATCCTGAGCTTTGTAGTTTTGTGAGGCACCAACACTTTCTGGCAGGGAAGGCCAAATACTTTGTAAAACTACAAATCAAGAATTTCATAAAATGTTCTACAGCACTTAAAGTGGCGTCTAACTGAATTATTTCTACAGTGTAGATGAACCCTCAGAGGATAACACATCCAGCAAGAATGCTGATAGCATAATGTTCCAAACTGCCACCCAGTATAAAGCCCACTTTCATCTTTGGCAACCGAAGAAGGTAGAAGCCAAAACATTTTGCTCTTGGTATGTATTCTTAAATTCAATTTGTTAATTGCTTCAATATATTAATCTATAGATAAATAAGCATCTCCAGTAATTAACTGCAACCTTTTAGGTCCAAAGCAAAACCGGGAGAATGCTGTTGGTTTGCTTTTCAACCAACATACATAATTTTTGAGAAGCAGAAATAGACTTCCAGCCACTTTTTTTGTATTTGGATTTTTTTTTTTTTTGGTAGTCCATGCAACCCCTTGAGGGGCCTGGGCCATGAAAGCGGTCTCTGGACCTTGCTGCAGTTGTTGTACAGTAGAGGTTCCCCAGAGGGAAAGCAAGGCCTCTTTTCTGTTCCGCTTTCCCCTCTGATCAAGGTGCATCCTCTTGTCTTGATCGGCTGGCCTCTTTTCTCTCCTAGGTGTTTAAGGCCTGAGGAGCAGGCCTTTGATCTTGAGACCTGGGGAAGGGGGGTGAAACATGTGAAGGGTCCCAAGGCACAGGGGTGATGGGAGCACATTTTGGCTTTGATTTATGAGCAAAGGCTTCTTTCTGACATTGCCAGATGTAGAGGTTCTGCGGAAAAAAATGGGAAGGGGGTAGGGGAAGGAACAGCAAGCTTGTCTCTACATCAGCCTGTTTTTGCTTTTTCCTGCGAGTACACCTGTTTACTCAAAAGCAAGTGTCTTTGGGCTTAATGAGCTTACTTACTCCCTAGTTAATTGTTTTAGCAACACTACAGTCTTGCAATAGTTTAACAACATAAACCATATTTTGTCGGGTCAAGTAAGATTTTTTGGGTCCTGAACTCCAAAGATCTTATTCTCTGGGGTTTTGATGCACCCTAGTTTAAAATAGTACTTAACACCCAACTGGTAATCCAGATATTAATTGGACTGAATGTTAAAGGGACCTGTGGCCTTTGGAAAGGTGTTCGGTGTGTGAAAGAGCCCAACTATTATTAAAATATAAATATTAATAGTAAAAATATTAAGCAGCCTATAAATATTATATGCCTAAAGTATTTTCTGAAGTGCAATTAGCCCACAAATCTGCTTGGCCCAGAACTTGTTTTCCTGAAAGAGAAAGCTGTTTTATTCCAAGAGGCATCTGCGCTGCATTCAAAGTGGCCTCACTACAGTAAATTTAGGATTTCTGACTCAGATGAACATGATGCACAGCTCGAGCTGAAATGCCAATCCTGATATAGGGATTCATCTGGGGTTAGATAGGGTTCCTTTTCCTTCAAAACCATGTTTAAAAATGATCAGAAGTATCCTTGTCTAGCTGAAGATGATGTGCCAAATGCCAATGAAAAATGTGATACTTATTAGGCTCATAACATTTAATACTATGTGCGTGTGCTCCTTCAAGTCATTTCTGATTTATGGTGATCCTATCATGGGGTTTTCTTGGTAAGATATATTCAGAGATTTGTTCAAAGGGGGTTTGTCATTGCCTTCCTCAGAGGCAGAGAGAGTGTGACTTGCCAAGTGTGACTGGCTGCTGATTTGGTTCTAAGCACAACTCAAAATGTTAGTTGTGACTATAAAACACTACTTAGGTTCAGGTTATCTGACAGACCATCTCCTCCTGTGATCCTGCCCAGACTCTGAGATCTACAGGAGAGGCCCTTCTTTCATAGATATAGGTTAGTTGGAACACAGGATAGGGTCTTCTTGCTGGTGGCCCCCAGACTGGAATGCTGTTAAGGAAAAGGACTTGTAAGAGGTTGTAGGATTATTTTAAATTATACCAGTTTAACTGCTTTTTATCATTTTTAACTGCACAGTTTAAATTGTTTTAATATTGCTTTAAAGTTTAATTCTCTTAGCTCTATGTTTAACTATATTGTAATCATTTTAATTTGTAAGATGCATTGAGTTCCAGTTCATGAAACAGGCAGGATATAAATAAAGATGACGATGACAATGGCAATGATAATATTATGACTTTCTGTGTACAGTTACCTCACAGTAAGAAGATATATTGCACTCTATGGCTCTTCTTTCTGATTGGACTTGAACAAGGTCACAGCCCTGTGCACACTTATTTGGAAGCAGTAAAATCCACTGAGCACAGCAGGATTCAGTTCTGAACAAGTATCAATAGGACTCTGCTGTTAATGACCTATTGGTATGGCTCAGTATCAGCTCATAGCTGCATCAATGGAGACCATAGACAAGACCTCAGCATGGCTCCTAGTCAAGCCATGGAAAGGCCATTCAGGGGAATTCAGTGGCCAAGCAAAGACTTTGCATTGAAAAGATCTTATAATCATTTCCCAATACCTTCAAGAAGTCTGATTGGTCTGAAATCACAGAGATCCCTTGCTAGTGAATGTGTAGAGATGGACCAATGGTTTAACTATAAAGCCACGTCCTATGATAAATTATCTCTGGGACGCTATCATTTTCCTCAGTATACAAAGTGGATTTATAGCTTTCAGAGGCAGGTTGAGAAACCACGTTCTACACAGAGGCAAGATCTATTGTTTTGACTGGATCTTACTCCATGGCAGTTATGTATGGCAGGAGAAGACAGGAATCAGGCTTAAAGGATCTACTTTATGTTTGTTTTAACCTTTTCCCCTAGAATCCCCAAACCAGTAATTGGAACCAGGTGTGAAGGATATAGATTGAGAATTAATGAGTTCTGAGCCCCAGTTCGTGTTTGGAGTGCCAGAACTGAATGGTTGTTACGGTCTTCATACACAGTCCACTTCTGGTTACTCCAAGCTTTCTTCATTTCAGTGGTAAAATTTAGGATAGTAGGTGAATTGTTAAATAGCAATGAGCAGTATCATTTTTGTTTTGCATTTGTTAAATAGTTGAAGGAATATTGACGATGGAGCAAGCTTGTTTTCTGCTGCTCCAGAGAAAAGGATATATACCAAAGACAGATACAAAAGACAGATAAAGAGATGCCCTTTCCTAACAGAGCTATTTGACAGTGGTGAACTCTCTTTCTTTGGACATTTTTGAACAGAGGCTGGATGGCCATTTGTTGGGAGTGTTTTGATTGTGTATTCCTGCATGGCAGGGGGTTGGACTGGACAGCCCTTATAGTCTCCAACTCTATGATTCTATAAAGGGTTCTGTCAATATACCCAGATCTACCATTTGCCCATTCCTGTGAAAATAAACACAGCTCAAGTCATATGGTGTAGGAAGAAAATCAAAAATTAATGGCAGAACAAACAAAGAAATGGAATATGGGCCGATGGCTTCATGTACGAGCTTAGTCTCTCCTTCTTTGTGAACTTTCATTTCCATTTGCCTTCCTAGACCTTCCCAACTTTGTTTCAGACCTCTGATCAGCAGGTGATATTGTGTGTTCCCACGACATTGGACATCTTACCGCCGTTCTTCACCATATGCAAACTGAAGTAAGTGAAGATGAAAAATAATATCCAGGATTGAAAGGACCATTGAAAGAACTAACTGAATGGCTCTGGTTACCAGGGTTTGAAAGACATTCTCTACCTTGCACTTGTCTTCCAGTATCTGTGGGTTAGAGCAGGACAATTCTCAGATGTCTTGCTGTTTAAAGCAAAGTACAAGATAGGGCTGCCTCCTCCATTCATGTAGAGAAGCTGAGTGAGCTAAGTTGAATCTTATTTCATTATATACAACATGATAGCTATCTTACACTGAAAACTAACTAGGGAGCCCAAGTAGGTTGTGTGGCATCTGCCAATAATTGCAAGGGTTCTACTTTTGCTGCATTGAAAGATTACTTCACTTTGCCTGGTGATAGGAAATGAAGCTGCTTCCCAAGGTATGAGCCTTTATAAGACACAGTTAGTCACATCAGTCACTTGAGGTCTATTTATGTGTATTCAAGATGTCTGCATATGGTAACTGCATTTAGAGGTGGCTTGCAGTATTTAGAGGTGGCTTGCCATTGCGTTCCTCTGAAATTTCGCCTACAGTACCTGTTGTTTCTTGGTCATCTCTCATCCAAGTACTAATCAGAGCTGACTCTGCCTAGTTCCCAAGATCAGATGGGATCTATTGTCTTCGGAGTATTTAGACCTTTAGCCTCTTAAGATGCTATATCTATCTATCTATCTATCTATCTATCTAAAGCTACCTTCCTCTCAGCACAGTATCCACGGCAGCTTACACAGGGTAAAAACAAGCTAAGGTAACAACCTGATAATAAAAAAGTTAAAACACAGTTTAACAATCGTTACATAAGAACATGAGCAATTTTTTTTTTAAAAAAGTGTTGAACCATTTAGAAATCATAATAAAGTTAAAATACTATATATATATATATATATATATATATAAAAGGCTCCCTGAAACCAATTAGTCACTGGACAAAAAGGTCTTTGCCTGCCAATGAAAAGAAACCAAAGAAGGGGCCGGTTTGGAGTAGCCATTGGCAAGTCCTTCTCCTGTGTCTTCATCGGATAGGCATGTGATGGGAATGGGACCAAGAGAATGTTCTCACCCATGGATCTTAAGATTCGTGCAGGTCTATGCTCTTGGGAATGGGAGAGCATCTTCAAGATGATTCCCACCACAGTAGAGGTGATGGTATACAATAGTAAGTTTTATTAGTAGTAAACTCTCTAGTATGCATCTGTTAGAGAATGTGAAAAATTTGGGTCAGGTGTGTGCAGCTGAAAGGGGCTTGGAGCATGTAAATAGTAGAAAAGAGTGTCCAAAATGGCTAGCTAGATTAAAAATGGTGTTTTGAAATTATAATTGACCAGTCAATGGGATGGGTGGATTTGGCTGGGATGTTAGATCCCAAGGACAAATCCATTAATGTGCTACAGTAAGATCTTTTCAATTACTGTCTGAAACAGGATTATTTCCATCTTAAAATCAAAAGGAACATACCAGAACATTAGATTAATTCTATAGAAGCTAATTTGGCTAGAGGCTGATTAATACATAAAAGAAATGATGCAGCTAGCTGGCTTGGTCATGGAAGGAAGCAAAAGATGGACTTTCCATTAGATGCACTGTTGGCATTGGATGGATCTTGAACTGGAAGGAAAGAAATTTGATGTCTCTGGGTATATAGTTTCAGGGCAATTTACATAATTAAAAAATTATAAGCCTAAATCCTATAGTTAGTCCTGACTAGAGTAAACCAATTGAACAAATTGGATTTATGTTATGCATTGAGTTACCATTCAGAAGTTGGTTCAATGGGTCTACTCTAGTTGGGACTAAGCAACAGGAGTCTGGCTAAAGAATACAAAATACATTTTTTGATCTGAAGAATAAAAACAGATGAATTGGGAAAGATGTTGAACAATGCAGCCCTATGCATTGTAATCCAGTAGTAAGTCTAATTGTGTTCCATATGGCTTACTTTTATGTCACTCTGCAGATTTGTACTGTTTAATGATGAAAGTACTTTAAAAGAGAGGGAGAAAAATGTAGAACTGAGAACAGGTTATTCTGTAGTTAATGCAAAATCTTGGAAAATATAGGCTAGCCCCCTGCTGAATTTACTAGTTAGCATGGCCATTTCCTGTGCTGGCTAGTGAATTCTGGGAATTGTAGTCCATAAGAGTAATGTTTCCTAGCTCTGGGTTAGTACATGTAGATCTTATCAGGACCAGCCTTGAGTTCTTGTTCTCTTTACTTCTCCACACTGAGATGTTTTGCAAGCGGATTAGAAATACGCAAAAACTGAAGCAAACTAAAACATTGAAGAGGATTCCCAAGAAGGATTCTATACATAAAAGTCAAACAGATTTACAAGATCATTTACAAAACATAAACAAAATACAATAAAATACAAAATTCAGATGCATTAGCAGGAACACATTGTTGTCCTGTACAATTAGTGTACGGGAATATCCTTTTTAAAAAGTGTGTATCAGTTCTGATTGGGTGTCTCTGCAGCCCATCGGATAATTTAAGTCACTTCTTCTTGCCTTATTTCTTGTTCAATTGACCAAGTTTGTTGGGACTGCCAAAAGAACCTGACTAATGCATCGAATCAGTTTTTACCAGACAGCGCTGTAACAATATCGCATCCCATTATACGATTATGTTCAAGTTTGTTTCTTTGAAAATGGCAACTTCAGTTTTATTTTTTTTTTTAAAAAAAAGACAGTCCGTTCTCTTTAAAAAGGAAAAAAAAACCCCACTTCCTGATTATCACCAACCAGATCAAAAGGTTTATGTCACTTTTGTCCTGTTTCGTGTACATTTTGGAGAGAATTTTAAAAGCAAGGCTTCCCCAAAACTTCAAGACTATCAAATGTTTAGCAGCTGAGAAGGATATTCGCTTTTAGGAGAGAGGCCAAAATGTCAGTTAAAAATTTAATTATTTTTGAAACATATGGGAGCACTTAGAAGACCAAAAAAAAAAAAAAAAAAAAAAAAAAAAAAAAAGATTCTAAATATTGATTTTGAGAGAGGAAAGTGAACAATATACTTTCATATTTGCTGGTCAAGACCTCGTCCAACCTCTCCCCCTTGTAAAGGGAAAGCTGGCCATTGGAATTGTAATCAATCCTGACAGGCCTCAAAAACTAGTACTAAAGATAAGTCAGTCTTTAGTCTCAGGAGAATGCCTGGTGGAACGTGCAATGGTAGATGTTTCACGGACATCCACAAGACTGGGGAAAACATGTGATTACTCTGCTGCTTATGGCTGTACTCTGGAGAAAAATACTTGTATGGGGAGATGGTTGGAGTCAAAAGTAACGTCATGTATAGGAGGGAAGAAAATCCAACGTATTTGCATTCCACTCAATATTTGCTTCCTCTGTTACCCATTCAGCAATGACCTATTTGTTCTCTCTAAGGTGGACCGGTTCATATTTATTTCTTAATTTTCTTCACTTTTAACATTTTTATCCTACCTTTCTACCAGTATGGGACCCAAGCTGTTTTACAGCACAATTTAAAACAAAATACAGCTTAAAAAATTATGGTATAAACTTTTTTTAAAAAAATTAAACACTATTAAAATTACTGATGCAACCCTTATCCAGGTTATCTCCGAGATTCCAGCCCTTGGGCTCCTATATATCACCTTGCCCCTTTTTCTTTAGAATGCCTCTCTGGGGCTGCATCTGCACTGCTGAAATAATCCACTTTGACACCACCTTAACTGCCATGGCTCAGTCCAATGGAATTATGGGAATTGTAATTTGTTGTGACACCAGAGTTCTCTAACAGAGAGAAAGCTAAATGTCTCACAAAAGTTTAATTCCCAGAATTCTGTAGCACTGAGCCATGGCAGTTAAAAGTGGTGTCAAACTGGATTATTTCTGCAGTGAGGATCCACTCTGGGTTTAGTATGCAGGCCTCAAGGTGGCTGCTATTCCAGGCAAGTGGCTGTGTTGAGCAGTGGTTTCAGTGTGGTGAAGTGTGACTAGTTTTCCTTGTCAATTCTTAAATAAAAACAGACACAGTTGTAGAAAATAAAAACCGTCAAGATTTATTATATAGCAATTGAGTTGAACATGAACTCTCTGAGTTCTTTCTACATTTCCAGCTTTTCACACTCTATTCAGATCTTATTTGTTTCCATCTCTTTGCGAGCCTTCACTCTACTTTTGCCTGCCCTAAATCTAATTCATCCTGTCCCTACCTAACCATTTTTACAGACAAACTTCAAAGTCATATCCTTCCCTGCATAGGTTACACTTTATTGCATCCCATGAACTGTGAATGGCTGGCTTTATCCAGGCTTGCCCAGCTTTTCTCTTCATAGACACTAATTCAAAAGCCTATTCCCAAATATCCAAATTTCCTATTTTTTAAAAAAATGAAAGTGTCAAACCCCATTATTGGTGAGATCTAAGGAAAGTCTTCCCCAGTTGCTTCTATCCTTCAGTCTTCACTTGGGGCTGGAAAATCACTGTGTTCTAGGCTTGTATTTAATAAAATTAATAATAAATAAAACTTTTATTTATATCCTGCTTTTTGATACAAAACAATTAAAGTGGCTTACATAGTTAAAATCATCCAATATAAATACAGTATAATGTCTCAATATCCCCCCTAAAAAAGAGTTAAACATAGTGCAGTTAAAATTAATTTATAAATAAACTAATAAAATAAGTTAAGATGAACAGTGGGCAGAGTGGTAGTGTATGATATAAGGGAGTGTTCATTTCTGGCCGAGGTTCCTATTCAGGAAAGAGATCCATCTTGGTGATTTGATGGATCTCCTCCGGCAGGCCGTTTCACAGTCTGGGAGCGGTTGCAGAAAAGGTCCTCTGGGAGGTTGCAGTTAGTCTGGTCATTATAGTGTTTAACTTGACAACAAGCTCATGGGCTAGAAGAGGCTAAATAGTGATCTAAATTTAATTGTCAGTCCCAGCCACAATAGATCTATCAATTTAATGGTTTGGTTTATGGGGACCCACAAGTAGCTATTGCTCTCTGCAATGCATTATTTCCCCTAAGATGGGGAACATGTGGTCGTCCAGGTGTTGTTGGACCCCAGCTCCCATCAACTCTAGCCAGTGTTGCCAGTGATAAAGGGATCCTGTGATCTGCAAGTTTAGCAATAAACAGAGGACCAAGCCAGGCCCGTAGGTAGGCCTTTAGGAGCCTTGGGGCAGAAAGTACAAACAGCATGGTGCACAATGGTGCCTCTGTTGCAGCAGACAAAAGAGCCGTGCTTCTTTGGGGCCTCCTTTGGCTGGGGGCTCCAGGGCAGTGCCTTGGTTGCCCCAGCTTAGCTTTGGGCCTAGACCAAGCATCCCCATGAGGATATAATAGCATCTATCCAATTCATTCTTCTATAGTGAATAGGTTTTGCTTGATTATGCCCAAATATTTTGATATCCTAAGGCATCTTTTTGTTTCATGAACTCACCTAAAGATTTGGTTGATCATAGAATCATAGAATCACAGAGTTGGAAGAGACCACAAGGGCCATCCAGTCCAACCCCTGCCATGCAGGAACTCCCAATCAAAGCATACCCGACAGATGGCCATCCAGCCTCTGCTTAAAGACCTCTAAGGAAGGAGACTCCACCACTCTCCGAGGGAGTGTGTCCCACTGTCGAACAGCCCTTACTGTCAGGAAGTTCTTCCTAATGTTGAGGTGGAATCTCTTTTCTTGGAGCTTGCATCCATTGTTCCAGGTCCTGTTCCCTGGAGCAGCAGAAAACAAGCTTGATCCCTCCTCAATATGACATCCCTTGAAGTATTTAAACAGGGCTATCATATCACCTCTTAACCTTCTCTTCTCCAGGCTTATTAGATTTCTGTGATGACTCCTCACCTCAACGTACACTGATAGCACCAGCAAGTCAAAGGGTGGCAACGTTGAAGGAAACACATGACATAAATAGCAAACCAATAGGCCACCAATAGTAAAGACTACAGGGAAATGTATCACAAATGTAGCATTTTTAACTCATCCGTGGCACACAGCAATGCAAGGAGGTCTGCTCATTCCTAACTTGTCCTTTGTAATTTGACAGTTATAGTTCTGAGGCTAACTAGCATAGATAGAGTTGTTCTCTGGCAATTTATTTTTATCATTGTGGGAGGACAATGTTTGGAAAGACAATCCTTGCAATTGGCTGCACTTGCTCATGCTCAGAGACCAACTGCAATCGAAAGGGGTGATGGATATAGTAATGTTCCTTTGCTATTTTGCTTTGGAAAGGAATTAGTCACAAGATTTGAGCTGAACTTTCCTTTCTTTCACTGAGACATCAAAGCCAAGGTTTAAAGTCTTATAACCTTTTCTTCAGAACCTTCCGTTCATGTATTTCTGTTTCTTGTTTTGTTTTGTGGTCACTAACCACAGGAGAAATTTGTCTCCCTCCCCCTCTCCTTTAGACATATGCTGCAAATAATTTACTGCTCTTAGAAATATTAAACCACAAAAAGAAGACATTAAAGTAATGTGAAGGGTCTGTCTGAAACCCACAAAGAGGCAGGAAATTGAGAGTTAAAGCTGAAATACAGAGCTGATACACCATCCTTAATTCACCTTGGAATACTTTGGTTGGACTGACTTCTCTGGCCGAAGGATAAAAGATATTGCAAGATGAGCATCTTCTTGTAGATGCATGTGATACCTATTGGCTGATTTCTTTTTTTGTTGTCCAAGTATGGATGGGAGAATAATGCAATGGATTCACAAAAACTTCCTTTGTTGTTTCTGTTATATTCCCTACCCGCTCTTTTTTTTTTTTTTTTGCCTTCGAGTCATTTTCAATTTATGGTAAACCTAACATGGTAATCCCTATCATGGGTTTTATTGTGGGGTGTTTGTTTGTTTGTTTGTTGGCAATTCTTGTTTAGAAGGAGTTTGTCATTGCCTTGTGAGTGTGTGATTTGCCCAAAATCGCTCAGTGGTTTCCATAGCAAACTGGTCCAACACTCAGACCACTACACTTTCCTTTTATGGGAAGCAAAAACCTAATTTATGAAACCTTCTGTAAGGTCTCCTCCTTCTGAGCCAAACAAATCCATGTAGCCTCAGAAGAATGGTGTTTCTTTGGCTACCAAGCAAAGAAATATTCTTTTAAATGACTACTAACCTACTTATTGTTTCTCAAAAAGACTTTTTTTGACCAGAAAAAGATCAAAAGTTTGGGGGTTAAATTGCATGTAAAGGACAAATGGTGTCTTTAGGTTTACAGTTTTGTGGATTAATGGAGTTGAAGTCTGTGAAGATCTGGAGAGGAAAAAAGTTGACAGAAATTACTGAATCTTGTTTTCAATAAAACTTCTCCAAACTGGGGCCCATTTCTTGTGCACACACTGCAGAATTAAAGTGCTGCTATTCCAGTTTCAACTGGTTATATCCCCTGGAATCCAGGGATCTGCAGGGTTTAGGTTTCACCCCAATAGGACAGAGCCAGACAGTTAAAGTGGAATACTTCTGCTATATTTATGTAGTGTAAATGGGGCCCTGGTGCCATTATTCAGATGTGATGGAGGGCAACCTCCATCATCCTCAGCCAGGATTGCCATTGGTGAACACTTGGTTTTGGAAAGCTCTTCTAAAAAGTATTTCCTGTTCTGTCCCAATGTTTGAGAGAAGGAAGATTTCCATGTACACTAGAAGTTCCTATACACTCGTCCCTCCACATTTGCAGCTTTGATTATTCATAGATTTTATTAATATGTTCTCTCTAGGACATCTAGATTCCCCCAGTGCAACTCTATGGTCAACTTTAACCAAAAGTTGCACCGAAGGACCTAGAGATCCCTAGAAAGAACTCTCCGCGAGGCATTTGTAGCTCCTCCAGTGCAATTCTATGGTCAATGTCTGGCAGATCTTAACCACAGAATTACACTGGAGGACCTAGAGATTCCTTGAGAGTTGTTCTCTTGGGTAAAAACATAGTATTTTTTGTTATTGGTAGTTTTTCCACATTCATGGGGGTCCTGTGCCTCTAACCCCAGAAAATGTGGAGGGATGGCTGTATTTAAAAATTTTCTTGATTACCCTGTCAGATATTTTAATCCCCAGGAGGGATTTAAGGATTTGCATGGCTTGGACTTGTAAATGTGGCAAAAAGTAAGACTTCTATAGAATGATCTATCCAGAAGAATATTCTTTGGTGCATGATACCTATGAGTGGGAAAAGAAGGATGAGAAAATTGAGGAGAAGTGTGGAAAGAGGTTATCTTACTCTGAGAAGTTTTCTGTAGAACTGTTGGAGATGGAAACTGTATACATCTGAGTTGTAATAAACTTGGTCAGCCATGAAGAATACTGTGACCTTCCAGTTATTGCCAAGATTACAGTTCACTGAGGGGTCTAAATACTCTAAAGGCAATATGTCCTGTCTGATCTTGGAAGCTAAGCAGAGTCAGCCCTGGTTAGAACTTGGACGGCAGATCACCAACAACTGTGTGGTGCTGTGGGCTATATTTCAGAGGAAGGAATGACAAAAGAATACTTCTGTGTATTTCTTTGCCTAAGAAAACATTATAAAAAATTAATGGCATTGTCATAATTCAACAGACAACTTGAAGGCACATACATATAATTTGTTGACTCTCAATCATGCTGTCTTCAGCTGTTTTGAATTGAAGGCCAACAAAATTTGCAAGCCACAAGGCCCCCAGCTATGATCTGGGCAAAACGATCGTGCAGCTGCCTGGTAAGAAATATAAAATATACATACAATCTTTCCTGAAGACTCAGGTCCTTTGGGAGGAACCTACTGCAGCCAAAGAAAACCAGGCTGGTGGCGACCTCCCAGGGGACCTTTTCAGTTGGTGCTCCAAAAATATGGAATGACCTGCAGGAGGAGATCCGCCATATAACATTGTTGGAGGCCTTCAAGAAGGTTATAAAGATGGATCTCTTCCAGCAGGCCTTCCCTAACTGACCTCCTCAGACTTTTTAACAGTCCATCTGTCTCACTTCCCCCATCAGATGTTTTTCAATTTTATTGTGAATTCGAATTTAATGTTTTTAAAATTACTATTTTAGATTATTATGTTTTTAATGCTCTAGCACATTGTTTTTGTTTGTTTTTTTACTGCCCCCCCACTTGCTGTTACCTGCCTCGATCCAAGTGAGAGACGGGATACAAATAAATAAATAAATAAAAATTATTATTATTATTATTATTATTGTTATTATTAGAGCCAGAGTAACAATGCTTGGCTGGCAAGGAAATGGTTAATCACATGGTTAGTGCACCAAAACATTACATCACTGGGATGTGCTTTTTGGTGCGATTCCTTCATTGGTTGTGATGTGTAGTGTACAGGATTGATAGGGTAAACCCAAACCTGGGGGACCTTGAGAGAGTTATTTTTTAATTAAAAATCCCAGAATTCCCCAGCTATCTAAGTGATATGCTCTGGAATCATTGGTTGAAAGTCTGGTGCCCTTCCCATTACATAACTATAGCACTATGATCCAACTTTGCCATAATTTCATTCTATGAAATCCTGGAATTTTCAGTTTAAGGAAGGATGTTTAGAATTCTTAGCCAGAGAGCTCTAGTGCCTCACCAAGCTACAAACCCCAGGATTCCATAGGATGTTGACATAGCAGTTAAAATGGAATCATAGTGCTATAACTGTGGAGTGTGAATGGGCCAGCATTGTGTCTGCCACGCAATATGCAAGATTTCCTAGCATGTTGTGTGCTTCCAACCCTGCTTCGAGGAATCTGGTCCTGAGGCCTCCTTCCCCCCCAGCAGCATTGGTCTTCTGCAGCTGCAGCATGTGCCCATATTAGCTAGAAAAATAATCATCCGGCATCCCTTTCCCAAGTTAGAAGCTGATCTGCGTTACAGACACACATGTTGCCAACCTTCTGCTTTAACTGCTGCATCTTTATAGATAACAGCCTTGAAGATGACATCAGTGGTTTAACCTGCCCTCCTTCCTCCTATGCTTTTAATTCTCTCTCTTTGTAAAGCTTTCAAGATGGCACAGTCTTCAGTACCTCGAATGGAAATGATAAACAGCTTGGTGCGCCTTTCCTTTGAATGGGCTTCCCCTGCAGAGTATCAAATTTAAATAAATTGCCATTGAGGATGAGAGCAAGCAGCCCAATCACAAGCATTTAAGGGGACCCTTTTCATCATGCTCTGTATGGCAATCAAGTACCACATGAGAATTCCCCAACGTAACAGGCATTATTCCATGCTAAGTAGGTAATAGGAAAGAAAAGGAAAGAGTATTAATTGTAAATTGAAACATGAAAGCCCGTCTCTACCTCTGTTTTTCTTTTTAAAAAGTCAGACATTGTTTGTTCATGCGTAATTGCCAAATGTTTCCTTTGCTGATCTATAATGCAAACCGATCAGCATCCACAGCCAAAGGTTGTTTATTTAGTTTTATCTTGTGTTATGTTGTTTTAAAACACCTCCCCTTGTTTTGTTTTGTTTAAAGACTTGAGGGTTTCAATTGGGTGGTGCATTGGGATCACCCCTTGGGAACTGCTAACTGATAGATTAATTGGGGAAACTTATGGATACTGTTGAACCTCAGCTAATAATTTAGATGACGGATGGGTGCAGAGGCAACAGATGGGGAGGTGGGTCCTTGGGAGGAATGTGCTGCCCTGCTTTAAGGAGACCTCTTTGCTCTCATTTCAATTACAAATGAGAAAACAAAGACAGTGAGAAAGTGATAACTGATGCTGTCTGGAAATATTAACACCCTTGGCAAAGAGATGCTGTTTGACAAGTGTGCTTTATTGGTGGAATGTTATTTTACCTACCCCATCCTTTGACAGCCTTGACCTCTCCCACTGGTCGGCCTCTCATGCAAATAGATTTCGTTTGTTCCTTTCTCTTCATCACCTGGCATACTCAGGAGACTTCTTGATGTGTAGACATGAGGCAGGGCTGTCCGGAGACATTTTGATGCCTGAGGAAATTGCCATGAAGAAGACGGAGCAGGATGTTCATTTCCCTCCATCCCATTGCATGGGTCTAAACGTGGATCCATCTCTTTGCGAATGAATAAATATATCATGCGGCCAATTTGACTAATTGTTTACAGTCACAGAATTTTACTCCCTGCTCCCCGCATATTTGTGTGCTGCTCAAAAACATTCAAAGTTTCATTATGAATGACACATATTGGCAGGAATCCTTTTGGTTAGTCCCAAGAGAAGTATATCTATTGACTTAATTGCTAAATGTTGAATCAACACATTGGTAAATGCAGTTGCTTCAATAGCTCTGGACTAGATGGAACTAACAATAAGATTTAGGTCATTAAGTGTGACTCTTATTTTTTTTAAAATGGCATCCTTGCATGGAAAGGAATGTAATAAGGAGAAAACTACACAGTTCTACATAAATCATGGAGGCTGATGCCTCAGATGTTTTATTCACTGATTCATAAATTCTTCTGTAGAGATAGAACAGAATTATTTAGAAATGGCAAATAAATTCCTAAATGTCTGTCTGTCTGTGGACAGAGAGAAAAGTTGTTATGAGATTTCTCTTGCAGATGACAAAATAACTGGACTAGCCTTGGGTACTGGGTACCATGACGGCAGCTTCATATATTTTAATTAACTTGTTTGGCAAATTTTCTTTTTTAAAAAAAATGAAATTTTATTCACTACTATGATTATGATTAATAAGATCTTTGGGGAAGGCTTTCTTTCTGTTCCACCACCATCACAGGTGCATTTGGAAAGGGCAAGGGAGAGAGCATTCTCTTCCAAGCTGCGGAATTCCTTCCTATGTGAGGCTCACTTGGCCTGTCTGCTCACTTTCAACTGGCAAAAAACTTTTTATTTAGTCAAGCTTCCTGCTCTTAACTTACTGTGGCAAAAGGATCTTTAAGAGGGTGCATCTTTTTTTAACTATTTTTTTCTTTTTAAACTATGTTTTAATGCATATTAGTTAATGCTTTTTAACAGAACAGTTTATTTAATGGGTTTAAACCTTTTGTATCAATATCTAAGAACCTTTAGTTGTAGTGTTTTGATTTGTTGTAAACTGCTGTGGGTACCATATCAGGAGAAAGGTGGGGAATAAATAAATTAATTTTAAATGATTCTTTTGTTTAAAAAAAAACTTAAAAAGAGAAATACCTTGCAATAACAAGTAAATGTTACATTTTTTTAAAATATAAAAGACCATTCTGGGTCCCAACCTGGGAGAAAAGCAGCATATAAGTGAAGTACTGTTGGCTCTCCATATCCACGGATACAAACATCCATAGCCTGAAAATATTTTTTAAAATACATATGTTCCAAAATGCAAATCTTCATTTTACAATTTTATATAAAACACATTTTACTTTGTTGTTTGCCTTTGCGTCATTTCCGACTTACGGTGAGCCCAAGATGAACCTATCCTAGGGTTTTCATGGCAAGATTTGTTCAGAGGAGGTTTGTCATTGCTTTCCCCTGAGGCCGACAGCATATCACTTACCTGAGTTCATCCAGCGGGTTTCATGCCTGAGCTGGGAATCAAACACTGGATTCTAGAGCCATCCAGTGTAGAGCCATTTTACTATGCCACTGTATTTAATGGGACTTGAGCAATCACAGATTTAGGTACCCATGTGGGGTCCTGGAACCAAACTCTAGCAGATTTCAAGGGCCAACTGGAAATAAATGAAGTAAATAAATAAAATGAATGCTGTAAGACCTGCTGTTGTGTCCTTGCAAAGGAACATGTTACAGTAAATCCTTCCCATCCATGTGCCTTTAGTTCCAGTCCCCAGCTCCCAATGGCAAAAAATGCTGTCACACCCCGTATTATTCATTGGTGGTGATGTGCACACCGATGTATCAGCATGTCTGCATGCATGCACCATTAATGAATAATATGGCTTGTGGTGATGCACAGTTGGTCACATTCACAGATTGCCAGCCCGTCAATAGGAAGGGTCCACTGTATATTGTTCTTTTAACTGGTTATCCCTAAGCTCTTTCCTTGACCTGGGCTAGAGAAGATGGGAGGGACTGCTTGAGGCAGCAAAGATCTTGGAAACTATCCAATAGGTGGCCATGAAACTGGCACAATCCTAAGGCAGCCAGTGGCTTTCCAGGGCAGTCAGAACTGTGGTGAATTTGCTTTGGGTTTTACTTTAGATTTTACAGGAGCTATCTAAGGTGATGAACACCATCCCTGAAATAGGTTCAATTTACTTTGGACAGCTGCTTTAAAGTATGGGTTAAAATCCAGAGCAGGCACACAACATTCCTATCATGGAAGCCTTAGCCATTTCTGGATGTTCCAGATCAAAATAGTCTTCCTTCCCCACTTTAGCAACAAATATTTTGGTTATTCACACACATGGACTCCTATTTTGTCCTCACAGTAAATCAAAATAATTCTGTTAAGGAACTGCACTGAGAGAGAGATAGAGTTATGTTGAGACACAGTCACTGGCCAAATATCACACAAAAGGCATTACAGCAGAAGATGAGGTCCCTCAGTCCTAATCCAGTCCTACTTCATCTAATTAGTTATATACTAAAGTATAATATTCACAAATTCAATACTTTTTTGTGGTAAGAGATCTGGATTCTATGCAACAAATAAGCTCAGGGTTGGAGAGAACACTTTAATTGTGGCCAGTTCTCA
The DNA here is from genome assembly GCA_034509955.1 of Urosaurus nigricauda. NCBI lineage: Eukaryota > Metazoa > Chordata > Lepidosauria > Squamata > Phrynosomatidae > Urosaurus > Urosaurus nigricauda. The sequence continues at coordinate 90,182,915 of JAOEGL010000006.1, forward strand.
GTGATCTAACACCTAATATTATATTTGGCTTGGTTTCAAAATGTTTGCCCAGTCCAATAGATATGCTTGTGCCTAGTGTGGATTTTTTTCTTTTTGCAGAGAAGAACTACAGATCTCAGAATCCGCCATCAAAAATGAGAAGTAGATTTCCTAAATTGGGGAATGTTGGGATTTGTCGTTCCAAAATTAAAATTTCCAAGGTCTGTTTTCTGTTTTGATGCACATACAGTCCAAAATATTTGTGGCCATCATTAAATGAATACATTCTGAGCCTTTTGCAAGGGTACTGAGATCATGGCATTTAAAACATCAGTTTTGTGACACTAAAGTCGGTGGATAACATAATGCACAGACACACTTTCTGTATTTTGATTAACTCATTTGACTGGAAACCATATGACTTTTCCAGCATCCAGCCTTTTGTCAACATGGCTCACAATCCTGGAAGCTGGAGTGAGGGCAGATAACTTGGAGAGGTCACTAATGACTTAAAAGTGGTGGAAATTTTCCAAGTGAATGCATTACATATACTTTCCTCGCTGAACTTGTTCCTGAAATATATATATACATAGGTTAAAACTTGAGAAAAGAATAAAAGTGCTCTGCCACACTTGATTTCCTCATATCTGGATTCAAGAAAAGAGGCAAAAATTGGCCAAGCAAAGTATATAAATTCTAGGGTGCTTTTCAATAGGAGGTTGAAGTCCCTTTCAAAAGGCATAATTCAAATAGAAAGCCATCTGTAGAAGAATGCTCTCTCTTTTAGTTTTCCAGAGGAAGAAGAAAACCTTTCTCCCAAATGTTTCCAATATTAAATCTGCAGATTCAAATGCATACAGATAAATATTAAGCAGAATGAGAACAACCACAGCCAAAGGCTCATCCAAAAGGTCAGAGAGAGGGGACTTAGCTCAAATCTTGAACAGGGATCCTCCATGCTGCAATGGTTAGTTGTAGGTCCTGTTTGCTTGTACCTATATTTCATATTAATATTTTAATAGTTAATATTTGCAATTTCCTATTTATGTATTTATTTTTTCCTGGTCTTGGTGGAAAGGTGTACAAATTTTGCTGATTCATCTCTAGCCAATAACATCACCTGCTAAATTTAATTAGTAAAAGTTATAGCAAACAAGCTCCATGTGTAATTCAGGACTTCTCTTGGACCGCTCTGAATGTCATTTAATTGAATGGCAGTGATCCTTCAGACAGTTTGCACAAGAAACGAGAACACACAGTGTACAATACAACCCAGGATCCTCTGTCACCCCACTTTTTGGCTGTTTTCTGCTGACTTGGGTCCCTTTTTAGGAGAAAGGTAGGATAGAAATAAACAAATAAACAAAATTAATTAAATAAATTAAAAAGTCCAATTTTCTGCTTTCTTTCCATCTTTCTGCTTTCCCCATGGTTTATTCAATTGCTGCAACCTCAGTTCGAAGTGCAAATATAATTTCTACTCAATTGACTCAGTAGGAGGGAGAGGAGAAGAGGGGCAGAATCTTGCCCTCTCCAGTAGACTCAGGCAAAAGCAAATTGCTGCAGCTTCTCCTAGCTTACATTTTTCCTCATTAATAGCCTTTGTCATCTTGACCATTCTGGGGTGCTTCGCTACATGTGACCTGGATGTCATCTATGAAATATTGGAGTGTATGTAAAAGATGGCAAACATTTGGGCCTCCAGAGGTCTTGAACTGCAGCTCCTACAGTCTTTTACCAAAGCCCATGCCGGGAGGGGTTGATGGAGGTAGTAGGCCAAGAAAATCTTTACATCTGATATATAATTCAGTTATTGAACTACTGTCAAAGCAGAGGTGGAAACAATGTCTTTGGAAGGTGAGATCTGATAGATCTAAAGCTCCATCAATACCTCTAAAGTAATAGTAACTTGTTTCAGTGACCTACTATAAAGTTAATGACTTACAGTAATGTAGTAGTTACTATGTTCCTCTTTCAAAAACAGAGAGAAGAGTTGGTCCTCAGAGGTGGAAAATTGAACTTTGATTATACCCTCTTGTCTGTTGCCATGGGAAGTTCCATAGCCTTTATTTTCTAAAGTTAGCTCCGACATAAAAAAGGGATGAAAGAGGCAGATCAGTGGGTAAGTTTCTGAGGAATGTTTCCCACTTCCTAGCCCTCCTTACCAATGACTATGGTGGCTCAGGGACCTGCTGACAGTTAAAGTCTAACAACATCTGGAGGGCTACATGAGTTCAGCGTTCAAATCAATGAACTTTTGTGAAGCACTAGAAGAACATTTCACAAAAGCTATTCCCAGTGATGTGATAGTTACAGTGAATAGTTATTTAATTTTATCATACGGGTCCTGGGGAACGGGAATGGGGCAGAACGGGGACATCACACATATTATCACACAGGAGAACTCTGCCCCCAATCTGTTCCCCATCTGTCCCACAGCAGCCAATTTTCGAGAACGATTCTGAACAGTTCTTGAAAATCGGCTGCTGTGGATGGATGGGGAACAGATTGGGGACTCCCGGCACCATCAGTGGCATACTCCTGTGCAATAATATGCATGATTTCCATGTTCTGCCCTGTTTCCACTCCTTTCCGTTCCACTCCATTCCTGTTCGCTAGGGCCCGTGTGATAAACTGAATTGTGAAGAGCAATTCTCATGCTGGTCATTGATTTGAATTGGGCTCTGATTTGGTTGGAACAAATCAGACCCTATCTGACTGACCCATTTCAAACACCAAATCTGAAATAGTGTCCTCTATTGATCTGCACAGTGAAATCAAAATTTGAATATTGTGTCCCCTATTGATCTGCACAATGAAATCAAAGCAATGATATCTTTTCAACTTTTTTAGTCTGGAGGCTTGACCACCTCTGTAGGCCAAATCAGCTGCCAAATTGCAGAAAGATACTTGCATGACTTTTCTGCTAACTTCCATTAAGCTGAAATACATTTTTACAGCATCTGCAGTTGAATGGCTCTTCCTACTAGTTCATGCTGCTTTCTAAATTCTAGTGTCTGTGAAATATTTCTGCTTCTTTAGCAGCAAGAGCACAGCTGTGTGTGTAACTGGAACATAAATGCTTCACACAGTACAGATGGAAGAAAAAAAAAGTAAAGAGGAAGGGGGGAAAAGGTGACATTATTTCTTGATAAACCCCTGTTTTATTAAAGGCACTGTGGCTGAGCCCAGGGTCAGTCAGTAGATCTGTTACTATAAAAATGACAAATTTCCTTTTGTTTTTGACATTTGTACCTCACACAGCTCTCAGGGCATATGAGAACTCTTCTGCTACCAATGCTCCATTTAGAGCAGGCTATGACACCTAAATGGCTCCTGTACAGTGCAAAATAGTTGTGAGAAGACTGTTCAAAAAAGAGAAAGTGAATTTGCGAAAGCAACCAATTCCCACAACTTGCCCTGCTAAAGTGCCTAAGAGCATCCATGAGCTTCAGAGTTCAAATACAACTGCACTGAAGAGCACAGTTGAACTCCAAGAGTATTGCTCAAAACCACAACACTGAGAAGCAGTGTGATGGACGCATGGATGGGAATGAAGGTAGAATTCATCTGTTAGCAGCTAAATGTAGAAAAAAGAACACCAACCTGCAGGGGAGAACTTTGCATGTACAATTCAGTTACCTTATGAGGTCTCATCTTTCCTTCCAAACACTGTGACTGGAGAAAGTTGATGAGATCTTTTCCTCTGAAAGGAAAGATGGATTTCTCACTTTGTAAAATTCATTCCCCACCTTCTCCATTCTCATCACTCCACCATGAATTTTCCCTTTTGTGGTCTGTTTGGAGACCCACTGTCTGGCTACCTTTTGGATGAGTCCAAATATATCTGTTTCACTGTTACAGATCCACATCAAGCAGAGTGATCCACTTTTGCTGTTGTTGTGTGCCTTGAAGTCATTTTTGACTTACGGAAACTCTATGATGAATTTATCATGGGGTTTTCTTGGCAAGATTTGTTCAGAGGAGGTTTGCCATTGCCTTCCCCTAAGGCTGAGAGCATGTGACTTACCTAAGGTTACCCAGTATGTTTCATGACTGATCGGGGAACTGAACCCTGGTCTCCAGCATCACAGTCCAACATTCAAGCCACTACATCATGCTGACTCTCACTTTAGACAAGATCTAAATCAGTCTGAATTGGCCCAAAGTGATTCAGGATTCAGGACATGTCTGAAGTGTTGCTTTGCTATTGATAGGAAGGTGAGAAAGCAAGTTGGAAATCAGATATGTGTGTGTGTACAAATGATGCAGAGCAAACTTTTTATTAATTTGAGTTGAAGCTCAGATTGTATTGTACTTTAATGGTCAAAGCAGTCCTCCTACCAGTAGATATTTGGCATTAAAACATCCCTAAACTATATTAAATAAATGCAGCACAATGCAGGACAATTTAGTAAAGTAATTGGGACACAGTGTCTCTGAGTAATAGTTGCAGTATTTCATTTGCAGCTGCATGTGTGTTTTAAATTATTCTTATTGTTTTAAATTGGCTTTAAACTGTTGAAATTGACTTGATTATACCTTGCCTGGATAGCCTCAGAAATAGGGCAGGGTATAAGTATTTTAATAAAGAAACGTTTGGTTTTTGGTTTTTGTTTTTTGTCCTTTACAAAATTGCTATCTAGACATTTGCCTCTTCACCTGCTCCAGTTTCCAAGATAACAAAATCATACTGACATCACATCTCACGTTTCTATTGCAGGAAAAAAAGTTGGTTGGGTTGCATTTTGTTTGCCTTACATCACTATCCCATAACAAAAATGAAAGAGAATCATCTTATTACAATGAGATTTGCCACATAGGAATTTGCTCTGGGTGTAATTCTGTTTCTGTAACTTCCAAAAAAGAGATAATTTTGGCTGATTTGAAGGCTCCCTACCTCCAATGGCCATCCGGCCATCTGCCTTTCCTGCTGAATTTTAGATTCCCATTTAAGAGTTTTCCATGACTCCTTAAGCTAATATATAAGCTTCAAGTCTTTTGTCTGTATGAGCTGCAGTTCAAAGCAAACCATGACAGCGAATTTATGAGTGCATAAATCCTTACAGTTTCTTAGCTACAAATAATCAAATATACATGTTTGAGGTATGCCTTTGCACACATATAGGATCTATAGTAGTTTATATATGGCTTTCTGTGCATTTGACCAAGTGGGGAGTGGAGTAAGAAAAATCCTTATTCAGTTAGCATATTAAATTGTGGGAAACAATAGTTCAAGGAAGCCGATGTTTATAGTGGAAAAATAAATAAAATCAAATGGGAATAATCTATGGTGGAGTAAGGATTAGCAGGAAAACAAATTTCAATCAGCATAGCTGGTTTTCACTCTTAACCTCAGTTTAAAGTTAAAGAGAATTTGATTGTTAAATGATGTCTTTGGTTTATTCTCTAAGATGTTCTTATGACCTCTCAGAGCATATGTTCCTTTTTTTCTCATACGGCTGTATTTTGACAATGTTTTCTAAAACACATGAAATTATACAGATACACAAACTGTATGTGGTGGCAATCAGATTAATCCTTATATCTCACATCATATAAAACGGAAAAAGGAACTTTTTTTTCTCTTCCCTTTTCACTATTATAATGAGGATAGAGCCAACTGAAAACCATACCATAATGGTTTTTAAAGACCATGGGATTAGGAATCTTTGTGCTTGTCATTGCATCCCATTTCACACTCCATATTTTTGACAGTGTGTTCAGAATGAAATATACAAGTCCATAATACTCACTGGGTGGCCATGGACAACTCATAATCATTCAGATCAAATACCTCAAAGGTTTTTGTAAGGATAAAATTTGATAAAAATTATATTAGAGATATAAAATTTTCAGAAATTTTGAAACCATTAGGTTTCATTTTGAAGCCAAAGCCCCCCCCCCCCAGTTTTTAGGGAGGGGGACCCAGAAAATTATAGAGAAAAATAACGCCTTTTCCAGATTGAAAATCTCATTACTTTCATTATTTTAGGAACATAAAATGCAATATATGTAGCTTGGTTTGGTAAACATTTTTCTTGTCTGATTCGCTAAATGGTAAAATTTAATGACAACATAATTACAAATTGAATTTTTAAAATTTTATTTTTGTTATAAATGTGCTACAAAACCCTGAACTGGAAGAAACAACTGTAGTATACCACCTCTGATTTTTCCAGATTATGAGCAAGCAAATGGAAACACACATGCCCACACACCAACAGAGTGAGAGCGAAAATAAAAACAGAAGAATCATTTAACACAAGTAAAGCAAAGAAAATTATTTTATCTCCTCTCATCCTTCATAGGGTTAAGCACACATAAAGCATTCATTCCCATAAAAATGAATACTAAGATCAGGAATTGCTATGCTGTAATATACTGTATAGTCTTAGATAAAGGTCCACCAGTTACACTGCTTTTAGAAAGAATGAGAAGGATTATGATAAATTCCATAATATTATGTAATATGAAATAAGAATGGTTAACAATGGATTGCAAAAAATAAATAAAAAATCCTATAATCAATTTTTCCATTTTTTGAGAGGCGGGGAAGGACTAGAATAAAACATGGGGACATTTTCCCCTGGACTTTTCCGTTTTCTACTATGGTCTTCACATCTCTGCTCTATGTATCTCCACATATCCATTTAGCTGAGCTTAAATGAGAAGGCTGTATAAAATTTTCAAAAAAACCCTTTAACCCTCTGGAAAATTTTTCCCTTTGAGCAATATTTTGAGGGAAGTCTGTAAACAAGAACAAAATGCTTGGCCATCCAGAGTAATGACAAAAAACAATACCCTCACTCTGGATTTGCTTTAAAATCTGGTCAGAAAGTCAAATTTGCAAATTTGCTGCATGGTGCAAATTTAATCCCTGATTGGGTGAGATCAAATAGCTAGCCAAAAGGTGACTATATTTTAAAGGAGAGGTGGGCAACTGCCTGGCAATAAAGGGCAATTATCATTCCCATTCCTCCCACAGGGCACATCTACTCAAGCATGATGAAACCCTTGTTTTCCCTACATTTTACCTTCAAAATGGCAACCAGAAGCGTGGTGATTTGGGGGTGGGGTGGGGGTCCAGTTCCATGTTTGCACAAATGCTGGTTGGATGCAATTTTCAGACTAGTTACCTGTAAATTGTGATGACTTAAAAAAAATAATCTAGGAATTCAGAGGTCTTTTAGGGATTGCAAGAGATCCTCAGGGGCTCCAGATGATGGATTCAGGGGCCACATGAATCCTGTGGGCCAGACTTTCGCCACCCTTATTTTAAAGTTACAGTGATACAACAGTTGCTAAGAAGTAGAGTAAGCATCCCTAGAGAATGTAAAAATACAATATTTACATTTGAGAAAAGAATAATTCACCTACGCTACAGAAAAATTATTGTTTTTCATGTAACGAATGCTCATTTGAGTATATTTAGGTCAACTATAACAGAGACACAGATTATATATATATATATATATATATATATCTCCAGTGTTCAGCCTTAAATTTTCTTTATCTGACAAATCAATTTTATTCTCCATTCCTCTGCATTTCCAGTTGTAGACATGTGATTTGAGAGCCAGTGTAGTGGTCTGTGCACTGGGCTAGGACTTTGGATAACCTTGAGCAAGTCACACTTTCTCAGCCCCAAAAGAAGGCCATAGCAATCCCCTCTCTGAATAAATATTGCCAAGAAAACTCCATGATAGATTCACCTTAGGGTTGCCCTAAGTTGGAAAAGACTTGCAGACAACAACATGTGATTATCCATGATATTTGTTGCCCATAGAAACCCTGGTTGGGCAGTCAAATCCTCACTTACCTTCATATGTGAGCAGGAAGCAGGAACATGCCATGTAGCCCTGCGCCCTCCCATGTCATGCATGTAATACAGCCCCCCACCCAGTGTTGGCCCATATTCTGGAGATGTCCATGGAAGAGAGGTCTATCTGAGTACAACTGTCTACAACAGGGCCTCCATGAGGCCCAATACTCTAATCAGCATTTACTTATAGTTACTAGATATGTTCCTACCACTCTCAGGTCCATCTTTGTATAGCAGGGGTATACTGAAAGGCTCCATTTGTCTTTTACATTTTGACATGGGGATCTTATCTCTCCAACACTAGCAGCAATATTTTTTGCTCATTCACTGATCAATTTTACTATAAATCAATTTTAGCCCAGGCAAGATGGTTGCTTCTAATTAAAGCAAGGCCATCCTTAGTATCTGAAGAGATTCACCTGCAGCAAAGTACATTGGCTATGTCTGGAGACCTGGGAAAAAGCCAGTGGAGCAGTTCAGCCCTACAGGGACCTGATATGAGAGGTCTGAATCTTTCTCATTGGCTTGTTGTTTGAATGACTAAAAATGTACTTCTTGTCTGAGAACATCCAAGCATCTATCTCTGAGAACATGAAAAAAACAAGGAAGTGATGGCAGGCAATGAAATGCAATCAATGCAAAATTAAGCTGAGAAAACTAGCACTATATACCTACATGAATCAATGTTAATTACTTTAAAAATTATCAACAAAGCATACTTGTAGAAAGCCAAGTGTGGGCTGCTTTTTGATGAATCATAATTGTAAATGTCATATCCTGACATTTTCTTGTTCCTTTGTAAAACCAACCCCAGAAAAAAAAATCAGACAAGATTGTTTTGACTGTGTACAAAATGCATGAACAAACCAATGAAACTCATGACATCCAATCATTCATTTTCAATTATGGTCCAAAAAAAGTATTATTTTGGAAATGTACGCTTACCATACAGGGTGCATCAAATATAATAAAGAACCCCTGATTGGCTACCAGGTGCACAGACATACAATTAAACTAATGAGAGAGTCAGGCTGCAGTTCTTTGCTCCTTTTCCTGGGACCAGTTTCACTGAATTCAATATAGCTTACTTTTAAGAAGACATGTGTTAGATTACAGTTCATAGACTTATTATGCATGTGCTAAATGCCTCAGACAAGAAGGTAGATAAATATGTATTTCAATTCCAGAAGGAGACTCAGGGTCAGGCTAGGCAATATGCTTAGCCAACATATAGATGGGGTGCTCCCTTGAGCGGTGAAAGGCATAACTTTGTCCTACCATATGCTTTTCCTCGTCTCCATATTTCTTACAAGATAGGTACTTTGCTTTATGATTAGTCACTGGAAAGCAAACCGGTGCTTTATTAGCAAGACTGATTGCCCAAGAATTTCTAAGAAAAAAAAATCTTTGGGGAGGAAAAGAAGATGTGCTAATGTCAAAAAATGATTGAGTGGTTGATTGATTGATCGATATGATATGATATCCCAACTTTCTTCCAGATTTGGTGTGCAAAGGGACTTCCAATATAATTTTTAAAGCTCCAATAAAACCCCACATTAATTAAACTATTAAAGCATTCATTACATACAACACACTAATCATAAATAAGCAGTAAAATATTGAAAGTCCAACATATCCATTGTAAAGTGCGTCAGCAGACAGTTGCTGAAGCTTGCCAAAACAGAAAGCTCTTTGCTTGCCAGCAGAAGGACTGTAGGGAGAAGTCTAGCCTGGTCTTCCTCGACACAGAAGAGTTCCATAATTTGGGAGCTACCACTGAGAAGACCTTATTTCATGTCTTCATTGGCCTTCAGAAAATGCTTAAGTAGTCATGTCCCCTAGAGTAGACATTTGGTCAGTTTTTAAAATAAACAAAAACAATTCAGTGTTGGAATATTAGTTAAATAATGGATATGTGTTTAAATTGCACATAAAAACAAGAGCACGAAGCAGAGAAAATTATGCTAATTGCAAAAGTTATCTTCTAGAAGACTCCAGAAGAACTTGGAACATTTTTAAAAATTTATTGCAATTATAGTTGGAAGTCTCTCCATCCCCAAGTAGATAGTTAGCATTATAGTCATTGCATTTAAAAAGTAACCATTTACTTTCCCATTTTCAAGAGTAATTAAATAAATGCCTTTGTGTGACTGGCAAAATGTCAGAAAGGAACTTTTCTAGAACATGGCCACATAGACCTGAGAAGTTTTACCCTTGACTTATCCACAGGTCATAGCAGAGTCGATAACTTTGGCCCCAAAACTTGACCTTGACTTATACACGAAATCGACTTAGTTGAGTATATATGGTACCTTCATTATTGGTAAAAATGAATTAATTAAAATTAACCAATTATTTGCAATTAATTCATAACCCTGCTCTCCACTGGCAGTTGGGATGTTACAAGATGTGGTATTTATTTATTTATACCCCAACTTTCCTCCTAGTGCTGGGATCTGAGATGGCTGTTTGAAAAATTCAAACAGACATAGATGCAAACATATGTAGGTAGAAAAAGTTAAAGTGATATCAAGAATTAAATGCATTTGAAACCTGTCCACTAAAATTCAGGAAAGGAAACCAGTATAGGATATTATTAAAACCTATTCCCTTATAAGCAGTCACTCTCCAAAAGCTTGTCAAGATAGCAGAATCTTCATCTGGTCATGGAAGGACACCAAGGAAGGAGTTAGTCTAATTTCCTTGGGAAGATAGTTTAAGAGCTAACAGTAACATTTAAGAAGGCCCTTTATTGAGTGCACAGCAATTGTGACAGTGAGGGTAGTGGGATTAAGATCTCAGGCAGGCTTGTATAGAATGGAGTCCTTCAGATAATTTATATTCATGCTGTATACAGCTCTATAGATCATAATCAGCACTTTGCATTGCGTGGGTAAGAGAAGTTTGGGTATGTGTCTTCATTAATGTGTGATTGCTGTGGCCCCAACCTGGCATTCAACCCAGCAACAAGCTGCCCCTTCGAGCCAGTCTGTTTTGGCTCTTACTCTCCCAAAGCTCAATTTCAGTAAAGAGGATTCTGTATTCAGTGGGTATCTTGGAGCCACATGTTTCAAACTTTTGTCACCCTAAGCTTTTTTGTTGGTTTTTTGGACTATGTGGCCATGACTTTGAAGAGTTTATTCCTGATGTTTTGCCAACATCTGTGGTTGGCATCTTCAGAGAATGCTGGTATGGTAGAGAGTAGGTATATATATACTGTGTGACCCTGGGTAGGGAGGTGTGATTTCCATGTTAATCTGTGTATTGTTTGGTTGTTGATGGCAGGGTCTTAGTGTGGGAGGATATGCAAAGAGGATTAGTACCTGCTTCATTAGTGGTCATTGTCTCCTGGGAAAGTCCCTGACCCTGGGTGGTTTCTTGTTTGCATTTGCTGAGTCCTGATTTTGCTATTTTGCAGGACTGGTGGCCAAAGTTTGCTCACTTTAAGGGTTTCTTCTTTCCTGTTAAAGTTGTCCAAGTGTTTGTGGATTTCAATGGCTTCCCTGTGCATTCTGATCTGGTACAAAATATGGTAGCCAGGTTGATCATGAGTAAATCTAGGAGTGATCATATTACACCAATTTTGAAATCTCTTCACTGGCTGCCTATTAATAATAAATAAATATTTATTTATATCCCGCCCAATCACGGAGAATCCGGGCGGCTAACAACAGTATAAAAATACAATACAGGAAATACAATAATACAAACAATCCCCTCCCAATCCCCTGACCAATATTTAACCAAAACAAAATCAATAAACAATATAAATACAATGGCAGTCAAATGCAAAACATAAAAGTATTACAAATCAAATGAAGTTCATAAATGATCCCTTTCCCAGTCCCTATTGGTTTCTGGGCACAGTATAAGGTGTTGGTGGTTACTTTTATACCCTACATGGCTTGGGTCCATAAGGGATTGGTATATAAGGGATTGCCTCCTTCCACCCCGCACCCTCATTTTATACCTCCTTTTTTCAGAAAGGGACCCAACATTAAATAACCACAGATAATCAGAATCAGGGATCTGCTACATTTTGGGTTGGGGGAACAATCCAGCTTCTAAAATGTCTTGTATTTCTCTACCAGCATTTCAGAAATACAGCCTGTATGCATGTAAAAAGTTCTTGGAGTGGTGCAGAATTTTTCAGATGCAGAAGAAAACAGTAGACTTCAGCTATTAATATATTGACAAAATGAAATGGAGTATCAAACCAGAGCTTTAAAGCTTCAGCCTTAGCTCTGGATATTTTTCTTTTTCTTTCTGTGGTTTTTAGGCTGACAAGTATCATTCCTTTCACATTAATGCTTGCGGTTCATTTTTTTATGCACTCCATCTTGATGGTGCTCAGTGTATTTATGTTTTAATAGCTAAATTCCTATGATTCAACTAGGGTGGCAAGTTCAGATGCTACTTCCGAAACTTCTTTTTCATCCAGATTTTAAATATATTTGTATAATAAAAAGAGCCAAACATCAGATGTTCTTATTTCAAACAGGGTTCTTTAATACACACGAGAACAAGAGTATAGCCAAATAATTATACAAAACACAAGACCAAAGGAACTTTTTTTTCAACCTGATTGAAGACTACTGCAAGCAATTTCAAAGCTTACATATTTAAAACATACAGAGATTCTGGAGCACAGGATGACTTTAAGTTATTCACTGGAGGCTCTCAGACATAAAAATGTATCAGAAATAATAAGAACAATGCTGTCTAGGTTACTCTTTGTCATACCAGCATGATTCTTTTTAAGACTCCCTTGACATTTAAGAACAATTTTGTTTGATCAAAATGTTTCCATTGGCCTTAAAGTTGTTGGGCCTACTTAGATGTTCATTGTGTGTGTCTGTGTGTGCATGCATGCATGCACCTTTAAGTTGCCTGTCAATGTCTGGCAACTGCATGGATTTCATAGGATTTTCTTAGGCAAGGAATACTCAGAGGTGGATTTATCAGTTCTTTCCTCTGAAATATAGCCTACAACACTTGGCATTCATTGATGGGCTTCTATCCAAGTACTAACCAGAGCTGTTCCAGTTTAGCTTCTAAGAGCAAATGGGATCCGGTACATTCTGTTTAGGATATAATCTTTCTTTCTTTCCTTCCTTCCTTCCTTCCTTCCTTCTTTCTTTCGAAACAACAGCTGTGATAGGTCATTCAAAATTGGGACTACAATATGAGGGGGAAAGGTTGCCACTGGCACACATGAGAATTACTTGGAGGAGGGAAAGAAATAAAAGAAATACACATTTTACATTTTTAAAAAACACATTCAGTGCACCGATGCATTTACTGACCCTTAAGATTTAGACAATTTCATACAAAATGCATTTTCATACAAATACACATTGTTGGTATATGCCTCAAAAGCTTCAACTTATGGTGGCCCTTTCATATGCTTTTCTTGGCAAGATTTATTCAGAGGGAATTTGCCATTGGCTTTCTCTGAGGCTGAGAGAATGTAACTTGCCCAAGATCACCCAGTGGGTTTCCATGGCTGAGGATTCCAACACTCAAACTGGTATACCATGCTGCCTTACTTTTTTAATAGGCATGGTATATTTTCACCAATTAGATCTACCTTATGCAAAGCTTAGAGAAGGTATTATTATTATTATTATTATTTTGGATTACAACATCCACGATCCACCAGCCTGAATAGTCAATTGGCCAAACTCGTGGACAAATTCTGGGAGCTGTAATCTAAACATGTAACTTCTGCCCACTCCGAGTTCTGACTTTGTGTTGTAATGGGGGAATATAAATTGTGGAGGAAACAATGACCCTTTTCAGTGAAATATGAATTTGTAAAGCCATGGTGATCTAATAGTCAGCAGATTATTTTTCTCTACTTCAACATGTTTCAAACTGATTATTTGGCAATATAAATGAATAACAAAGGTAAAGACAGACTTTTCTGTATAGTTAAAAGGTTTGTTCTGTGGAAAGGGAGGGATAGAAGGGACAGTTGTGTGCACATGTATGGCAAGGCTTCAGTTCTGGTTTACCAAAGGAGAGAAGATATGATGCATCAGGCATCCAATCTCCTAATGTTTTAATTTAATATTTTAATGTTGACATAAGCAACTTGGGGACTGATCTAGACAGGAGGAGGCAAGGTCAGCCAGGAAAGGAATATTAACTCTTATCCTCATGTCCTTGGCTAAGAGCTGGAAAATGTTAGTACTGAATCTAATCAGCTCATGTTAGTGTTAATTTGGAAATGAATTCACAAACATTATTTGTCATGCAAATTATAAGATTAAATCATTAACTGTTATTATCTCACTGGTAAGTTAGTTGGAATTATTTAAACAATCAATTAACATTACAAAAAATGACCCAAACCTCATAATACTTTGTCCAAAAGTAATGCATTTTAATAACATGAAGCACAAAGTGCTTTTCAACCTTTTAATCCATTCAATAGCCAATGTTTTTAATAATTTAAATAACAAGTTTTAAAAACAGGGTTGAACATGGAACGGGATGAAACAAATTAATATTTAAGGAATTACTTCCAAGCTCTGGTTTCAGTCTATGCTTTCTCAATCTCTTAGTACTGGTAGGACAGGTAGCTGTATCTATCATGGTTACAGGTGTCTCTCCATGTCTCACCCTACTCCTGCATTTCCTTTTAATTTAAAACCTTAAGAAGTTGCAGAAAATTAGCCCTCCACCTGTTTTGACAGAGTCTTCCAAGTCTGGAGTAAGTGATTTTTCTTTCCCCCTGCTCCACATCAGCACCATTTAAAACAAGAGAATCCTATGCATGATCTTTTCATTATCTATTCACTCCATTTTGCCTTTTTGGTTTTTTCACCAAAGCAAAATCACCAATTCAAGAAAGGAAATCTGTGTAGCCGCTTACTACTGCCTTAAAAACTATGGGCCCTCTCTGGCTTTAGCTACATTTGGATCTGGCTGTATTTGACTCTGCAACTACAGATGTTCATCTCAGCCTGTGGAATGCAATAAATACTATTGGTGTAACCTAAAAAAAAAAAAAGAAAGAAAGAAAGAAAGAGAAAGAAAGAAAAGAAAAGAAAAGACTCTCTCTGGGGTTTATCACACAGGAGGAATTTCTCTCAATTTTGAAAGAAATGAAAGTGGGGCCAGTTAGGAATTGAGTGAATTCACTAGTGAATTACATTGGGGTGACACCAGTCTTAGTGATGCTACTGTGTATGAAAGTAATCCCCACTGAGTTATATCCAGTTTTTTCCCCTCAAGGTTTGTTTTTCCTTTGCCCACATCTAAGGCTGAGAGAATGTGACTTACCCATGGCCATGCAGTTGGCTTCCATTGTTGAGGATTTCAATCCTGGTCACTAGATTCAAACAAAACAGCTTCATTTATATACCGTGTCATACTGCCTAAGCAGTGTCTAAGCATTTTACAACTGTAAGCTACTTGCCCCCAACAATCTGGGTACTCATTTTAGTGACCTTCTCAAAAGGATGCAAGCCTGAGTCAAGCTTGAGCCCTTTTGCTGATTTTGAACTCGTAACCTATGGTTTTGAGTGAGTGGCTGCAGTACAGACATTTAACCACTGCGCCACCAGTGGTCAAACCACTATACCACACTGGCACTCTCTTTCTAAATAAATCCATAATAAATTCACCTTAGGGTTGCCATAAGTCAGAAATGACCTGAAGGCACACAACAACAACAGTAAATCCTGTTTACTCCTCCGAATAAACTTCTGTTAAGTTACAGCCTGAGCCAAAGCCAGCTTTAGCTGGCTTGGGCCTAAGGGTCACATTACTATTGCTATTTACTTCTTACTTCCAGGGGTTGGAGTAGAGATGTTTGGATAATTCAAGCTTTGTGAATTCACATGTGAACCTGTCTGAAGCTCACCTGCTGGTCTAATGTATGGATCAGAACATAGTCAGATTTTGTACTTCTTTGAATTTTGTGATGTAGTTCTCATTTTCAGATAGGACTGGCAGGTGTCCCTTACCAAAAAGGATAGTGTCTGTTTAACATTTGGAAAGGTTTCCTTTTATACATGGAACAGGATACCCAGAAAAATTCCATATTTTTGAATTTGATAAATGTGAATATGATCAATTTTGAATGTGAACATGATGAAGACAGGAATTTGAATGTGAATTTGATAAAAACTTGATAAACATAAAGAATATGTCCATCATGTAATTTATGAATTTGGAGAATATGTTAATTTTGCATAGGAGTAGATGGGTAAATTAACTGCAAACAATACTTTGTTTTCTAGGCAGAACACAAACCTGTTAATAAATGCTTCCTGAATATCAACACTGCATCTCATGAATTTGATCATACTTTATTACTATTCTGAAAGCAGGTAAGATTATCTCCAATGATATGTCAAAATGTGTCTCTTAGAGATGTGTCTTTTTGGATAAAATTTGTTTATAAATTTATATCTATAAGCTGCTGCCTCTTAATGATGCGGCAGTGAGGACTGAGGATACACCACCCTGTCTGAAATCTCTGCATGGACTGCTAAGGAGACACTAGTCCTGGTGGAGTTTGCAGTATTAGCACACAAAACATAAATGGTACAGGACCCATGTTTGTAAAGGACTTCCTGAATTAACCCATCTGGGCTCTGTTTGTAATACCTTGGAAAGCTCTGTTGTAATACCTTGGAATAGTGTGGCCCATAGGGCCACTGGATTTGACAAGGCTTTTTTCACTGATAATACTTTAGTTGTGAAACTCACTTCCTTCAAATATCTGCTTCTCTCTTACATTTTTGTCTTTCAGGGATCAGTTGAAAAACATGTCTATTGGTAAATAAGCAGGTACAGTCAGCCCTCCATATCCATGAGTTCTCCATAGGTTTTAAGAAACTATTTTCCAAAGGCAAACCTTGCTGTTCATTTTATATAAGAAATACCATTGTACTACATCACTGTATATAATGGGATTTGAGTATCCATGGATTTTGGTATCTATGGGGGATCCTGGATCCAAACCCCAGTGGATACCCAGGGCCCACTGTATTTAATTTATAATTGACTGTTACTGTTTGTATTGATTTTATTGTGTTTGAGCAAAAAATTGTCATTTATAATATTATATATTTGTAGTCTTAGTCTGGTTTAATTCACAGTTTTCGATTTGCGATGTTAGGTATTTGCAATTTGTAATTTTAACTGTGTGATTTTATGTGGAATGTTTAGCCACCCTATCTTATCCTCTTGCAAGGAGTGAAAAGATATAAATCAAAATAAACTTCATCCACCAGGCACCAGATCTTGAAAGCTAAGCAGGGTCAGCCCTGGTTAGTATAGGGGTGTGAGATCACCAGTGAATACCAAATGCTATAGGTTATATTATAGAGGAAGAAACTAGCAAAACCACCTCTGTGTATTTCTTGCCTAAGAAAGCCCTACGAAATTCATGGGGTCACCATAAGTCAAAGGCATGTACACACACAGTGCTATAATTGTGCAGGAAGGATCTCATGTTGTGGAAAGTGGCTTGAGTGAGCTTAGGACATGGGTGTCTTAGAAGTATTCCTCTCCCATTTCATCATACCCTCTTTTTAAAAAAACAAACAAGGGAAATGTTAGGGAGATGTCATATACATTACATTTTAAGTCCACCACCATTTACCAGATGAGTATTTCACACCTGCTTCCACTAGGGTGAGGACTGTTTGTTGCAAATGAATTGTACATGAACAGATAGCACTTATTTTCAAGAAATAACACACACAATCAGCATTAATACTACAAATAACATTTTTGGGGAAAAATTGCAGAGATGGGGCATTTTAGTGGGGATATTGTGCAAGGGAAAGGAATTGATTCCTTTCCCTTTATGGCATGATCTCAGTGTCTTTTTTCTCATCCACAACTGCTTTTTCTTAAAATGCAAATTTTAGTTTGATCCTCAAGCACAGCTTGTGGTATAGCTTTTGGAGGGAGGATGCTATTTTGAGGGAGGTGGTTTTTTTAAAGTCCCTCAACAACACTAGACACGCTCAAGTCTTTGGGACACTCAGTATATCTTTGGATTTATGTCACTCTGCCAAGGGCCTCAAATCTGAATATCACACAAGTTTACAAAAAAGAATCTTAACCATGTGGATCAAACTTTTGTTCTCATAATGGCTCAGGAGAGTTTAAAGACATTTTGAAAGCAGAGCAATACATTTCTATACACACAACATTTAGCGTCACCCAAATAATAATAAATGGGCAAGTCATTTATAGGCCTCGCTTTGTGTGCTTTTTAATAGTTTTACAGATTTTATTTGATTATTTCTTGATTACTGATAGTTCTAGTTAGAGCCTGTCTTTCCTTTAGTGACCTCTAAGTGATATATGCACTTCTGCTTCTCCTTATCCTCACAACAACCCTGTGAGGTGGGCAGTTTCATGACTCACTAGCGACTAGATTTTTGAAGACCCAGGGGCTGTCTGCACTGACCAAAAAAATCAAAAACAAAACCTAGCTTCTTCTCACATTTTCCTGATCCACAGTGAGCCCCTTAGTGCCATAACTACTCAAAATAAACCAGAAATAACTCCCCTTCCTCTTTATAAAATACTAAATACACCTTCGTTTCAGAAGCCCTGCTAGCCCTCAGTTACTATGCCCTGAATATAATAAAATAAAAATGGGGCACACACCAAGCTTGCCAGACTAGATCCTCTAGGCCTCCAATTAGCTCACCCACCGAAATTCCACCCCTGACACACATATTAAAAATCTGATTTTTTCTAAAACTGGAGTTAAAAGTGAGTTTTTAAAAATCGGTATTACTACCTAAAAGAAGTGATTTCACTGTGAAACAGGAGATATGTGGAATGTTCCTACAGAACTGGAAACATAGTGAGTATGAAATTTCTCGCCTGTGTAGACGACCTCCCTTCCCGCAGCGAAACACTCTAACTACTAAACCACCCTGACCTCACATGCAACTTTCCGTAATCTCAGATCCAGATTGCTGAGCCTTGCTGCTCAGGTCTACACCTGCTTACCATCAATAATATTGCAACACCTGGTCTTTGCAGATTATTCACCAGGCAATTCTTGTCAAGTGCTTAAAAGGATGGTATTACTTATCTCAAACAGTAATGTTTATGCTGTTTCTAATTAACTTACTGTTACTCACCTTCTTAAGATGGGATATATAAACCCAAATGAAAGACCCAGGCTAATATGTTTAGTATTATCACAAACTCCTTTTCTCTCTGTGTGTAGATTTCCAGGCATCTACCCACTGAACGTATTATTAGTGCTGTCATTCTGCCAGTGTTGTTTGCTCAACTTTGCTTTTCCTAGCAAAATCAAAAGTGGAATTCAACGACAGATGCGTTTTTACTTACTCTCAAAAGAGTGTGCATAGGTTCATAGTCTTCCTTTGTTTTGGTTGTTTTTCTCAAGCATCTCTATGGGGTTCGGTGGTTTGCAAAAGAAACAAGAGCATTTCCTCACTGCAAATGCAAAGCTAAATGGGTAAATCTTAATATTTTTTCCCATTCACAATTTAGGCTTCAAAAGGAAACATCGATGTCATAACAAGTGGATATTTTCAGCACCGCCACTTAAAATAGGAAGTTATGCGTTTAAACCATTAGACTTGATAATTTCCAGCAGGCATGGCAACTGATTTTTCCTAAGATGTATGTTTATAGGAAGACTGTTGGAAAACTGGTATAATTTGTCAAATAGGATCACTCAAGACAATATATTGCCTTACTCACAAATGTAATTCTATGGTATCATAAGAGCAGATTCAGTATCCCTGCTCATACAGTTTTAATTTCTTCAGATTCCTTATGTTAGTTAGGAAAAAGGGTACTGGGTGATAGGATTTGATATCTCCTTCATACATCATAAGAAATCATAAGAATTTATCTCATAACACATTGCAAAAAAGGTAATTCCATGTTTAACTGGGCTACATTCTCCCCCGACTTCATGTTTAAAACACAGTCTCAGATTTCCATGTTATAGCAGACCTTTTCCATATAAGTAGTAAAAAGGCTATCAAATTAAAATGCTAATTGTAAACAAACCCAAACACATTGGAGGGAAAAATGCAGCCCATCTGTATAACAAAAGAGAATTATATAATTCTATTTGAGTGAAATCTTTCATCTTTGATTTACAGGTTTGAGTCTGCTATAACTGAAACCACATTGTTTCATATCTTTCATACCATGGCTTTCCCTAAAACCTTGTTTTAATTAAGGTTTCTTTCAAATTTTTTGAATAAAAAGCATGACAGTCTTCACTTATGGCTTTTATGTATCCTTTGAGCTTGGAAAATATATAAAGCAAGAACATCCCTTGCCGTTCAAAGGATATCCGGCTATAGGATTCTGTAAGGTAGAATGACTGAAAGTAGATAATAAGACTATGTTTTCTTGGCGTGTGTATGTGTGATTGTCAAAAAACCCTACCATATCTCTGCCACTATTGTTGTCCCTCAAAAATACTCTAAGTTTGGATAAGTGCCATCGTCCCTTTTCTTTTCTGTAAGAGTAAGGCAACATGTGTAAGAGTTTAAGAGTTGGTTATTAGCAGAAGGCACAGCTCTTCAGCAACACTCTTGAATCTGCAGCGACTTTCATCCCAATCTGTTTATGCTTCAGAGAATGAAAACAGAGAACACAAAATGCCTCTTAGAAATTTTCAGTACTCAGTCTCACTGGAAGATAAAGGGCAATGCTCTGAATTGCTTTTAAAACAAGATCTGTCTACAGAAGCACTTGAGTCTCAGTTCTGGGGTGGGGTGGGAGCATAATAATAATAATAATAATAATAATAATAATAATGATGATGATGACAGGCCACCATATACACATATTTTTATCCGTGGATTCAAGCTTCCATGGTTTGAAAATATTTTTAAAATATATAAATTTCAAAAAGCAAACCTTGATTTTGCCATTATATATAAGGGACAATATTTTATTATTCCACTGTATTTAATGGGACTTAAGCATCCATGGATTTGGTATCCATAGGGGTTCTGGAACCAAACCCCAATGAATACCATGGGCCCACTGTAAAATAAATAAAAAAATAATATCTGAACAAATCTCAGGAAAATCCCTAATGCTTTTCTCCCTTAGAGGTGGGGCACAGAAAAGGTTTGAAGCAAAGCTGAATTAGTAGGAGTGAGGAAAAAGAATCTAGCAGCACCTTTAAGACTGAGTAATCTGAGTAACTTGAACATGAATTTTTGTAGGTTTCACTATGCTCCCTCAGAAATGACAGTAAAGTAATGTAAAGTAGGTGAAATTAGGTACAGGAAAGTGACTGATTCTTAAAGAGCAGATGGAAATAGTTTGTGATCACAGAGTGGCTAGGGTGAATTATGCAGTATTATGGCAAGGACAGAGCATCATTTCCCCCTTCTTGGAAGCAAGGAGAAAATGCCACATTCAAAAGGGAACTATGAAGAACCAACCAATAAAAGGAACCCTATATCCCTTTATGAGGCAGTAGGTCCCAGGGCTGAATTCTGAATAAAACATACATAGGAGCGCTCAGTTAGTGAGCCATTTTGCACAATTCTTCTTAAGACATCTGAAATGGAGTGGAGCAAAGCTTTCTTTTGACCGAATTTCCCTGACTTCCTTTAAAATACACTCACTCACACACATTTCCCTAGTCTGAAAATGCTACCACATCTTTCAAATGGCACCACGGAGAAAGGACCCATAATTTCGTTATGCTATGAACACTGAATCAAGCTTTTGAAGTATTTTTAACAGTGTGAAAGAAAGAGGAGGGAAAGAGTAAATAAAATGTCTTCCAAAATTCAGAAGCGGTGGGGCTTGTGATGATATGCCCCCACCCTTCATATAGTGGTTTTGGAAGCTGTTTCAAATTTTCACAGACAACCATAGTCAAGAACGTGGAATTACTCGAATGCTTCTATTCTACCACTGAAGTTGGTGAGTGCATCACACAGTTTATGAAAAGCAGGCTTCTAGGTTTGCTCTCTCTCTCTCTCTCTCTCTGTGCAAGATCTGGTTTGCTGTAACTTTAGAATTGTAGCGGTTACACCAAAGGAGGCCTTTTAAGTCCATCCAACGAACAAGTGAAGCTGCTGTTCAGAATTGTGTGCCCGGTGTGTTTACGTTCCATCTGATCTCTGCCACCCAGGCAGCAGACAAGACATGTCTAAGGGTGCTTTTTTCAAGATGGGGAGGGGGTAGGTGGAGGTACACAATGATGTCACACACAGGAAATATCATGGAGAACTTGGCACTTCACAAGGCTGGCTCTTCTTCCATGGGCTCGCCAGCAGCTCTAGAAAAATAAACAGGCAATCAGAATATGGAACCAGAGTACACAATGACATTGTAGATTTTCATGCATAATCAAAGCTGATTTTTCAGTTCTCCACCATGTTTATTTGTGTTCTTTGGTTATCCATAAATAAAGTTTCTCTGCCAGGAAGCATAAACAAAATGTCAAGTGGAAAAAACATTTTCGATCCAAGCAATCATTGCAAAAGGTTCCTGTTTATATTAAAATTGTCAGAATATTTTATAACTTTAGGTTCAAGAAATGCACATGCTTTGTGTCAGCAAAATCAAATAGTTTTACAGACTCAGGGCGAGGGAAGAGGTGTAATTCCCTCTCCCTCTCGCTTTCTCTCTTAGTATTTATGGATTCAATTTATTCAATTTAACAATGGGATGCCCTCTTCAAAATCAGGTAATGCAAGGAATTTAGCAGTGTCTCCAAGCCATCTTGGTTGTGCTCGCTTTGCTTTTAAAACTGTGTTGGCTGCTTGCCTGCCTAAAACTTCCGCACTCCAATTCTGAATTTGATTAGCAGACCACTGCCATAAAGTAGGTATCTAATAATAATAAATAATCTGATTATGCACATCATCTTTATTAGAAATCACCTGGGAGACAGCCAATAGGCTGAACTAAATTGGCTGTTGGAAAGACAGGAAAAAAGTGAAGGCAAAGTATTCATCCCCTCTGGAAAGCTCTGGAGAATAAAGGATCAGAGATTATTTTTTCAAACGGCATTGTTGGCAGGATGAGAGGTCAGATATATGCATTTAATCCTCAGCTGATGTCTGAGAACACACACACTTTATTTCTGACAGATGCACATTTTTGGGATCCTTTTCACCACTCTCCAGTGAAATAGTAACTAGGATAGAACTTATTAATACCCTAAATATTTCTCATTGGAAATTTGCCTTGAGTTTCATGATGATGTTTTTCTTTTAGTGTCAAAAAATATAGCTGGTAGAGGCAGACCAATCTATTAATTTAGCTTTCTTCCACATTCATATTTTTTTTTAAAATCACATATTCTCTTTGGATTTATAAAGAAATATATGAATTTATGCAAGTTCCTCACATAAATATATCGCAACTCCAAAGTCCCAGTCCTTTTTAATGCATTTATTTTTAATGTGTTACCTGTTTTAATCCATTGAACATGCATCCAAAATCTTCAACATGGATAGATTTATGAATTTAATAAATAAATTCAATATATAAAAATGGCCCTCACCCCATGAAAAACCTCAAGCACCTTTACAGGCCAAATTCAATAGATACAATAGATACCCAGTATTGAGAAGATACTGTGACGCATTTCTTTTCCATGAAATTATGAAAAATTAAGAGCCTGTTATTAGAAGTTGCAAGCCTAATTCAGTGCTAGAAATATGGCAATTGTCCAGACTTTTCTAAAGAAGCATAACTCCTTCATATTTATATTGCTGGTTGCTGTTACCATGCCCATTTTTTCACTGTAAGTGGGCTCATTTCTTTTTCTTTCTTTGTCTTTTTCTGAGGCTGCTTGTTGTAATGATTTCTTGGATTCCCCCCAGAAGGTTTTATTATAGTGGGGCATGGTTTTGGTCAGTTTGGGATGTCATCCTATGCTTTACAATTTTTTTGTTGCACTAACACACTGGATTATAATACATCAGTGCATCAAGTGAAACATCGTTTCAGTGCAAAAAATGCTACTTCACTATTTCACTGAAACACTATGCTGCTATAACTCTATTTTTTAGATAAAAAAGGGAGAAGACTGGGTGAAATCCTGGAATAATAATTTAAAATTTACTCTATGTTATGACATAAAGGAAAATATTATAAGATGTTATTTAGAACTTGGGCATCTTACCCAAGTAAGACTAGCCAAAATATATAAAAATTGGAATGCATACTGTTGGAAATGCAATGAATCAGTAGGTACTTTCTACCATATATGGTGGCATGCTAAAAATATTGATTTTCAATCCATAATACAATTTCAGAAATTTTGAAGATTAAATTTACATTACACCCCTGAAATATATCTACTGAACATGTTACATATAGTAGAAGGAAAAATTGAACAAAGACATTAAAAAATCCTGTTATACATGGTAACATCAGCTCATATTATATACACAAGAAATTGTAAAAATCAAAATATATACCTACTGTAGAAAATTGGTTATATAAATTATATGATATGTTGACCTTAGATAAACTAAACTATGATGCTTAGAAATGACAATTTCATTAAGCTAGAAGAGGACTGCTCAGAAATAATAAGATACTGGAAATTAAGATGAGGAGACTCTACAACCCAATATTTAGATGACATCTAGATAAATAAACACACTGGGGGAGGGAGAGATAGATAGATTAAAACAAATAAATGATATTATTTTATGGATATTTTTTAAAAAATAAAGAAAATATTAGAAGCAATGACGAAATAAATAAATGAATACATCAGTAATAAACTAGTTGAATGGAAAGAGGAAGTTGTTCCCATGTCTAGATGTCATGTTGTATATGTTATGTTATTGAATGTTTGTTTGTTATGTATAACTGTCATAAATTTTATATGTTTAATAAAACATTTTTTTTAAAAAAAAGGAGTAAAGGGGAAATAAGAGGATGAAAGAATTCCCTTTCTCTCCATCCATCTCAAAGCTGTCCAGGGTTGGATCTGCACTGCAGAAATAATGTGGTTTGAGATAGTTTTAACTGCCATAGCTCAATGCTGTGAAATTTTGGGATTTGTAGTTTTGTGAGTTATTTAGCCTTCTCTGTTAGAGTGCTCTAGTGTCACAACTAATCCAGGATGCAAACTCTGCAGTCTACTTTGCGGTACACATAAAAAAACACACAACTCAGCATGAACCACAACAGTGGATGTATATGTGCCTCTCCATGGGACTTTTTGATCTGGTATATCTCTCAATTAAAACAACCATTTTAAAAAAAGGAATAAAAGCTGTTGCCAGGAATTGCCAGCAAATAGGCCAATGTTGTTTGGATTTTTTAAAATAAAAAAAATCAAGACATGCAACAACCAGTACCAGACTCTTCAGCAACATTTGCTTTGTCTCTTCTCTTCTGTGTTTGAACAGAGAGATATTGAAAGTTAGACACTTTAAGAGCTAAACATTCAAAGCCTGGATGGGTGAAACTGGACAGTTTCCTAGATCTTTCCATGCATAGATTTTGGAAAGTTGAATGAAACAGAGATCTCACACAATTTGACTGATGATGTATAGCCTTCCTCAGCTACAAACCATCTGTAAAATGTGGAGTCGAAGGCTTTCATGGCCGGCATCTGTAAAACCTTCACAAGGAATAGCAGAAAAGTAATACAGAAGACTTCTATAAAGGAGACTAACCACATCCTATATCTATTGGAGGACACATAGAGCAGGGTGAGAATCGTGAGGCCTGAGGCATGCATGTGTTTCCTAAAGCCATTTTGCATCCTAAATCTTTCTGACCTCCCCTAGCTCTTCCTTCTGCTGAAAAAAATCCAGTAAACAAAGGAGAATTGTCACTCTGAGAAGCCTCCAGGATCCTGCAATTCTCCTTTTAATCAGGAGGAATGCCCCTTTCATTTATTTTTAAAAGAATTTTTAGAAAGTGGTTTTACTGTTTATTTTTCCTTGAGGGAATTGTACAGCCTGATTAGTCTGTAGGATACAAAATGGGTCACTAGATCGCCAAAGCTTGCCCAACCATTTTAGAGTGTTGATTTTTAGGAATATAATCAGCTTGTTCATTCAGTTTATATTATACTTTCCCAATTTGGTAGTCTTGAGATATTTTGCACTACCACTCCTGTTGATCCCACAAAGCCATAGCCAATGGCCAGGGATGACAGGAATCATAGGCCAAAATATCTGGAAGGCCCCAGATCAGAGAGGCTATCTTTTACATTTCTCTCTTTAAAAAGTCATTTATGGTGGCCATGGGTCT
This sequence comes from Urosaurus nigricauda, assembly GCA_034509955.1. Taxonomy (NCBI): domain Eukaryota; kingdom Metazoa; phylum Chordata; class Lepidosauria; order Squamata; family Phrynosomatidae; genus Urosaurus; species Urosaurus nigricauda. The sequence goes on from JAOEGL010000006.1 coordinate 90,208,956, forward strand.
ACATATCCTGCAGGCACCATCTGATCTTAGAAAATAATCAGGGTCAGGCCTGGTTGAGGTGGGGGGGGGGGGAACCCAACAAGGAATATCAGGGGCTGTAGGCTATATTTCATACAAATGCAAATGCAAAGCTCCTCTGAGTATCCCTTGCCTATGAAAACCCTATGAAATTTGTGAGGTTGCCCTAAGTCAATAGATGACTTGAAGGGACACATATACATACACATGATATTCATAGAATCTGTAGTGCTTATAGTGATCAGCACTGTCATCTCAAAATAAAGACTATGTGCTGAGGGCATTGTGCTTATTTTTTTAAAATAAGGTCTAATGCTGAACATAAAGAAAACAAAAATAATGACCACAGAAGAAATGCACAAATTCAGTCTAGACAACAGGAAAATTGAAATAGTTAAAGAATTCCCATATCTAGGATCAAACATTTACCAGAATGGAGACCGCAATCAAGAAATAAGAAGACAAGGAATGGGAAGGGCAGCTATGAAAGAACTGGAAAAGTTACCAAAGAGCCAAGACATACACTGAGCACTAAAGTCAGAATAGTCCAGGCCATTGTATTCCCAATTTCCATGTATGGATGTGAAAGCTGGATAGTGAAGGAAGCAGACAGAAAGAAAAGCAACTCATTTGAAATGTGCTGGAATGTACTTAGGATACCATGGACAACCAAGAAGACAAACAAATTGTTTCTTGAACAGATCAGACCAGGGCTCTCCTTGGAAGCAAAGATGATCAATTTAAGACTATTGTACTTTGGCCACATAATTTGAAGCTATGGATCACTAGAAAAAAACAATAATGCTAGGAAATGTAGAAGAAAGAGAGGAAGACCACAAAACAGATGGATAGACTTGATTAGGAGGATTATGGGCAAGGGCTTGCAGGATGTAGACAAGGCAGTGAAGCATAGGGGTTCCTGGAGGTGTCTCATCCACAGGGTTGCCATGAGTTGGGCTCAACTCGAGGGAAGCTAACAGTAACAACAACCTAAACAATATATAGAACGAGGTATAAGGCAATGCTTTTCTTTGTTTTCAGCCTTGCTCACTACACACAGTATAACCAACAAACTTTGAGTCACTAGGTTCATGATGGTGATTTTTCCAGTTTGGCACCTATGGTAAAAGTACATCTTATCCAACCTTAAAGTTAGCAATAGGGCACATATGAATGAACACTGTTAGCAGAAGCAAGAAAATCATATCACACTTACTACTAATCTCCTAGGACTGGCTCTAGTGGCGCCCTTCTGCTGGAGGAACTACAAAACATAGCAGAATCAGATAGGGACAATTCTTCTTCTCCATTGCACCTTTCTGTGCTTCCCCACAAGTGCTTATCATAGATTGGAAAACTTCTAAAGCTGGATATCAGCAGGCATGGAGGCCTGGATGGGGCTGGGAGAAGGAAGTTTAAAACCCACCAGCATAGCATCTAGTTTATCCCATAGTAAAATTTCCTGAGGTTAAAAACAAATGATATGATTAAAACTTCTGATACTTGACTTTTCAAGCATGGGAAAGATAAATGTAATAGTGAAATCTCTGCAACAGCTGTTAACCATAATGCTGCAAGTCACTTAGTTCTGTTCATCTTTGATGGTTGCTTCAAGAAATAGAAATGCATAGCTCATTCATGATGTAATACTTCTGTACTATAAACCATACGTATTCGTTTATTTTTTTGAGATCCTAGTTTTGGTTCTTTAGATCTTGGGATCTTGGGAATGTTCATTCAAATTCTAATTTAGGCATACTTGGTTACTCCTGGTTCTCATCTTCATATGGAAGGGAAGAAAAACCATCTTGTGGGTTATATAAAAATAAAATGTTTGACCTTCCAGATCCATCTAACTTGGCTTTCTCTTTTCAGTCACTGCCAGCCAGATGCTCTGAAGTTTATAAGCTGGTGAATGTCCCTCCTTGTTTGATTCCAGTCTTTGGTATTCAGAGATAGATTGCATCTGTACATGATGGTTTCATTTAGTTGTTATGGCTGCTGACAGAAAATATTGCTATCTTTCCACATTATGAAACGTGGGAGGTCAGAACTTTTTTGGACTGCAGCTCCCAGAATCCATTAGTGAGGCTCAAGCAAATAGCTCAGGGTTTTAAGCAAAGTTTTAAAAATTGTTATTGCTTTACCTTGGTTGCTGTCACCCGTTCCCCAGCTGAGCCCAGCCAAGAGATCAACAGTGATCAACAGATCGACCCCTCACTGTTGTTTGAATTTAGAGCCATTTTGCCAGAGGGGCTTTGCTAGGGAGGTAGTGGCAACAACTGGGGTGAAGTGACCCATTGCTGGCAATCACAAGTGAAGAAGATGGGCATCTTGCACCCTCTGTGTGTGCATCCGGAGACATTAAAAACACATTTTAAAAAATAAATCAATTAATAGCCTAAACATTTAGACTTCCCTCCCTAACTCATATTCACTCACTGGAATGCAAAAGGAGTTGGGGAGAGGATTGGATGGAGGAGACAACCAATGAGAATGCAAGCTGTCAAGATTGGCAGGTAAACAATAAGCCTATTGATTGATTTGTGCTACTAAGCATAATAGATCGAGAACCAGAAGAGCTATGGGCAGACACCAGGGACATAATGAAAGAAGAATGTAGACAGACACTCTCAGTAGACAAAAAGAGAGAGAAGAAAGCATGGATGAAAGATAAAACACTACAAGTAATAACGGAAAGAAGAGAAACAAAACAAAAGGGAGATAGGAACAAACTAAGGAGCATGAATGCAACAGTACAACGGCTAATGCAAAAAGATAAAGAAAATTACTATAACAATCAATGCAAATAAATAGGAAACAATAACAAAAAGAGAAGAACAAAAGACCTATTCCACAAGATCCGGGAAATCAAGGGAAATTCCAAATCAAGGACTGGGACACTATATGAAAATAAAAATATCAATTCAAGACCAAGATGGTATAAAAAGATGATGGATGCAATACACAGAAGAGTTATATAAAAGAGATGCTAAAATGAATGACACATGGAATGAAGAGCCATATGAAGCTGAACCCCAAATTCTAAAAAGTGAAGTAGAAGCAGCAGTAAAGGAAATGGTGAAAAACAAGTCACCAGGAACAGATGGTATCCCAATCGAACTGCTGCAATCCATGTTGACAAAGTCAGTTGTTGTTGTTGTTGTTGTTATTATTATTATCTTATATCCCACCTTTCTCCCAATATAGGGACTCACTGTAATACTGTTGCAGTGCTAATTAACATATATCAACAGTTATGTACAATAAAATGATGGCCAACAGACTGGAAATTATCAATATACATCCCCATCCACAAAAAAGGAGGCACAAAAGACTACAGCAACTATAGGACTGTAGCACTAATCTCCCACACAAGCAAAATTATCCTCAAAATTCTGCAACATAGATTCCAACCATGCACAGACAGAGAAATCCCAGAGGTCCAAGCAGTATCCAGAGAATGAAGAGGCACTGTGGAACAACATTGCAAACATATGATGGCAAATGTAGTGCATGAGGAAATTCCAAAGAAAATCAGCATGTGATTTATAGACTATAGCAAAGCTTTTGACTGCATAGATCATGAAAGACTATGAAATGCCCTTAAAGACATGGGAGTGACAACACATCTGACAGTCGTGATGAGGAATCTGTACTCAGTATAAGAGACTACTGTCAGAACAGAACACGGAGAAACAGAATGGTTCCCAATTGGCAAAGGATCAGATAAAGCTGCATTTATTCACTCTACCTTTTCAACTTACATACAGAACATATTGTAAGAAAAGCAGGATTGTACATAGAAAAAGGAGGAGTGAAAATAAGAGGAAGGAATAGCAACACTTTAATATATGATGACAACATCATAATACTAGCAGAAAACCTCCCAGAACTGAAAAAACTACTAAGGAAGATCAAGGAAGAAAGTGCAAAAGCAGGCTTATTGTTGAACATAAAGAAAACAAAAACAATGACCACAAAGAATCTTCATATATTCAACCTAGACAATGAAGAAATAGAAATAGTAAAAGAGTCATCATACTTGGGATCAAACATTGATAGAAATGGGCACTGTAGCCAGGAAAATAGAAGATTAAGAATGGGGAGAGCGGCTATGAAAGAACTGGAAAAGATCCTAAAATGCAAAGATATATAACTGAGCACAAAAGTTAGAAATCGTACAAGCCATTGTATTTTCTATTATCATCTATGAATGTGAGAGCTGCAAAGTTAAGAAAGAAGACAGGAAGAAAATCAATGCATCTAAGGGTGCTGGAGAAGAGTGCTGAGGATCCCATGGATGACCAAAAAGACAAACAAATGGGTCATAGAGCAGATCAGGCCAGAAATCTCCATGAAAGCCAAGATGACAAAACTTAGGCTGTTGTACTTTAGACACATCATGAGAAGGCACAACTCATTGGAAAAAACAATAATGCTAGGAAAGGTGGAGGGAAGGAGAAAGAGACAAAGGCCGCATGCTAGATGGATGTCACAAGTATGAATGTACAGAACTAAGCAGAGTAGTGGAGGTCAGGGGGGCTTGGAGATGTCTCATCCACAGGGTCACCATGGGTTTGACTCAAGGGCAGTTAACAACAACAACAATTGATTGATAGGTTTCGGTATGCTGGGAAGGAAAAACATGCATTCCTTTTGTACCAATTTGAGTGTGGGCACAGCAAATGTGTGGCAGTCAGGACAACTTCAGTCTGGTTTATTTTGAATAGGTACAGTTCTAATGGGGCCACAGCAGTCCAGGAAAATGCAAGGTGAAGCTGATTTATATTTCATCAGTGCAGACAACCTTATAGTTCTTGTATCTCTTTTGTATCATGTCACCTCAGCTCTCCCAACAATCTGACTAAACCTGAAAGCATTCAGAGGCAGGCCTCTCTGCTGAATGTTTCCAAAGTAAATGATTACGGATAAAGCTTTCTGTCTCAGGCAAGGCTCTAATCAGTCCAAGTTAATCTCATTTATAAAATGAAGGGTTATCAGCTCACAAGATGTGCAGAGCATTAAAGAGCCATGGCTGCTGTTTATAGAGCAATCTTTTCATTTAAGTCAACCGGAGCATCATTCTCCTATGCTTTCATCTGTCACTGGCAACATCTTTATTACTTTTTTTTCTCTCTCTCTTGACAATTTTAGTTAAGTTCCTGTTGCACATGAACATAGCACCACCTTGAGTTCCTATACTGGGAGAAAGGTAGGATGTAAGATGATGATGATGGTAATGATTATGATGATGATAACAATTCAACAATACAAAACATTAAAACACTCAGAAAAATCATAGATTTTCTCCAGACATTATCTACTCAGCATGGTAGGAAAAAAAATCAAAATTAAATAACCATTTACTTGATGATGTTATTGAGTGGGGAGAGGAGGGGGAAGGAGGGATTGGGGGAAGGGAGCAAATTGGTGGGTGGATTGAATCCTAAAATATTATTTAGACCTGACCATTTCTCTTGGTGGTAAATGAGTCAGATATTAGTTGGTCAGGAAAAGAGCTACTTTATTCAAACTATGAGTTGGAAGTGAGTCATCTTATTCTGGGCACCAGGATAACATTCAATATAAGTGACAAGCCTTTTTGAAAGAGAACTAACTTCCTTTCTTCCTTTCTCCCTCCCCTCCTCTCCCCTCTTTTTCTCTCTCTCTTTCCACACACAGAGACACTCCAACCCCTGACTGTGTAACAGATGCAAACTGAACAACTGCAACACTGCACTGGGCTTTCCAGCTACGCTAGTAGAGAGGCATGTTCTTTGTGAGCCTGTGCTAATCAACCAATCAACCAACTTATTTATGATTCCACAATAAACAGTGTGGTGTAATGGTTTGAGCATTGGACGAGGACTCTGAGACACCTGGATCTGAATCCTTGCTTGACCATGAAAATCCACTGGGTGACCTTGGTCAAATCACGCTCTCTCAGCCTTATTGTAGTTGTTGTGCCTTCAAGTCATTTCTGACTTATGACAACCTTAAGGTGAACCTATCATGAGGTTTTCTTGGCAAGAATTGTTCAGAGGAGGTTTGCCATTGGCTTCTCCTGAGGCTGAGAGCATGCCTAAGAGGACAGCAATGGAACAAATCTTTGCCAAGAAAACCCATGGTAGGTTTGCCTTAGGATTGCTATAAATCAGAAATGACTTGAAGACACACAGCAGCAGCAACAGAAACAAGAAATGGAATTAAAAGCAATTACAAGCATGCCCGTTAAAAAGCAAAAGAGACAGTCAAATGCATAATGTAAGGTCTTTCCCTGTGAGCAATCAGTCCTCAGGGTCTTGCCAAAAAGTCTCACCTGCTTATGGAAAGATAACAGTCTAGCATCTCTGGAAAGAAAGTTCCAGACCTTGGGATCAGCCACCAAGAATAACATTAAATGTAATGAAATGCTATGCTATCATGATGGTTTTCAACTCAGCTTGGAAAAAATGTGAATGGCTTGAACACATATGTACACACATTGTATCAACATGCTTTATATAAATTCAGACTGTATGATCATCTAGCATGACAGTTAAAGTGATGTCAAAGTGCTTTATTTCAGCAGTGTGGAAGCAGCCTTTGTTTCATGTAGAGTTCTTTCATACCATTTACTCTATGGTCTTTTCAACAGAAATGTGAAGGAGTGAAGAACCCAAGTCTGTGGTGTACAAAGCAACAATCAACAGTATCTTCTCATGCTCTTTGAAGGAAAGAAGATGAAATAGTTTTTTAAACTGATGGTTCAGAAGCTAGCAATCAGGAAACAAGACTATTGATCAGGGAGAACACCAGTTCAACCATGTAATAGGTAGAGATTTTTTTTAAAAAATGTTAATTTGTTTAATATATTTTAGTCTGTTTCATACACACACACACACACATGTATGTATGGATAGTTAAGTGTTTTTATTTGCAATTTCAAATTGTTTTAGGCTGCTTAAAGTGATTTTATTTGTATGCCACCCTGAGATGATCCATAATACAAGACAGGAAAGAAAGAAAAATCACTTGATCTTTTCTTTCTTTCTTTCATTCATTACATGCTTCTCCAATCAGTCTTATTCATTTCCTGACATTTCTTCTCCCTTTCTCCTTTCAAGTATAACTTGTGCTCTATCCCCCTTACCTCTGATTTCTATTTTCTCTTTCTTCTGGTCTTTTTACATCCACTTCCTTCTATAACTGCTTCCCCCTCTTACTACTCCATCCTCTCTGCACCCATTTTTATCATCACTGTCATCAAAAATACCAACACTTCATCTCTCTTTCTAATTTCCTTAAGAATGGAAATTCCTCCTCTACATGACTTCATTTTCTGGCCATTATTATTCGCTTCCAACATTTAATTTCATACAGGCACATATACATCAGTTCTCCAGCTCCTGTGCCATTGACCAATGCCAGGTTGTGCTTTAAAGCAGAAGGGGTGAACCTCACCATGCCCAAAAGAAGAAGCAGGTACTGCCATAGGTCTATCCCTTTTCTTCTCCCATAGCCCTTCACCTTTTCCAACTCTTCCCAGACAGTTTCTTGGGCTGTCTGTGGTCTTCATTTCCTCCCCTCTCCTCTCTCCATCTTCTAATGTTACATGGCCTCAAACTGCACATGAGGGGAACCATTGTGTTCATGACATCACTCCCATCAAAATGTTCTGGTGGGAGCAGTATAGTAGAGGGGTGAAGTACTAGGCAAGCTGTGGTACCAAGGACCACTGGAAGTATCCATCCTGCAGTATGAGAAATTCTGAAATTGAGAACGCACCTTGGTAAAGTAGTTCACATGACCAACCTGTTTTAGGTAAAGATAAAGGTTTCCCCTTTGACAAGATTGTCTAGTCATGTCCAACAGTAGGGGCTGGTGCTCATCTTAGTTACAAGCCACATTAGTGCACTACACTCTTATAGTGCAGCTATTCCACTTTTACTGGTCTGGCTACCTCCTGTTGCATTCTGAAGCTTGTAGTTCAGTGAGACCTAAGACCTCTCCGGCTGAGAATGTTAAATGCCCTTCTTTCAACTGCAAATCCTAGAATACAACAGGAGGCAGCCAGAGCAGTTAAAGCAGAATAGTAGTACTATAATAGTGTAGTGTAGTAATCTAGTAAACTGAGGGAACGTTGTCAAAGATGATTCTGAGGTCATGTGGCCAGCATGACTGCATGGAATGCTGTTACCTTCCCACCAAACTGGTATCTATTTATTTACTTGCACTTTTACATGCTTTCAGGATAACTACACACAGCTTTTAAACTGCATTTACAACTGGAAAAAAGTGAGTTTGGCAATACTTATCACACAACACTGTTTCTGTCAGACAGTTACAGCTGCTGTGTCCCTGAAGTGTGATTAGGGTGTCTCTTTTTATTGACAGGGAAAACCTGTCAATGATTTTGCAATTGTGTTATTCCTCAGATGCAAAACGCTGCTGCTGGAGCAATTGCGATATTGGCAGTCACATGATGTCAGTGTCTCTCGCCAGTATTTCTTGGTAGAAGCAACCCCAGTCACATGACTGACAAAACATCTGATAATGGTTGTTACCGATATGTTTCCATTTTTATTAACTGACATGATTTCAGCGAGAACAAGGATCACAGCTCATATGGTAACGTCCTTAGTTCTTCTCATCTAAAGGGACCACTTTTCATCCTCCCTTCCACCCACTCGCTAGTAGGCAACATTGTCACTTTCAGACACAGGGCTTGCTGCTCTAAGTCTGCATAGGAGTGAAGCCTACACTAGTGGGGCAGGAAAACTGAGGTAGACATTTAGGATGATCAACAGCAGCTTCAAGAGAAAGAAGCTATATTTCAACTGGACAATTAGACATGATGAATGTACCCTGATTTCCAACGAGACTGATAAAGAATGCACTCAATGCCTCTCCCCATATATTACTATCTCTGTTTGCCTCCCTTTCTTTCTCCCACCCTGTCAGCTCTACTCCCCAGTTATATTTGTGTAAAAAGAGAAAGGGGGAAGGAGCTGAAATGGCCACAATCTAATGTTATGATGGCTTGGCTAATATATTTACACAAGCAAATGCATTGCTAATGGGAGCAGGGGCAGTGGCTTTACTTAAGTTCTTAGCAAATCAATTACTGCTAAGTACCCGTGGTTTCAAATTAGCAGACTCTCAAAATATGACAATTAACTGCTAATTAGTTTTAACTCTTGTAAGCTGATATGCCAAACTAATTACACTTCATTTCTGCTAGTCCAAAATTTGGCCTTATTTCACCATAAAAATTAGTTTCACTCCAACCTAAATTATGGCTTGCATTTCATTCCAAATCTCTCCACATTAGTAAAAGATGTTTCATGTTTACATCTTTAGCTGATAAAAAGAACTCTGCAATTTCTACATATTTGGCTTCTTGTCCTCTGATGCTTTGGGGTCTGTGCTAAAAGAAGCAATAATGTAAATTCTACATCAAGAAAACAAAAATTCCCATGCAAATAAATGATGTTAGCTAACACATTAGCAAATGTGATTAGTTTATATGAAAATGGATCATGCATTACTCTGAGACTTATGCCGCATTATTGTTAAATATATCTCTTGGGGTTTTTTTTTTAAACAAGAAAGACAGTGCTGTCAAGAAGAAAAAATATGATTGGGCAGTAGGGATACAGTGATAAGAAACATGATTAATGATTGTTAGAAAGGCATAGTCAAGCACACAGGTCACATAGGGTTTGCCCTCTGAAGACCTTTGCAGACTCCAGTTGTTTTTCATCCATATCTACACATTCATGAGGGCTAGTGTAGCTTAAATGTTGTTGTTTTTAATTAAAAATTAAATATTGAAGAATCTATGCTAGATGCCAGATTTTGCATCATTTCTTGGTCATAGAATATAAGTGTGGATATGGAGATAAAAACTTACATTTTTATGTTCACTTTCAATACAGATTTCTAGCCATAGGTTATATACAGACTTAGGTGCTGTGCAGACCAGCCATTAAGGCTGGCCTGGGGGTGGAGTTGGGATGCAGCATCCATATGATGGATCCTGACTCCGGCCCCATGGCGGCATGATGTCATGTACTGCTCGACACAGCACACAGTTTCATGGCACTCCTTTGGCACTGCATTTACATGATGCAGTGCCAAAGGAGCACGTTAAAGCCACAGCATTGCAGCTATCATGCCCTGGAAGGGCCAGATTGGGGGCTCAACATGCAGTTGCCACGACCCTGGAGGCGGCTGCAGGCAGCCCCTTAGGGGTGGTCTGCACAGCTTCTTAGAGTAGATTCCCTAATATAGATCCATCCATGGTATGTCCCTTTAAGTTGCCTATTGACACATGGCAGCCCCATAAATTTAAGAAGTTTTTTTCTGGGCAAGGAATATTCAGAGGTGGCTTTGCCAGTTCCTTCATCTGAAATACCACCTACAGCATCTGGTAGTCATTGACAATCTCCCATCCAAGTATTGACCAGAGCTGATCCTACTTACCTTCCAAGATCAGATGGGATCTGGTGTTTTCTCAGTATTTAGGCCATTCCACCAATGCTGCAAGTATGTTATTGCTAACTTGAATCTTACTTATTTTATTGGTTCTTATTCTATATAAACTGCATAGTGTTTACACATCAATGTAATTCTGTAGTGTTTTTCTTTTTCAAAAATGCAGCACTCTGCAGCTAGTCAAAGGTGTGTAACCAAGGGTTTGAGCTGAGCCATATTTAGTGCATAAAAGATGTATATTTAGATTTTCCACTGAACACTGGGATAAAAGTTTCTCTAAAAACTCATATAAACTCATCCCAAATGGCCTTTAAGATCCCATGTCTGTTTTTATTTTACTGTCTTTGAGAAAAAGTGGTATTAATAGAACCACCCACATATACTGTATAGGGCAGTTTATGCTGCAAACACTTTTTGTTTTAGCAGTGCTGGTGTTTTCCTAGTGCTTCCCACAACCAACACGAAAAACATTTAAAAAATATTCAGGGTCATTTCCTCACATATGAGGCTGCCTGAAATTTGAAATCCTCAGAGGAGGCCCTTTGCATGTCCTGAAATCTTTGGAAGTTAGGTTGATATATACATGTAATAGGACCTTCTCTGTAGCAGCATCCCAACCATGGAACTCCTTGCCCAAGGAAGTTGGGCTAGTTCTACCTACTTTAAGCTTCCAGAATGCAGTCAGAACAGTGCTGTTCTGAATGGCTTTTTATGTTTCAAAATTGCTCTGTTTTAAAATTGTATTTTGGGATTTTTTTTAAAAAGACTGCTCTTAATTTTTTTAATGTGTTTTTAAAAGGCTTTATCTTTTTATTGTCTCATTGTTTCTGTTTGATCATTGCCTCAGGAGTCTTCCAGGCTGGGAGGCAATATCGAAATATCATAAATTAATTAATAAGAGCTCCCCAATTATGCCAGAGTCACCTACAACTTCATGTCACAATCACAGTTACTAATGAGTACACTGCTGTTACACATCAGTCTTGTTTTGGAAGCAAACATATAAGAATTGTGTTAAAGAATTCATTTTTGAATTTGAGTAGAGGGTGTACGCACTCCAGTCCTATCCTTTCTGTGTTTCTGGGATAAGTCTGTAAAGAAGCTGGAGCCACATTCAGAAAGGTCTAGACAACTGGATAATCTAGGCTTGGCTGGAATAAGACTGGGCTTGAGACTACACAGAGCTCTGCAATCATGTTCAAGTAAATGCAGCTACAGCTTCTTTTCAGACTGGTTTGTCATGGAGGTCAGAACTGGAAGAAGTTACAGACATGCTCAAGTTGGAATGCTGTTCTAGGGAATGGGGTAGGCAAAATGTGGCTCTCCAGATGTTGTTAGACTGCAATTCCCATCAGCTCTAACCATGGCCAATGGTTAAGGATGCTGAGAGTTATAGTCAATGAACATCTGGGAAACATATTTTTTTACACCATGGAAAGAAGCCATTTGGTTCTTCTCCCACTAAAGGCAAATATCTTAGTACAAATAATTATAAGTAATTTTCCTTTTACTTTTCTAGATGAACTACATATAGATAGGTTTCAGTGCATTCACAGTCTCTTTCCTTCAGTTGTGGGTCCAACTTTACAGCATACAAAAAGTTCAACTGCATAAGGTTTGTTTTTTGTATTGTTCTTTCTCCCTTCTTTCATTCAGTGGCATCTGTCCAGTTCCACTACATTTGGACTCTCTTTTGCTATACAAAAGTGCCAAAACTATTTGGCATGAATAAATGTAAGAACTCTATAATGTCCTTTTTACAGAGTCCCTTTTCTGACTTGTTCAACTCATATATATCTTCACACACACACACACACACACACACTCACAGTTGTTCCGTACATGGAACTATTCACACATCATGTTGAAATACTTGATCAGTGAAGTGAATTGGCAGTTGTTCTTTCATTTTATAGAACTGTTAAATTCATGTCCAAGTCAATCGTGTTAGGTCAGTGTGAAACAACAGTTGACAGGCAAGGGAAATGAACACTCCGTTCTTTATTCATTGATCAGAATTCACTGTAAGAAACAGTGTTGTTAGCCTCATTCAGGGAAAGACAACTGCTAATTCTGATCCATGCTTTCATTAGCAAAAGATTCTGTCTTACCCTCTCTATGATGGATATTCAGCTAGGAAGTTACTAGTAGAGGAGATACTTCCTGATCAATCCAATTTTTGCTTCATTTCTTACATGTTATTTTAAATTCACTTGTTCTAAGTGTGCCAAATGTGAATTAGGCACCCTGCATGTGAGTATGTCTGCATGGTCACATTCTATGGTTCCACCATCTCTGATCCTCTTGGTGAAATTCTCTTCATCATTCACTCAGGTTCACCCCTGGTGTTCCATTGCCCCATGCACACTTGAAAATATGTGCAGAAAAGCAGATGGCTGAACGACTTGCCACTTTAGACAAAAAAAGTAGCAAACACCATGAAAAATTATATATTTATTTATATCCTATCTTTCTTCCTGTCAGGAATGCTTTGATGGAGAGTTCCTGCATGACAGGGAGTTGGACTGGATGGCCCTTGAGGTCTCTTCCAACTCTATGGTTCTGATTCTATGATTCCATCATAGGAACTCAAGGAGGCCCATGTGAGTCCCCAGGTAACATTTTAAACAGGCGTTAACAAGATCTAGACATGCTTAGATTCAACAAAGGTTGAGACATCATGTGTCTTCTACAGAGCTTGGAAAATTTACTTTTTGTGCTATGATGCCTGGAATTCCCCATCTACCATGGCTGCTGGCATGGGAACTGTGGAAAATGAAGACCCAAAAAGTAATTTCTCCACATTTTGGCCTTCTGAGAATGTTTGGTTTTAATTTTAAAGACTTCATATTTCCCACTATTCAGCAGATTTATCCTCAAAGATCTTGCTCAGTTTCATATCCAGCATGAGATGAAATTGACACAATTCTCATGCCGGCATTTACATATAATTCCCATGGAGGCCGGATAAGTAATTGGAGAGGAACATGTGGAAAGAACAAAGAAATTGGGGCAGGTTAGGAGTTGAATTACATTTTTCAGGATTGTGTAAAGAAGCCTCAAACTCAGTGGAGAGTTCCCGGGAAATGATGCCATCGCAGGGAGACAAGCTGGCCTGTAAGTATAAATTGTTTAATTTCATGACTAAACCAGCCATGGAAATTAATTTGGTGTCATGTTCTTTGGGGTCTGATACTGCACATATTTCTAACTGGCTGGATATTTCTTAAAAATCCATTCTGGGGAATGGTTAGTTTTTATTTCTGTAGGCATAAGTATGCGAATTGTGGTAACAATAACTCATGCTATACAAAGGGCCCATGCTATACAGGTAGGCCAAAACAAAGGTGCTTCAGGTCAGTTTGGAGGTATGCTGTTTAAATGATGCATGCATCCTAAGCTGTGCCAAAGCCATGCTGAAGTCCTAAGGACTGGAGTACAGCTTTGGCGCAGCTTCCGGACTCTTAGGACACATGCATCATTTAAACAGCATACCTCCAAAGTGACCCAAAGCAGCTTTATTTTGGCATGTCTTTATGGGTCCAAAGAGCCCAATTTGGTGATTTGGATTGGACTTGGTTCAGAATGATCTGGGTCAGATCTGACCCAAATGTGGTTAAAACTGTAATCAGAATTTGGAACTCCAAATGTTCACTCCTCATGAACTTTCTTATAGTTGGAAATGCCAAATGAAACTGGGAGACATGGTAGCTTCTTCAGAGGTGATTGAAGCAGGCAAATTTCAGAAATCTGTATCCTGAGGTTTTGGGCTAGGTATGTTTGAAGTTAAATTTAATATGTTTAACATTTGCTAATATGTGGGCTTCCCCCAATAGGAAATATAATAATGATCAGTAAAGTTGAAGTAGGAAAAGAGCACGACCACTTGACAGATGGATTGATTCAATCAAGGAAGCCATGGCCCTGAGTTTGTAAGAGCTGAGCAGGGCTGTTGAATAATAGGGCTCTTTGCGTGTGTGTGTGTGTGTCTCATTCATCATAAGCTAAACCTGACATAAAGGCAGTTAACAACAACAACAGCTGCTCTTCTGTACTTTTGTCAGTATCTCTATTGGGAAAAAGTTCCATGCTCTTGGACCATGCAAAATTTTCACACAGGGTAGGCAAACAACCACACTAAACACCACAGGCTGAAATTTGTGTTTTTTTAAAAAATAAAATAAAACCTAAACTGTGTTAAAATGATAAAGTGAAGTTCCACTCCAGAGTAAAACCATTACTCAGGCAATACTGAGATCAACACATATCTTCAATAAACAACATAAAGAGGGAAGACAGATAGGATTGGATGGGAAAGCACTGGAAAAGGAGTCCTCTGCCACCAAACAGTAAGACTGGAGAGATCTGTTAGGATTCTTACCTCATATTGGAAGCTACAGCTGTCAATGGTAAAGTGCAGCTAATTCTCCTCTCTCCTCACCCTGATATTTTCCTTTTATGCAGCAGTTTTCCATGATTTTGGAGACACACTAAGTTGGGCTTTCAAGATTGGCAGGAAAGTGTGACATGAAGTTGCCTTTTCCTTAATGCTTCGCAGCTGCACCACAGCCTTTAGATGGAGCTGCGCTGTTCCACAGTTTTTTAAAAAGAAGCTGGGAAAACCAGCACCTTTTTAAATAATAATAATATAATAATAATTTATTTATATACCGCCTTTCCAAAAAAGATCAAAGTGGTTTACAAAAGTGGATAAACAAGGGTTCTCATTCCTTAGGCAAGCCCTGATGGAACTGGGCCTGCCTCTTCTCTCCCTCCCAAGCCAGAGGATGGCAGTTGGTATGGAGGCACTTCTTCTCCTCTAAAATGCAAAAAAAGCGTTTTCATGGCACACTTTCCCTTTTTCTCATCTAAAGGCTAGAGTTTCATGCAGCCATGAACACACTTCTTTTTGCCAATCTAGAAAGCCCCATAGTCTGGCTATCTTTTACTGCATGCTGAATTGTTTTACTTTTACTTTTACTGAATTGTTCTGAATCACTGGAGACCAATTTGATCAGATCTGGACCAAATCTGAAACAATCCATGACAATTCAGATTTATTTTATCTGAAATCCAGGCTTCAGCCAAACAGTAGTAGAGTGATCACCTCTTTAATTTCTCTGATGGTCCCCTTAACTACTGTTGGGGGAAGCATGGGAGCCCAATTTGGCTAAATTTACAAATAATCAGAAAATTAAGTCTGTGAATTTTCTTATGGAGCCTCAACCTTTCTCCTCTAACTTCAGCCCTATACAGCATGATTATAAATGGCAAGAATGTTGTTCATGTGTGAGTGAAGAACATAAAAATAAGTTCACACTCTCAAGATATACAAAATTTTAGGTATGTTGTGGTTATAAACCAGTTCCATTTGGCAAAAGTGAAGCAAAAGTTACTTGACAGTGATTGATGCTGATCCACTGAAAAGGCTGGGGTAACATAGCTCTCTCTGTATGTGTGTATGTGCCTTCAAGTCACATGTTGGCTTATGGTGACTCTGGAGTTTATCACACGGGAGGAATTTCTCTCAATTTCGAACTGAGCCAATTCGAATTCATGTAAATTCGCTATTTTAGTGAATTTACATGAAATCTAATTGTGTTTGGAATACGTTCAGAATGACTTCCCATTTCCCGAAAATGACCCCCCCCCATTGCCCGAAATTGCGTGAGATACTCTAATATGCATTAAAGTAAAACCTATGATTGCATTCGGAATGACTTCCCTTTTGCCTGAAATTGCATGAGATACACTCATACACAATTACGTGAAACTACATGATTGCATTCAGATTGCCATTGCATTATACCCCCAAATTCCATTGTATGATAAACTCCTCTGTGAATTTTCTTGGGCAAGGAATACTTGAAGGTGGTTTTGCCAGTTCCTTCCTATTTATGTATTAATTGATTTTACCTCTAGTATAACTTTTTATATTTTTTGTTATTAAATTACATGCATGTATTGTTTGTGTTAATAAATACATCTAATTGTCAAAGGCAATGTGGTAAACACCTCAATCTTTAGTAGGGCCAATATTACCATGAATGAGCATGAATGGTAAAGCACTCACACAGAGCCTGGACATGATCAACCACCACCGCCACCACCACCATCACCGCAGCAGCAGCAGCTAGACTTCAAATACCGTATGTTTCTCCCAATCATATGAGACAAATCCACTTGTCACTTGCAGGACCAAGATTTTGGACGTACCTGCTGTGTTCCTCTGGAAAAGACTGGTCAACATCCACTGAGAGTAAGGCCATAGCTGAGACTGCCTCTGTCTCTTCTCTCTCTTGTTTCTGACTGTCCGCCAGCTTACAGCTAACTGGCACAACATAAGGCTCCACAGACTTCCAGTACTTGCCTAAAGAAAATACATCATAATTTATGGGGATTTTAGCTAGCATGGTGGTATAAACCCCAGCAATTGTTTAGGTCCAAGACTGAGTACTTAGAAGTGTGCAAGCGGTTATAATTGGGATTTCAAACTGCTGTGATGAAGTTATGTTTCTGGATCCCACAGTGCCAAGTTGGAAAGTGTTCTCTTTCCAAGGTCTATCTCACAGCCCTCCCAAGAAAGTAATAAACTGAAAGAACAGCATACAGTTTAATGAACTCCCAGTGTCTGAGAAGCAGGCAGCAGCAGATTCTTTAGACAGAATGAATACTGACTGCGGTATCAGTTAGCTGTAACATCTGACATTTCTAAGAATGGCAGGTCCGTTTGATGTAGCCATAAATAGGAAACAGGAAAAAAAAAATCAGAGATGACTGTAACAGGAACAGAACTTAGGGATGCCAAAATGGACAACTACACAGTTATGTTGCCAGAACAATCAAGTTTGTTAGTCCTGGATGTTCTTTTGCCTCTAACCTCAGGGTATGTACTAGAACAATAATTTATTTAACATGTTAATATATGTACAGACTGTGGTTGGAACACTGCAGTATATTATAGGGTGGCTTAGAAAAAGGTAAGCAAGGAAATATTCATACATTACATAATATATGGATTGTGGGGTTTAAAAAAAACCACACTAAATTTGAAGGCTTCTGCTTTCCACTACAAAAAGTCTGTGAAAAGTGAAGTGAGAAATCTAGCTGAATGGAGGAGGGAAATCATTCACAAATGGAATATTATGAGTGGCACATCTGTATTCACCCTGGTCCCATAAACTTTCAAGTGCTTCTTACTTATTTCCATCTAGCTGACACCTAAAGTTCAAAGTGTGTGAAAGTGTTGGTAGGCCAACATTTATGCAAAAATAGGCTGGTGCTGGGGGACGTGCTCAGTTGAACTACCCAGGGATTAGCAAATAGCCTACCGGCAGAGAACAATTTGGACAATCTTTCACTCTCATTGTCTTCCTTGGCATGTTTGGGATGTACAAGGGAGAGGGCTTTCTCAGTAGCTCCTCCCAGACTTTGGAATTGACTCCATAAATAGGCTAGGATGGTTTCCTCCTTGCTCTTGTTCTGCTGGCAAATGAAAATTTAGGGGCTGTACAGATTGGTGCCATCCCGCCACCCCTTTTTGACCCGGATCATTGCCGTGGCAACCACACGCCACAGGAGTGATCCAGCCTCTGCATGATGCAAAAAGACATCGCCATTATCCACCTCCTTCTTGCATCTCAGAAAGAGCATCATAGGTGCACTGGTGCATGATGATGATGCCCCTTCCGTGCTGCACCATTTGGGTGCTGCGTCATCATGACAAGCACTGTGTAAATGGGTGCCTGCCAAAATAGTGCCCGGGTGGCATGGTGAGGGCTTGGAGCATGTGAACGCTTAGCCCTCTCCATGCACACAGGCCGGCACAAAGTGCCAGTCTGTATAGCCCCTTACTTACTCCCACAAGCTTTTTAGAAATTAACTGGAATGATTCTTTTGATGTTTTCTTTGACCTATTTTTAGTTCTTTTTAGGTTTTCTATAACCTATCTTTTCGCAATTTTAAAAAAAATGGTTTCAATTCCATAGATAATTGGATTGCTTAAAAAAAAATACACACATATCTATATATATAGCTAGATGCAGATATAGATATAGATATATAACTGATGGTTTTACTTTGTTTTGGGTTTAATATTATATAGGGACTTCATTTATGTTTTATAAATGAATAACAACTGCAAGAATCCTATGCAATTAGGAAAAATAAGGTCCCTGTTGAAGGAGTTGTCTTAGACATTTCTCAGAATGTCTCAGAAAGTCATGTATATTTATGCCTGATGACGATGTTGTTGTTGATATTGATGGTACCTACTGAATACAATATATTTATGTGCATTTTTAAAATATCTCATTTATGTTTACCCCCATCAAAATGCACACATGAATTTGTGGATATTTCCGGTGTAAGATGCCCTTTCTCCTATTGCCAGTCTTAGGAGATATGAAATAAAAAGCCAAACTCATTTATTTTCCATCCTCTTTTATGGAAAGATCCAAATTGGAAGAAGCTTGAACTAAAATGAAATTTTGTATCAATACAATTTGAAATATTTTGAAATATCCCATTTTAGTTTTTTTTTAGAGGCATATATGATATTGTGCATATTTTTGAGAAATTCTGTATCAATGCCAAATTTGCCTTGGTTTCAGCATTCTAATTTGGATAGTTATATTATGCACTTTTCAGGCTTTGCTTTGGATTTGTATGAATAGAATCTTCATAGAATCTCTCTTCCCTCTGTCATCGTAAATATTTTATCTGTCCATATGAAGTTGCATTCAAATCTAATATATACCACATATAACTAGTGTGGTACAATATCCTCACGTCTTGGTGGGAATCTCAGGATGAAGCTGGCTTGGGAGGCTCTTCCAGAGTCTGGGAGGAAATAATTTTTGGATGACAGCTCAAAGAATTCTTTCTGGGTATTCTGAAAGCTGTAGCCTCAGCCTCTGCAAACAGAAAATGAAGGTATGAAGTCTTTGACACCCCAGGGTGCATCTGCTCTGTAGAAATAATACAGTTTGATTTTATGTGCTCTAGCTCCTGGGATTTGTAGTTTTATAAAGTCTCTAGCCTTCCCTGCGAAAGAGTGCTGGTTTTTCATGGCAGAATTTGTTCAAAGGGAATTTGCTCTTGCCTTCCTCTGAGGCTGAGAGTATGTGATTTGACCAAGGTCACCCAGTAGATCTGAGCAGGAATTTGAACCTTGGTCTCCCAATGTCTAATTCAGTGTTTAAACCACTACACCATGCTGATTAAAAAGAAATAAAGAATAAAGAATAAATTTGGCTTTTCTCCAGAGGTATAACCAAAAACTGACTAAAAACTGTATATAAAGCACTAAACAATGGCACTGTCTGGCAAAAGCTATTTAAACACACACACACACCCTGAAAATATTCTCTAATGGTACATTTAGAGACCATAATATCTATTCATTAGAACAACAAAAAATTAATAAAAAAAGTTATATGGGCATTCCACAGTGTTCCCACAGAACATTCATGCAACAGTCAGACTTCGCAATGAACAAGCAATTCAAACCCCATTATTTATGGGTTTCAGTATTCACAAAGTGGGTGGGGTATTTGTGCTAGAAAAACAGATGTGCAAGAAAACCAGATCTGTTGGCATAGGACTAATACCCTGCTCTGCCATAAAAGAAATGAAACCCCTTTTTGCCACTTAAGTTTTGCAAGGGCATTAATAAAATAAATGAATAGCAATTCACAACCCAGGTAGGCTGTCACCCAGTTAGTGCATGAGCTATACTTGCAGAAGTCCCAGATTCAAACCCCAGACAGGGCTGAAAAAGATGTGCTGAAAAATCTGGAGAGCTTTAGCCTGTCAGTTCTGATAGTACTGGTTAGAAGAACCAATGAATGAGTCAAGATAAGACAGCTTCCTATGCTTTTTTGAATATGCCGCAATATTCCTTTGAACTGAGAATGTACATTTAAGCAGCTGATGATTTACAAATCCCCCTGGGTGATAAACCTATCATCATCATCATCATCGTCATCATCATCATCATCTCCTGCTCTTTTCCCAGAACTGGGACCCAGAGCAGCTCACAACATTAAAAGAACAATATAGTTAAAAACATAGAAAAGTGATGCATTAAAAGAGAATTAAATTGTTACAATATTAAAATAGATTACTTGGACCAGCTGAATTTTCAGAACACTCTTCAAAAGCAGCCCCAAGTACAGTACATTACAGTAGCCCGGATGTAACCAAGGCATGTACCACCAAGACCAGTTCGAGCATTCCAAATAATGGGCACAGCTGGTGCACAAGTTTTAAATGTGCAACAGCACTCCTGCTTACTGCAGAGACCTGGTCCTTCAGGCTCAGAGCGGAGTCCAGGAGTACCCCCAAACTGCAAACCTACATCTTCAGGGGAAGTATAACCCCATTTAACACACACTGTATCCTTTCAGATTGACCAGGAGAAGCTCTGTCTTGTCTGGTTTAGATTTCAATTTGTTTGCCCTCATCCAGTCCGTTACTGATGGCAGACACTGGTTTAGGACCAGGACAGCCTCCTTGGATTGAGGTAGAAAGGATTAATAGAGTTGGTTGTCATCTGCATCTTGATGGCACCTTACTTGGTGCAAAACTCCGGATGACCCCTCCCAGTGGTTTCATGTACTGTATATGTTAAATAGCATAGGGGACAACACAGAACCCTGAGGGATCCCATAGATCAATGGCCAGGGGGTCAAACAGGAGTCCCCCAGCACCACATTCTGGGTTTGCCTCCCCAGGAAGAAACAGAGACACTGTAAAACAGTACCTTCAAGTCCCATCCCAGAGAGGCGGCCCAGAAGGATACCATGGTCAATGGTATTGAAAGTCACTGAGAGGTTCAGCAGGATTAACAGGGACAATTCCCCCTGTACAGTTCCCTGCGTAGGTCTGCCAAGGTGACCAAAGCTGTCAGTGTTCCATAGCCCAGCCTGAAAACTGATGTAAATGGATCTAGATAATCCATTTCATCCAGAAACAGAGTTAGATGGAGTTGGGGAGCCGCCACATGTTCAAGTACCTTGCCCAAAAATGGTAGGGTGTACACTGACCAATAATTATTCATTATTGTTGGATTCAGGGATGGCTTTTTAAACAAAGGCCTCACAACTGCCTCCTTTAGGCAATATGGAACTCTGCCTTGTAAGGAGGCATTGACCAACTTCTTTACCCACTCAGCCAATCCCTCTCTGACTTGTTTAGTCGGCCAAGGACAAGGGTCTGAGATGCATGTGGTGGGTTTCACCTCTCTAAGGAATCCTGTCTACATCATCAGGCTACAGAAATTGAAAAGTATCCATTAACACTGGACAGACAGGTGCCAAGGTTACATCCCTTGACACTGTATCAACTATAGCATCCAACTTGGAGTGAATCTGAGCGACTTTATCTGCAACGTGCCATGCAAATTCTTTGCAGCGAGTGGTCTGCAAATTCTACTTGAGGAGGAGTGTGTAAAAGACCCCTGACTACAGTGGTCCCCCGGCTTACGAATCCCCCGGGTTACGAAAACCCCGGGATCCGAAACCGGCGGGACCGCTACTGTATCCCCCGGGATCCGAAAGATCCCCCAGGATACGAAAAATAGGCCGCGCGGTCCGTTCGCAATAGCAGTCCCCCGGGAAACGAAAGCTTCTGGGTTACGAAGGTAATCCCAGAACGGATTACCTTTGTAACCCGGGGGATGACTGTACTTGGAACAGCTCTGCTGGATGGCTCTGTGCAGATGCAATACTGGCAGGAAAATAATAATAATAATTTTTTTTTTGCTGCCCACACTGCCACAGAGCAGGCTTTCAGATAGGCTCTAGCCAATGTTTGGTCAGACTCTCTTTGGGTCTTCCACTAATGTCACTCTAGTCTCCATCTCACTTGCCTCACCACCATCACCTCCCTGGTAAACCTATTCATGGTCCACAGAGAAAGGATAAGAGAGGAAGAAAATCCAGAGGTCACTCACTCTCTCCTGCAGGGGTGGGCACTCTTCATTCCATCAGTTACCCAAGAATCTCTCGCTGCCACTGAACTTGCAACAGTGGTAGCAGAAACAAACAGTTGAGTTGCCCTCAACACATGGTGCACATGCAAGCACATCTTGTTTACAATTTGTCCCATGCTCCCAGAAGTCTATTAGAAAAATAAATCTGCTGGGTGAACAAAGCATATGAGAAGATATGTTTTCTTTATTTTACAAGGGGGCAACAGTGCTGGTGGCAGGGGCCATTATTCATCTCAGTGTGCTGAACCAGTGCTTTCTAAGCAACTGAGAAGAGATCTGGCCTCACTTAGCTTTTTGATTCCAGCTGAAAATTGGCTGGATCTCCCCCCCCCCCCGGTTTTAGGTGAGGAAGTAAATCCCAAACCCAAAATTCTGAAGCACTTTTCAAAAGTTGGGGTAATTTTTTGTGTTTTTTTCCCCCTATATGAAAAGCTTTTTAAAATGCAGAGGTCCTTGGGAGCTTAGAGGCACTAAAAGTTATGGTTGCTGTATGAGGCCTGCAGCCCCTTGCATACTTTCCAACATTTGAGAGATTCCAGGCCAAGCAACATCCTATGGATGCTGCCATCCACTTACAGGAGCAGATTTTGTTATGCAAACCCAATGGGCATGTCCTATTGATTTCCTAATTCTCCTTTTCATCCAGAAAGTAGAAAAATAGTTTTGGGAATTTCAAGAACCCCAGCCGGCATAGCTGGACAGAATCCTGTTAGTGATATATGTGTACATAAGTGCAGCTGACATGTTTGTGTGTTTTCTTTTGGATGGGATCCAGAGGACTATTTTTTGGCCCTTTGCACCGCACCCAAAACCTCCCTGCCTTGGAAGTTGTTATGCCTTCTGAGGGGCTTCTGTTGCTGTACACTGTTGAGGAGGGAAGGGAGAGTGACGGCAAGGCAGTTCAGATGATGAAGATGCAGCTGGCCTGGGGTCCAAGGGAAAGGAAAAAGAGGGTACATTCCACATGAGAGCTTAACCGCTTTTCTTCCTCTGCTGTTCAGCTGTTTCTTCATGATCTGAAAGGTCTCTCCCTCCGTTTTCTCCTCATCAGTAAACAGTAGCAAAGGTAGCCCATCTTTAAGACTTGACAGTTGAGAGGGAAAGGGGAGGACACAGAACTTCACAGTCAATGTTATACTGTGCCTGCTTGATGTAGGTTCTTTGTCCATGTTTCCTGAAGGGTTTTGTTGTTGTCCCCAAAGCTAACCTTTCTGAGCTGTAGTGTGTCCGAGGCATTACTAGATCTGGATCCATCTCAATGAGAGGGAAATAAGAGACGATGAAATCATGCCACTCGTATCTGAATATTTACCAGACTATTCAGATAAATCAATTGCTTACTTGTTTCTGGGTTCATGCAACATACAAAACAATTAATCTAAGAAGGTCTATGATTAATATAGGAATAAGGCTACTAAAACTTACTGTGAATTTGTGTGATCTTGTGCAAAGAAACCATTGCATTTGCATTGGGGGCTCGATGGAGGATATCTTCAGAGAGTGGCTCCAGCTGCAATAGGGAAACAATTCAAGTGAAAAGAGTAAGAAATGCCATAAGCCACATGGAAGCAACTGCACAGAACATGCTTAAGTCTCATGAAAATCTCAGCCACAGAATTAGCAAGCTAACTTGTGGGGATTCCTCCCATGAAATGGAGGTAGGATACCACATTGCTTTCTGGTTTTCTGCCTTGTAATTGAATTCCAAGGGGCCTTCCCTCTGACTGCAAGACTAATCTATGGAATCTCTTGAGCAGGTGCACATCTATTAGTCATTTAAAAATGCTAGTTATTTGGGTAATTTTGGTTGACTCTTTACAAATCAAATCCCATTGTGTCGATAGGAGCAGCTGTATGCCAAAACAAAACATTGTCTTAAAACTGACGGGGCATGTGGTCATGCTTATTTCCTCACAACTCACAATCTCCATCAACAGAAACATAATTTAGAGAAGGGGGAAATCAGAAATGATGTTTACATGTTCCAAATGCTGTTTTTCACTAGCACTATCAAATATCCTCAAGCAGAATGTAATACTGCATACATCTAACACACATCTTGTGGTTTAATTCCATGGCTACTACCTGAGCTATTGACAACACATATAGACACATTTGTCCTGCTGCTGCCTTCAGTTGTGTAGATTATTCTGCAGTGGATGTGTTCTTTTGGGTGAAGGACATTGATCATTTCCACTATGCCCCTTTCCATTGGAACACATGACTTTGTGGCAACCAGCAACCCCCATTCATTTTTTGAACCAGGAATCTTTGCAACTCTGCACTTGAAAGACCTTGATCACATAGCACATGCTTGAAGTTTATGGGTGAACACATGTAGAAATGGACAGTTCCGACCACTTCCACAGAATCAATAAGCTCTACAACATGGGCATTTAATTCCACCTGGTGGCACAGTGGTAAAATGCCTGCACTGTAGCCACTCACAGCCTCAAGGTTGTGAGTTCAATCCCAGGCAGGGCTCCAGGGTCCACTCTGTCTTCTTTCATCCTTTCATAGGTCGGCAACTGGCTTACACATTGTAAACCCCTTAGGAAGTGCTAGTTCATTGATAAGTGGTATATAAATGTACTTGCTATTGCTATATGAAGGACCTAGGTTGTGTTTTTTAAGGGGATTCTCTAGGTACAGCCTAGCTGTTGTCAAGTGTGCATCCAGTTGGACAGGGGGCAGTGCTTTCCAAATGGGAATCTGTGTCAATGGTGTCAGATATATGATGGCTTACAAATCATGGCTGGCAGTTGCAGTTCTGGAGGGATGAAAACCATAAGAGATACATACCTAAGTTAGCAACAGATCTCAATTCAACTATATTGCCAAGTTAGTCTGTAGAATCAGTACGTAGAGAGATCTTGATGCACCTGTGAGACTCACTGAAGGAAAGAAGTTGGCACCATGGGCTTTCATAGACTTAAGTCTATGAAAGCTCATGCTGCCAACATCTTTCCTTCAGTGAGTCTCAAAAATGCTACAAGATCTCAATGCATTTATGTGAGTGGGCATTATACAGTAAAAGGCTTAAGGAACACTTGGCTTCACTGAAGTGTTGGCTTCCTTCTGATGAGGGTACACACATTTGGGGTGGTTGAAAATGGCTAGACTAAATCATAACCTCCAATTGTTGATTTGGTAGGGACAATCCTGATTAACAACCTGTCATCCCATTTTTTTCAGCCGCTTTTAAAATGTCCTATTTTCTTTCTCTTCCTCTCATTTTCCCACTTCCTCTTTGGCTTATTTCAATTGATGTAAACAGTGTCCAACATGCAAAAGTAGTTTGCACTTGACTGACTCAGCCAGGGGGGGAGAAGAGGAGGAGGTGGAAGAATCATGCCCAACTCTGTAGACATTGGCAAAGGCAAACTGCTGCACCCTCTCCTAGCTTGTAACTTTTACTATCTTGACCACACTCTAATGTTCCTTGGCTATGTGTCCTGGTTTTCATCTGTGAAATGTCGTAAGGTATATGAGAGGATCTTGAGGTATAGCTCCAGTGCTCCTAGGTTCCTATGGAATGTTTTCCCCTGCAAAATAGCTAGCAGAGCTTCAAAAACCTGTAACATATATCCATTTTGGTTGGCCCAATAAATGTATCACTGTTCTGTTGTGAAGATGCTGCATTTTAGTTGAAAAAAAGAGGGAGCCAAAGGACTAGCACTTTACTAATTGAGGTTTCTACCTCCAACAAAGGTAAAACATTTTTAAAAAAATTGGGACTGCATTTGGTCTGTTTTACCTAACAGTACATAAAATTTTCCTAATGTAAAAACAGAGAGGCTTTTGGAGAGCTTCAACCTTCTCTGCCTAATAAAGAGGTTTGTAGCCTCACAAAGGACTGAGACATCCTGGATCTCATAGGAAGTACCTTTTTATTTTGTGGATGGAATTTAAATTTTCTGGACTTTAAAATGCTTTGTCTGCCAGTACCACATGGCTAGAAGGAACAGTGTTCTGCCTACATAGATATCCCTCCATACACAGAGGATCAGTATTTTGTCAATATCTTGACAAAATGCAGGCATATAACTAACATCATCATTTTTTTTCCTCCTGCATGATTTTTAACACCTTTGCCTGATAAAGAAGCCGGTGGAGATTTGAAAGTCTGTGTTTTGATGCATTTTGCCTGGCCCGATGCAGGTGTCATTGTTTTTGCACTCCTTTTGGAAAATTAATGTATGCTGTTGTTCTCTAGTCAGCTTGTGCTGTATGTTAATAAAGCATCAATTGACTTCAGAGGCATGATCAATGAATTTATACTCTGTCTGAGCCAGATGTACGATTGTTATGATGAAGTCACCAATAAAATAAAATTAAATAAAATTAGCAAGCAGATTGTAATAGCTACTAGCTTTATCCATTCTGAAGAAAAGAGACGCTACAGTATCTATATCACAAAGAACAATTTCTGGTGGCAGTGATCCATATTTTTAAAACTTAATCATTAAACTAAATAGACAAGAGGGTGTCCCTGGAAAATATCATGAGACCAACACTGAACAAAAGGAATCACTCTACAGCTGACAGACATAGCACCGTCACCTTCACTCCTACACTTCTTGGCATTCTATTAGCTCTGGAGCCAAAGAGTACAAAAAACGGCAAAAAGACGCTGGAACTACATCTTTATAAAAGAATTTTGCATAAACAACTGACTAAGGTCAGCGCAGGAGCAACAGAGCCCATTTGATGGATAGGCCTGCAAAGATACACCGAGGAATATTTTTCAAAGTGTTGAAGTTAGCCCACTTGGCCTGTATTATGCTTTCTTGTTTTTGCTTCCAGAGAAATCCATGTGCACAAGGGAAAGATTTTCAAAGAAATGGCAGCTCAAAGCAGGCTAGGTAATGGCTGCCAAAGCTCCACCGTGCTTTTACAAGTAGGTGTAAGCTCACCATATCATGTGGTTTTTAACATTCTTGGACAAGGTGGGAAATTTGAGTGTGGGGACAGATAGCTAAAGAGGGTGAAAGAGCTGCCTTATATTGAATAGGTCTCTATCTATTTAGCCTATTACTGTTAATATTACTTTTTTGGTACTAGTTGTCTAGGACCTAGGGTTGCCTGATCTCAGGGCCCAGACCTGAGTCTCCAGTTGTGGGCCATTTTCCAGAGAAAAGGATGCAAATTCTCCAGTTTTGATGGGCTTATCCCCAGGCATGCAGTAAGGGCTCAGGAAACAGAGCACAAGCTTGCTTCAGCTTGCAAAGATTCCCCAAGAGGTCTATATATTTATTTAGTTAGCTTCCTCTTTCCTTCCCAGTTGTGACACCAGGGCTCACCTTCTGCTCTGCTGTGCATCCATTTTCTGGCTAGAAGCAAATAGACTAGATTAAATGTTCCTTATCTCCCTAAGTAAGTGACAAGGAATAATCCACCCATTTCAGCTTGATTTGGGAATTGGCCCTTTAGCTAAGATTTCTTTCTTCATTCCAAACAGGAAAGTACAGTATGTTGTGTGTGTTTGAATGTCAAGCTGTGAGAAACTGTGGTTATGCTCAATGCTTAATTATATATCAGTGGGGCCATCCCTTGACTTCAGGTTATGGCTTGGAAACCTAAAATCTTGGGACGATCTTGAATTGGCAACTCTACCTGGTCCTCAAGAGGTTTTTTTTAGAATGCTTTCCCACCACACAATTATAGCTCTGATTCCACTTTAACTGACATGGCAACATCCTGTGAAATCCTGGGATGTGCAGGGATGGCTATCTAGAATTCTCAGCCAGAGAACTCTAGTGGCTCACCAAACTATGAATCACAGGATTCTGGAGGAAGACCTCATGGCAGTTTTCATACAGCACTATATAGCACACTGTGTAGTGTGTAAGAAACCCTGGTCCTGTTACCTGACATGTGAGTTGTAGTCACTTATCTATTCACTGATTTTCTGAATTATTATGCCCCAACTAAACCCAACAAAGACCAGGTGCAGTAGGGTACATTTCAGAAGAAGCAAGTAGCAAACCATCTCTGTGTATTCCTTGCCTAAGAAAACCCTTCAAAATCAATTTACTTAACAGATGGCTCAGTCTTCATTCAGATCTTGCAAGGAACTAATACAAATAACTTTTAATTAATTTCTTTTTGTAATAACAAAAAGAACAAGTTACATCTCAATTGCAATGCAACTTCTCTCATTTTTCAGTGTAACTAAATTTTATTAACTCATTATGTTATGGGGTCTGGCCTTTCTAAATAGTAGAGAAGGAATATCATATGGTTTAAGTGCTGCCTTGTGCTTCCATGTCTGTGTTGTGGTTGTTGAGGCAAAACAAGGTGGATGGGATGAGACTGGGTAGCATTTAGCAGCTTGTAGCATTTACACATTAGTTACATATGAGGAATGGGAAAACAGAGAGTAATTTCTTTAAAATTCTATCATTGGCTAACTGCTTTTCAGGGCCTTAGAATTATAATGATAACCAATTACTTTTAAAGGTAGCTTCTCAAGCTCTGGTGTTGCTTTGTTGTGACCGATCTAAATTCATTTAATTTCCACAAGGAAATCTGTTTACATTTACCGGTATTTGCTTAAAGCAACTGGAATTTTTAAAAGGAAAATTACATTGATTTAATTTAAATGCACATAGATATAAAGTTTAGCCAGAGGAATTTGTTCATGGTTGATCTCAGCTTCATTTTAGTCTTGCAGAATGAGATTACATTTTGTCCTAACTGAAATCCTCAAATAGCATTGTGTTAAGTTTTTGTTGTTGTTGTTGTTTTAAAAAGCAACATCCAAATTCATGTATGATGATGAATTTTAATGGGTTAATTCAGAGACTCCCATGAAAAACTGCTGTTTGATTCAATCAGAGTTCTCAAATGACAGTCGAAAAGTGTGTGACACTCCGAACAATTTGTCTGTTTGCAAGCCATTCTTTTTTCTAATTAACTGAAACCATCACTCTTTTTGTTTTGACAGGTGCCTTATAATGGATGTGTTCTAAAGTCACCAACTAAATGGTTCATGGTTGTTTTTGCATCAGCTCAGTCCACACCGTGGCACCCACTCCCAGTACCTGAATTAAGGATTTCAGTCTTTTACTTCAGATTTCAGGAGGAATTCAACTGCTTAATCTTTTTTACACTCCTCAAGAATATTTTCTCCTAATACATGACCTATTAGGTGGCAAGTGGGAGAAAGATTTCTCCATAGCATGGAGGAGGAAGAAGAAGAGAATATACCAAAGGGGAAGAAGAAAAGACAAAAGCAAAAGCAAATCTGAAAGTCTTGTGCATTTGGCTGAATACATGAAGAGTTCTCCTTGGGTGGATCTACACTAGAATTAATGCAGCCTGACACCACTTTAATTTCCTTGGCTCCATCCTGGAGAATCCTGAGATTTGTTGTTTTGTGAAGCACCAACACTCTTTGGCAGAGAAGGCTAACAACCTTGTAAAACTACAAGCCCCAGGACTCCATAGGATGTAGCTACAGCATTTAAAGTGGTGTCAAACTGAGTTATTTCTACAGTGTAGATGTAACCCATGGGACCTAGAACATTAATTGCACTGGATTCTGAGTCACAGGGGCGATTCTCTGTGTAAGTAGGTTCAGCTGGACATGTTCTGCTTAACATGAGAAGGCTGGGGAAAGAGCCAGCACCTGTGGCCACATTTTCCTCCTCTGCACGTCCTCTGGAGATGGACACTCATTGAGTTTCATTCCATTTTGGATTGGAGTTTCCCAGAATTTCTTAATATTTGTTCCCTTTTTGGTTGGTAAGAATGTGAAGTTTCTTTAAAAAAATCCACACACTACAGCAGAATGGAGAGATTCATCCATTCAAGTGCAGAGCATGGAGTTCTTAATCAGGGCTAGATGATGTGTGGTTTTTGGTCCATGTGCAATTTTCATGGACCCCCTAGTGTGACCACTGGAATCCTCAATACCCCCAACACCTCACACATTGGGGGGGGGGGGAGGGCAAAGCTCAGCACTGAAATGGTCAGTTACACCACTGGTTCACGAAATTGGTCATCTTCTCACCCATCTCATCCCATCCCACCAATAAAGCTGAAACAGCCTTTTCTAAAAGCGACTTTGGCCATTTTATGCCTCTTAAAAATCTTAGTAAACACATGAGGAGATGGAGCAAGGTCGTCACTCCTCCATTGTCATTTCTATCACACTTTGAGCACCTTGAAGGGTCAAACCTCTCTGTAGACATTCTTTGGAAAATTGACTAGACTAGCAAACCAAGCACAGAGGGAGACGTGAAAGATGATGGGAGGGAAAAGCTAGTGCACTCCTCTGCACCCCATTTTTACATCTCATTCAGTAACACTAAGGCAAGTACTAAAATCAGGATTGCCATCTCTCTAGTTTTTTTTTGTTGTTGTTTTTTCCTCCAAATCTTCATCTATGACAGCTATAAAGTAATTGTCTACCACATAGTCCTTATTCCAGGCTGGGAATAGTTTTGCCTATTGAATAGTTGTCCAAATGCACAATTTTTTTAACATTCAAGACAGAAAGAATATGAGCATTACAAAGTCTACGTGCGGGAAAAGGCGAAGATTTCCCCACTCCTCTGTGTGTATGTGTTTTCATGTTGCCTTGCATAAGGTGACCCCATGAATTTCATAGGATTTTCTTTGGCAAGAAACACTCAGAGGTGTGGTTTAGTCAGTTCCTTCCTCTGGAATATACTCTACTGCACCTGGTATTCACTGACAGTCTCCCATCCAAGTACTAAACAGAGATGACCCTGCTTAGCTTTCAAGATCAGGTGAGATCTGGAGTTTATATTGTATTTAGGCCCTGTTTTCCAATTCTTAATTCCACTAAATTTTGAAGAATTCATCCAGAAACCCTCTCGCTCAGTGGCAGAGATTAAAAAAAATTAAATTTGTGGGCCCCACCTCTTAGATGGGGCCCATCTCCAGCCATCACAGCCAGTGCTCCTGTAGTCCAGGGGATTATGGGATTTTGACTCAACAAAAAAAAGAGGAGAGAGTAAGTTTCATAAGTTCTGGGCAGCAGAGCCTATGCATAAGATGTTTCCTATTCTTTAAATGTTCCTCCTGAATGCCTAAATGGGGTGTAGAAACCTGGACTTTGGATACCCACACAGATTCTATCCATTTCCATATTTCTATCTTTATAAACAGTGATGGAAAGCTGATATGAATCCCTTTGGGAGGCAAGCCATTGATTCTCAATGTTATTCTGAAACTTTAAAAATAAGTTTACACTTAGAAGTAGGTCCCATTGGTTTCCCTGGAATGCAAGTAAGTGTGATTTGGATCCAAGTTAGGTCTCTGTGTAATATCCAAACGTGGGCTGTGATCCAAAGCACACATACTTGGAAATCAAATACACTGAAATTAATGGGACTCACTTCCAAGTCAAATGTATTTAGAACTGTATTTAGTTCTACAAATGCATAGGGAAGCATAATATTTAAGGGTTGGTTTATAAGCATGCATTTAGCTCTCTGTGACAGCATTATTGAAGGGGCATCCATCATGCCAGAACAACAGATGAGTAATAGTTGACTTCACATGGAATGGAGTTCTTCTGCAATACTGGACAAAGAGGGTGTGGGGTTCATTCTTGGGAGCATGTTCAGATAAAACAGAGGAGCCAGTAGGACATGTTGAGCTGGAAATTTTAGGGGAGTAGGAAAATTTTAACCTATCTTGAGCCAGCAGGTTTGAATGTATGGAAGATTAATCAGAGTATGCATCATGATTCACACAAGAGGTCAATTACAAGAATCCTACAGACGTGTTGGTTGCATGATTCTGGGAATCATACTCCAAACAAATAACATTTCCAAGCTCTGGCTTCATTGCCTATCTCCACAGAACAAATATGTTTTTGTACATTTTAATTCAGTAATGCACACAGTAAAGTGTAACAAGAATGTCTTATACCTATTTTTTTTAAAAAAATGAAGATTATTTGGATAGATCACTTAACTTACCAGCTCACTTAGTAAAACAATAAACAGAAAATAGACTATATAGTCAACCCAAACACCAATGCTTCCACCTAGAGTGCACAGTAATTTATGGAAAGCTGTTATCTTTTCGCTCTTTATTTGCTACAATAAACATGAAGTTTTTGCCTTATTATAGATATTCACTGAGATCCTACATCAGAGATATAGTTATGAATGCACAACTATGGCTGCATCTACATTGGATGCTTTAACTACCATAACTCAGTTTTGTGAGATCTTTTCTGTCAGAGGGTTCTGGTCCCACAACAAACTACAAACCCCAGAATTCCTTAGGATGAAGCAATGATGGTTAAAGCAGTGTCAAACTGCATTATTTCTGCAGCCTGGCAACAGCCTTTATCTTGTCTCT
Organism: Urosaurus nigricauda; assembly: GCA_034509955.1. Lineage (NCBI taxonomy): Eukaryota > Metazoa > Chordata > Lepidosauria > Squamata > Phrynosomatidae > Urosaurus > Urosaurus nigricauda. Next base: position 90,241,798 of record JAOEGL010000006.1, read on the forward strand.
TGGCCCAACTTTCCAAGCCTACTTTAAGGGCCAGCAGCCACATAAAGTGACAGAGATCTGTTCTGGCAATTGGGGCATAGCAAATGACATTTTCAGTTCCTTTCTGTTAGTGATCTCTGTGCAATGAAGAGTTCCAACAGACATTCTGCTTCTGATTGTTGCAAAAGAAAGAACTGGTAAGAAGAGCTTTTGACCTGTTCTGCATGAAATGTGGAATATTTTCAGTGCCTAGGTATATAAGAACACATGCAAATTAGGGATATAATATTACACTTATTTTATTTTCACATGTAAGAAAGCAAGCAACTCTAAGAGTTGGAGTAAAAAATAAAATTTTTTCAAGTTCTGCATCAGAGCAGGAAGGTTTTGGGGTAAATACATTTTTGTGGTATTAGGAATGGGAAAACTTCCACTTTCACCATCTTTATGGTGTAGCAGACTAATAGGGCTATTTCTTGAACAATACAAGAAAGAAGAGTTTGAAAAAAAAGAAGAATTTTCTCTTTGCAGTCAACAATACAATTCAAAGTGTTTGTACGCTTTTAAATACTTTTAGTATTTCAATCACCTTTTTGAAAAAAAAATATAAGTGCAGACTTTGTATAAAAATGTATTTTGTGGGAAACACACTATTTTTTGTACAGAAATATTAGGTTTGTGTGAAGGATTTCCCCCCAATGATTTTGTAATGTGAAGACTCTTACAGTGATTCAGTGGGGGGTATAAATGTGTAAAGACACAATTTCTCAGTGAGGCTAAGAAAATCTGCAAATTTACTGTACATCCCCAGAATACACTCACGTGTATGTGTGCTCACACAAACACACTAGACTGCTTTGTGAATCATTGCATTCTGTTTATTGATGTTTTTCTTATTGTATTTTAAATTATTCCTATGTCTGATAGAACTACTAAGCCCATGGCATGCATTAACAGAATGAATAACATTAACGAACTAAAAAGCAATGGCCAAAAGACCACATCAGGGTTGTATTGTGTACATTTCTTCTTGCACCATGCAACCCTTTTGCTAAAGGACAATGTTATGCAATGCAACCAAGGCCCCAAATAGGCAATGGAATGCACAACCAAATGTCCATCCGTGTACAATATGCACCATGCAACAATGTGCTATGGCACCTCATGCACAACTTCACCTCTGCAACCTTGAACTGAAGGTAGTTGTATCCAACTGCTTTCCCAAAGGGACATAGGCATGCCTAAGATACGAACAGGCTTCCAGTCAAAGGATTAGACACAGATTTAGTCACACTTAAAGTAAATCCATTGCAGTCAGTTGAACAAGCGAGTCGTGACTGAAGTCCTATTGCTTCCAATGGGTCATTCCTAAGCATTACTTTCTTTAAATCAAATCCAGTGTGGTTTTGCTAAAATGATCACTTTTATGCACATGCTCCCCAGAAACCAATCCCTTTTGTTATTTTGGTTGTTTCTTCCCTCTTGGCTGTAAGGATGTTTTCCTTCCAGGGCTTCTGAGACCAATTTAATTGGAAAAAGCATTTTCTCCCCCTTTTTTCCACTGCTAAGGCTGTGTGACATGACATCTTTGTGTCTGACTAGCTCACCAGGAATGCTGGAAGCCATTAATAGGTTTACAGTTGTTTTATTTTATAGATGAGTGTGTGGGTCTCTTTCTGTGGGTCTGTGTGTGTGTGTGCACGCGCATGCATACACACGCTCACTCACATGCGCATGCTGATAGTAGCCTAAATGGAACAGCATATTTCTGCACTGACAGGTTCCAGCCAAGAACAACAAAGGCAAAGCAGAAATATTCCAAAGCCCCCTGCATTCATGTTTATGAATTCTAATCCTCAGCACATGAATAAATACATCTGACAAACTGCAGAGTGCCTTACAAAGGCCTTTCTTGACCTTCCTAATTTAAGTTCAATTGCATGTGCCGTGATGAGAAGCCAGGATTGGCCTTGCCAATGTTTTCGAAACTGAGGCGAGTGTGAAGTTAGCACAATCTGCAAAAAGGAAGTGCCAGAGAATAACGGTCTAATTACCCTATTAATCACCTGCAGAGAATTGCATCTTCAAATTATGATAATCAGTGACTCCATTTGACCATTCCTCCTCCCTCTTTATTGTTCTTACTAAAAGGTGAAACAGATTGTTTGAACTGGCTGGACAAATTAGGAGCTGAATGAACATAATTTACACAGCTAATGAGTGGCTGCAGTAGATCAGCATAGCAATATTTATATGAATGAAATTAACCATTTGAAGACCAGGGCTGCATCTGCACTGCAGAATTAATGCAGTTGGACTCTGCTTTAACTGCCATCAAATTGCAGAATCCCATAGCTGTTTGCTGTCAAATTGCATTATTTCTGGAGTGCAGATGCAAGCCAGGTCTTAGAGCTGTCTGTAGGGGTTTTGATCATGGGTTGGACCCAACAGTATCCTATTGAGTACAATAGTGACATCTGTCCAAAGAAAGGATATTTTATATTTGTGTGTCACCCAAAGTCCTCCCCCAGCCCTAAGGCTCTTTGACAGCCACCTCACTCTGCCTCAGCCTAGGGCCAGTCCTGTTCCCAAAGCTCCTATCCCCTTTCTCTGATTCAAAAAAGGGCTTGGCTTGTGCCTCTAGTTCAAAATATTCCAAATAAACCCAGTCTGGGATTTTAAGGAGCAACGTCAGCACAAATTCCAAAAAGTATGTATTCTTCACCCAAAGGTAATAACATTCCTATTTTTAAGTACATTGAATGTGTGCCAAGGTCATTCTCACATTTTACAGATAGGCAAGAGAGAGTAGTACCATAAAATGCCCAAGAACATACGCAGTGCTCCTAGCTAGATGGTTATTTTAGCAAATGTTCAACACTGTCTAATGCTCTATGTGGATCAGGATACAGTACTCTTAAGGACCACTTTCTCCCCCAGCAGCTTGCCCTTTTGGTGGCCCTTTCCCAATCTTCTGCTTTCAGAAGTCAGCAGACAGCATTATTTTTTTTTAGTGGAGTACATTTATTGCTGCTGTTGGGTAACTTTAAGTCATTTCTGACGGATGACAACCTTAAGGTGAATCTATCATGAGATCTTCTTGGCTGGTTTCTTTAGAGGATGTTTACCATTGTCATTCTCTGAGGCTGAAAGAGTGTGACTTTCCCAAGGTCACTGAGTAGGATTACATGGTTGAGCCAGAATTTGAACCCTGGTTTGCAGAGTGCTCAAACCGCTATATCATGCTAACACTCCTGCACTTTTGGAATTCTCTAATCACAGAGAGCCCTTGGGCATATACCAAGGGACAGGCAAAGATCTTATTTGTGAAGTCGAAGGCTTTCATGGTCAGCATCCATAGCTTATTTGTGGGTTTTTCAGGCTATGTGGCCATGTTCTAGAAGAGTTTATTCCTGACGTTTCACCAGCATCTGTGGCTGGTATTCTCTGAAGATGCCAGCCACAGATGCTGGCAAATGTCAGGAATAAACTCTTCTAGAACATGGCCACATAGCCTGAAAAACCCACAAAAAAACTAAAGATCTTATTTGGGTTTTTTAAAAATATATATATATATATATATATATATATAATTAATTTAATTTAATATTTTTCTTTTACATGTCCCTAGGCTTTCCTAAAAGGTGGCTAGTACTGATATTATCCCATTGCTGTGTTTTTGTTTTCATTGTCCAGCATTTGATTGTATTGTTCATGTTACTTTTTACAGGATTTATCAATATCCATGGGGAAAAATATCAGTCACCAAAAGAAGCCTCTAGAGTGGCTATTGAGGGTGGGCCCCTGAAAACTTTTTTTTTTCCTCCCTAAGCTTGAAAGTAAAAATTGTCAAATAACATTGTTATTTACAACTAATTACATTTTGGATACCAATGGTGTAACAAAAATTATGTTTTAAAGCAATTTTAATAAGTCACTTTCTACTTATGTTCCAAATTTACAAAGTTATGAGGTATCGTGAGATAATGTTTTCAGGTTTATACTGTCACTAATCAATACTAAGGCCTTTTATTCATCAAAAAAAGTTTTTTTTAAAAAAAAGAGGAAAAAATGACCTATAGTCTAGGATGCAATGCATTGAATGAAACTTTTAAAATCTCGGCAATGGTGTCCTACTGAGAAATAATTTTTCAAACAATGTAATAATTATCGGGGGGGGGGGAGGACTTTAGAAAAGTAACTTTCCAAATTCTGCTTGTACCTTCCAGTTTTTTATATATATATATATATATATATATATATATGGAAGGATGCAGATCTCCAGTCCTTCACAGATGTCATGTGGACTAAATCCTGTAAGCAGTAATACAGAAGAAGAGGGCACAAATCCTACAAATATATAATCATTTGGGGTAAAAATCCTACAAATATATAATCATTCATTTGAGAAGCTGTGAGTCAATCCACTCAGCAATGTTCAGACATTTTCTGTGAACAAGACCCAGGAAGTTACTGTCTATATAAGGACTACCCATGGTGCGGCTTGGGATTACTACCTAAGCAGCAGATAATAAAAGACTTGAATGAAGCATCTGTATTTCAGCTATGCAAACACTACTTATGGTAAATATAATTCATATATGTTTCATATAAAAATTATAATTCATATAAAATAGGCTTTGCCTCTTTTCCATAAGCCATACAGCACCTGACATTCCTTGGCAGTCTCCAATCCAAGTACTAACCAGGGCATATTCTTCCTTGCTTGCAAGATCAGATGGGATTTGGTGCTTTGTAGGGTACATGGGAGATGATGTTTGAGACAGGTGAAAATAAGAAAAAGAGTTTATTTAAAAAAGAAACCTGAATGTATATTTTTAATACTTACATGCTAAAACATCTGACTTTGAGTTACTCATTATTTAACAGTGTTTGCATTGTTGAATTATGGTAGCACCTTTTTTTTCTCCTGATGGTCTCCACATCCTGAACAGGTACATGGCAAACAGATGGAACATGTTCCTCCTCATGCTGGAAATGTGTGTGTGGGGGGGGGGGGGGACCACACCAGGCAACACCCTAAAGGAGGGTGACACCTCTGCTCCACGAACACGTTTTGGCAGAAACAGGCTGTGGCATTCATCTGGTTCCTTTTAAAATGCTTTAAGAGATGGTGGGAGTGAAGGGAAAGCTCAGTGGGAGGAGAAAGGAGTGGCCCCAGAATTTTTAAAATTAAAATTTCAAAAATCAAAATTTTAATTTTTAAAAAAATAATTGAATTTTTTGAAATTTTCCTTCTTTTTAATTTTTCTTAACACCACCACATTTTAACCAAATATTCACAGTGCATATGTAAATACATTTAGATGGTGCATATGATACTGTAATTTGAAAGTATAATTTTAATTTTGCTAGTTGTTTATGTCAGAACTATTAGCATTATATTCAGTGGTATATGGGATTAATGATTTACGAGGAACATAATTACAAAAAAGCAGTACTAAGGATTCTATATGGTGTGAAATGGGAGGAGGTCAATGGAGGGGGGAGGGTGACACCAGGAGTTACCACATTGGGTGACACCAACCCTAGTGATGCCACTGATCATAAACAGCATTTGCAATTATTTACATAGATGTAAAGGGGAGGAAGGCTTTGTCAGATAAGTGGGAATCCATTCCTAGTTGACAAACATTGACCAATGTAAACTTTCAGTTTCATTGGTCAGGTCCTAAGAGCCATAGCAAGTCTGGCAGGAGAGAGCAGGACCCTGCTCAAGAAATACAGCTCAATGTCAGAAATGATCTCTTGTCAACTGGTAACAAGTAATTCTTAGTACCTCACTGAAAGGGGATTTTGCCCTTACCCATTCACTAACCATCTCTTCTTACCCAGAGCTTGGAAAAGATACGGATCAGGTCTCTAGTTCCCTGAATCCTCTAGCCACAATGGTCAGGTCACAATCCAAAGAAGACACAATGCATAGAAAGACTTTCCAAAGTTATGTTATGTAAGCCACCAGAAGCAGGGATTCAGGCTGCTGCCATATGGCATAATTAATACAGTTTGATACAGCTTTAATTGTCATGGCTTCATCTTATGAAATCCTGGCATTTGTAACTTTTTGTGGCACCAGAGCACTCTGACAGAGAAGGCCAAGTATATACAGTGGTCCCCCGGGTTACGAAAGTAATCCGTTCCGGATTACTTTTCGTAACCCGGAAATTTTCGTAACCCGGGGGACCGCTTTGTTTGACAGACCATGCGGCAAATTTAAAGGGGCCGCGTGGTTGTTGTTGTTTTTTTTTTGATCCCGGGGTTTTATTCATAAGCCAGGGCCGTTTTTGCGGCCCTGGCTCTTTTGTACCCCGGGGTTTTCGTACCCCGGGGTATTTGTAACCCGGGGGACCAATATATATATATATATATATATATATATTTAAAAAGCACTGTATACTGCTTCACTTTGAATGGTTTCCTGCTGGGGAGCTTGGGATTCATAGGTTTTTGAGCTTCTCATGTTAAATTGGAAAACTGGAAATGGTTAGCAAAATGGATATGAAAGAATACAGAATAATTCCTCTGTTCACCTCTTTGCTGTAACCCATCACCTCAATACCTTGACAAGCCATGGTCTCAGGGGAGTGTGAGGCTATTTTTCATCTCATCATTGTGGAATGTACATCTTCCTACCTTCATATGATGGGCTGTTCGTACCCAGATTGTCAAAACCAAAAGAGGATAATGGTCACAAGTAGGAGAATAAGGTAGAGAAATCTAGATTCCCTTCCCATCCATTGCTCCTTGTCCATTTGACACCAGTGGCAGTTCATAGTCCAAATTGGAGAAGTGGGGAGGTCACCATATAAGTAGTGGGGTGAATCTACACCATCTTGGTGGTGCTTAAGACTAGCCACCCCACTACAGTTGCTTGGCAAGCTGTTCAGATTGAGAGAGATTGCCTTTGGGCCATTTCATCTTCTACACTCCAGCACTTCTTAATTTCATCTAACAATTATGTGTAAAAGGAAAATCTATCATATCAGTCATTAGGCAGAGTGAGACAGCCACCTCTGGCAGGAGATGCTGAGAGATGAGGACCTGGGTGTCACAAAGACTGTCCTACACTTTCTAAACTAGTGAGCTGGACTAAGATATGAAATAAAGGATGATATCAAGTTTGCAATCCTAAAATCAGATGTAACTGTGTATGAAATGGAGGGTTGGGTGCATCATCAGTTTGTCCTTTGACTCAGACAGCAAAGCTCCTTAGGATGGTCTAGTACTCTGTCCACTTTTTCCTTATTGTGTACTATTAATCAATCAATCAATCCATGGCAACATACATAGAAATTTTTCAGTGTCTTCTCAGTGATTGTGTGTGTGTGTGTGTGTGTGTGAACTGACCAATTACCTCATTTCCCAGCAGAGCATTGAGGCAGGCTTCTGACGCATCGCAGATGGCAGTAAGGTCATGTCCTCCCTCCAGGGCCAGCACCAAGCGACCACCCGCTAGCGTCAACAACTGTTTGATGAGGTGACCAAAACCTAGCATGCCAATAAAACATGCAAATAGTTACATAAGAATGAGAACACAAGAAGAACATAGCTACATGTCACGTTATTTTAGAAATCTGAAAGGATACACTGTAATCATAGGAATACTCTGTTACTATGGTCACATCTCACACAATGACTCTCTGGAGTCTCCCAGGAAGATTCCACCACTGCAGCTTATAGATGGGCAAGGCTTTTGGGTCAGTTTGTTTTTGATAAAAAAATTGCCAGCATTTGCAATATTTTTCCATCTTTGGAATGGAAAGAATTTGGATTTAAAAAAAGAGAGAGATTGAGAGAGGGAGAGCTACCAAAACCAACAGATTCATCTAGCCATGCTGAGGGCTTTGGCTGCTTAACTCTTACATAGTCATGTAATTCTTTGCTCATTTCATTCTTGATGGAAACAATGAGCAATTTTAACAATCTGAGTAAAATGAGCTATTTTATCAATTTCTTTTCTGGTAAAATAATAGTCTTTGAAAATTGTACAGATTGAAAACTATTAATAATTTGAGATTTATTCTGTGCAAGATCACCTGTGATGTTTTTGTTGTAACAGCTGCATATGGAGGCTTGACTTGTACAAAATACACATTTTTTTGTACAAAAAAGATAATTTTTTGCCAAAAACATTTTCCATGCAGAAAATATTTCTCCACAGAATCGTCTTTTTCAGAAAAAAATATTTTGTGTGCAGAAAATGCTACTTTAAGCACAAAAATCCCATACACGTGACATTTGCACTGAATAGATCTCAAGTTACAAAGATTCTCATCAGTCTGGGTTTCTCCTCATTGAGTTTTCCTGACACTAGCAAAACACATTTTTTCAACCATGTCTCCACTATTTTCATATATTCTTTCCATCCCTATTCTTAAGTGTCCAGCTTTTGAGCCTTCTGTATTCAACCACCTTTCTCCCAGAAAGGGACCCATGGCAGCTCACAAGATGAAAACATTTTTAAAAGTTTACAATAGGTTTTGTAATAGGTTCTATTTGTTTTTAAAGACTTGGCCACAATTTTCAAATTTCTTTAGGATGAAAAGAAATGGTGAAAGAACTGAAAGCAGTAGATATCTTTGCCACTACTGTAGATGACGCAGATATGCCTACAGACGAGGCAGAGTGAATTTGCTGGATTAGGGACATGATCATTCTCTATAAATAATGTTGGTGCAGCCACCTTTGTAAGAAAGATTAGCTTTCCAGGCTTACCACTTTAACTATGCTGCAACTATTTTCCTGCTTTCAAATTACATACAGGTTAAAAAACAAAACTTAATTCTGTAATCTAATCTCAACTTTCCCTCATGGGGAAGGGAGGAGGGAAGCCCTCTACACAAGACTAAATTTGGACAGGATAATAAAAAGCAAGGAAGGAATGGAATGTAAGTAAACTTTGATCTTTAGCCAATTTCCACTTTCTTTTTTTTTACCTTGAGGATATATTTCCATCTGTATGTTACACACATGATCTTTAGAGGCAGAATATTGGGACAAGGCAGGGGCAAAGTTAAATTGTCCTTGTTGTGTTACAGGAAATGAATGACTTCTTGCTTCCATAGAGTGTATAGCCATGCAAGGAAACGAACAATATTTTGTAAACATTCTTATTCTTTTTTTTTTTTTTTAAGACCGCTTCGGTTAGGAATGGAAAGTCCATCTTAATCCAATCACTTGTTTGCATTCTGAACCTTTATTAGATCATAGACATGGCACCAGAAGCATTTTTTGTGTAATGTCTTCTTCGAAGACCTTGCCTAAATGTTGTACTTTTACAGATTTTTCATTGTGTTTTTTCCCCTCTTCTTGTTTCTACTTTTGTCACACTGAAGATGACTAGAAAGACTCCAAGTGCATTAAAAATAAGGAAAAATAAAGAAAGCTGAAGAGGCACAGAAATCCACACTTTTCTGGTAGTTTTGTAACATCCGACATCTATCCTTTTGACTAAGCATATAATATATAATGGATCTATTATCCATATAATATATAATGGATCTATTATCCACTAATGCAGTGGGCTCTAGACTATGAAAAGGTGGACCATAACAAATATGTTGTAAGGCAAACCAGTATGTACACTCAGAAGTAACTCCTACAGAGTTCAAGGACATTTAACCCAAAGAAACATATGTAGGATTTGATCCAGATTTAGAAGATAACTGCACTACATAGTTATAGAAGTTTGGTATTACATAAACTGTCACAGTTTTGCCCTATGGACTTTTGAAGTTTTTTTATTATTTTAAAATAAATCTTTAGCAACTTTCCTCAAAAATAGTAATGCAAACTTAGATACCAGCAGAACAAGTGAGTTACTGAAAGATTGGTTTTATTCATTAATTCATGGAATGGGAGAGTTAGAGAAAAGACCTTTCCTTTTAATTTATTTAGATTACTTGTTTGTTTAGTTGCCTACCATTGAATAAAGTTTAATTACGCTTTGATTTGGGAAAAGAACAGTTTATGGAAAGCTACAATAAGAATTTAGCCCTCTTTCACTGTCATTGGCAGATTTTTTTTTAAACTGAAGTACTTAGAATTCTCTGCTATCTAGAATTACTCTCCAAATTACAAATCTCAGGATTACCATAGTATGGAACCATAACAGTAAAATGCTATCAAACTGCCAGGATTGTGCCATATAGATACATTCAGTGTCATACTTAGAACATACACACACATACTACTTTTTAAGGCAGCACACATGATCTGAGTCAGTCCTCACCCTGAGGGCTGCAGAAGATCTTGAGATCTACAAAATTCAGCCCCAGGCCATTTGATACTTTAATTGCCATTAGCAGCATCTTGAATTCAGACTGGAAGTATATTGACAGCCAGTACAATTACTTGAAAATAGGTGTTAATCAACAAAAGTTTTTGTCTACAAAGGCTCTACAAATTTCTCGGCCATGGTTACAAGGCAGTCTGAATTATGATTACTCAGAAGTAAGCCCCATTAATTTCAAGAGGTCTTGTTCCCAAATAAATTGGAGAGTTGCAGCCTAAATCTGTTTGACTTGAAAGGGTCACTGCAAGACAGCCCTGTTGCCATTTACTGTAAGTGGCTAATCTAAGCAGAGACCCCTTTGCAATTTGTCTGCTGCAGTGGGGGGCTAGCAACATTCTTCAGGGGTTAGCTCTGTCCACTCCTCTCTGGCACACATTTTCCTGATGACATCAATGGAAGAAGAGTGTAGGGAATTATGATTCTGGCAGCTGTGGTACAAAGGAAATGTTAAATACATTCCCAGATAAATTGGTGGGAAATGTTTCATGCAAGAGGTATAATGAACTAGAAACTCCCCAGAAAGAACCATAAACTGTACGCAAGTAAATGACAGATAAGTCTTTGATTTTTTTAAAAATGAAAAGCATCTTCTTTAGACTACTGAAAACTTAATTCTTCTGGATGGTAGCTCCTTAAATCCCCAAACCAGTATGGCCATTTGGCTGGGGAATTCTGTGAATTATAGTCCAATAGTAATTTGTCCAAACTCTGATACATTTTCTCATTGTTCCAGGAAATATTCATGTGGAATGTTTGGTGCTAGTTCTGGGGAGAGCACTGCATGTTAATTTGACAAGAATAGCTTTCCAGGACAGCCATAATGGTTTAATTGTTGGACAAGGACTCTAGAAGACCAGAATAAAACTTCCTGGATGCCCTTAGATGAGTCATACTTTCTTAGAGAAAGGGCAATGGTAAACCTCCTTTGAATAAATCTTGCAACAAAAACTGGATGATAGTGTTGCCATTAGCTGGAATCAGTTTGATGACACATAACACATACACAAAGCTTTCAATGACTTCTCTCCAGCACACAATTCCCTTGCTGCAACAACTTCACTGTCTGCAGGTCCATTTCTGAGCATAAGTCAAAGTGCTGGTTTAGACCTACAAATCTCTATATAGCTTGGCTATTTGAAGAACCATATCTCCCTGTATGAGCCTACCATGGTTTTAAGATAATCTGGAGAAGCCCTCCTCTCTGTCCCACCACCTTCTCAGGCTTATTTGGTGGGAACAAGGGAAAGGACCTTTTCAGTGTTTCCTTCAGATTATAGAACTCCCTCCAGACATGCCAGACTGGCCCTGTCCTGATTCCTTGCTGTCTTTCTGGGGCAGGTTAAAACATTTTCGTGCTGTCAGGTCTTTACAAACAATTAAGATTCAGCCCTTAATGTTGTGTGGTGCTGGTTTTGAAGTTTTTAAAGGGTCTGTATACAGTTACAGTATTTATTTTTATTGTTTTTAATGCATTTTACTAGTTTTAGTAATCTATGGCCCGATACAGATGGGCTTGATGAAGCGCCTTTCCGGCGCGATTAGGGTTAGGGAGGGCACAGCGTTTGCACCCTCCCTAACCCTAACATGTATGGCGCATCCATACGGCCATGCCATAAAAATGTCATGGTGCGCACAGGGTTTGCATAACACTGCACGCGCCTAGGGCACCATTTCCATGGTGCCAAAAGGAGCTCCTTTTTTGTGCCTGGTCCTTGGCGCAGCCTTTAGACGGCTGTGCCAAGGACCCCAAGGGAAAAGGAGGTCCCTTTCTTCCCTCGGCAGCACCGGGGAGAGTGGGGTGCAGCGGCCGCCCACGGCGCCTGCTGCACCCCGCTTTCAGGCCATGGAGAAGCAGCAGTTTGCTGCTTCTCCGCGCCCTGCAAAAGCAGCAGGATGGGGCATCTGGGGCTTATGGTGAGGCAGCCTTGGCCCCATTTTGCCGCTTCTTTGGGCAAGTGGAGACCACCCCTTTTGGGTGGTCTGTACTGCCCCCATGATTGTTTTATTGTATATTTCATACTTTATTTTTTGTAGTGATTTTAATCTGCATTATTTTAAGATGTTGTTCACTGTCTTATAATTATATATCCTCCCTTGATATGCAGAAATAGTTGGTGTATAGACACAGATGAGGGAAATATATTCTGATCAGAGTGTATAAATTTAGCAACACCAGCCTGAGATAAAAGAGTTTACTGTACTGCTCTCTTATAGTTCTGTTATTCCACTTTTACTGCTCTTGCATTCTGAGATTTGCAGTTTAAGGAGGAGCATTTAGAATTCTCAGCCACAGAGCTCTTAGGCCTCACTGAACTACAAACCTCAGAATGAAATGGGAGGCAGCTAGAGCAGTAAAAGTGGAAGAGCAGTACTATAAGAGTGTAGTGGGGTAATCCAAGTGATGCTCACAGAAACATCCACACTTATTGTAACACTGCAGAAGCCCAAAGACAGTTCAACAAAACAAACAGCTGTGGAGCTTTCTAGATTGGCAGGAAAGTGTGACATGAAGATGCCTTTTCCTTAATGCTTAGCAGCTGCACCACAGCCTTTAGATGAAGCTGCGCTGTTCCGCAGTTTTTAAAAAAGAAGCTGGGAAAACCAGCACCTTTTTAAAGGTGCTTCTTCTCCCCTAAAATGCAAAAAAAGCATTTTCATGGCACACTTTCCCTTTTTCTCATCTAAAGGCTAGAGTTTCATGCAGCCATGAACACTTCTTTTTGCCAATCTAGAAAGCCCCAATATACTGTGGGTAGGAAAACCCTTTCCTCCCTCCTGCAATTTCTTTGGAAACTGAAGCTAAACCAAGGTCCAAAACACATTGCAGAAATAATCCAGTTTGAGACGACTTTAATTGCTCTGACTTAGTGCTAGGGAATCCAGAGAACTGTAGTATATTGTAACACCTGAGCTCTCTGACAGAGAAGGCAAAATGTCTTTCAAATCTACAGTTCCCAGAGTTCCGTAGCATTGAGCCAGGGCAGCTAAAGCAATCTCAAATTGGATCATTTTTGCAGTGTATTTTAGACCTAAGTGACAACCAGGAAATCTTAGGGGAGTGGCAGATGATGGAAGCATACCTGCATACAAGTGTTTTGTAAGGTCTCCTCTACATTTCTACACCTTGGCAGTACGATTCCACAACAGGGGGGAAAAAAAAGAGAACTGTCTACTATTAGTAATGTCCAAAGGCCTATGAATATCAGCTTTTCTTCAGCCAAATGAAGCATTGTAAAGGGACTTAGCTTTGGGGAGCTCAAGTGACTTTAACCATCAGTGCTATGTCCACTTGTAAAACTGAGTTATGGAAAATCTTAGGGAAGGTTTGGATCTTAGGGAAGGTTTGGATCCTGCACATTCCAAGAACCTTCAAAAGACATTAGTTTTCTAAAGGAAATCCTCCTGCAGTGTACAAGCAGCAAAACAGTGGAACAGAAATCCCAGACAAGTAATTTTTCTTTTCTTTCTTTTTTTCTTTTTTTTTTCTTTTTTAAAAAAAGATGGTCTTTGTTCTGTGCCAAAGCATTAAGCAAAACAGAGACTCTGGAGAAACAGCAACACTATCTTCTCCCAGCATAATCAAAATGACTGCCTTCTCAAACTCCACTGAGACTGGACAGGGAGGAAGTGGAGAGAAGGAAAAGGACAGGGATGGTGTTTCCTTCACTCACCTTCTGCATCACACCAAACTTCAGAAACCAGGAGCAGATTCTGGTGCTTCCAGCAGAGACCAGTTGATGCCAGTTGTGAGAGTGGCTTAATAAAACATTTTTCCATCTGCACATCCTCTACGCAACATAAGATTTATAGTAAGGTGGCATTTTCTGTAATCTGTGACCATGCAGAGGAAAGTTTATAGAGTGGAAAATCTTTTTAAGATGGAAAATCAGGTGAGCCTTCAATTAGGCACTCTCTTTAGAACCACTAATTTGTTGGTTGCCCAATTTTTTTTTTAAGCAGTTACTTTAGAGTAGCCCTATTGGATTAATTTTAGTGTATGTTTTTAAAGGGTGGGCTTAATAAGTTTTAGTAATGATTTTTATGTATTTTGTTAAATTAGCAATCTTTGCATACCTATATTGACTAATTGCTAGCTTGTGTGTTTGCAAACTTTCTGTTTGCTGTTTTATAGCACTTTCTCTTTCTAATTCACTCCAGCCTGCAGCCACTTTTTCTCTTCTCACTTTCTCCTGCATAACACCATATATTTGACTATGTACAGGTATTAGGAAGCAAAGCAAAGTTTACAAAGATGAATACTATTTCTTTTCTCTACAGACACTGTGTATGTTTGGGGTATGTGGGACTGGCTGTTGTTCATTTTTTGCCATGACATTTTAATTGCTCATGATCACTGCTTGTCAGATCCAGTGTTATCTCCTATATTTCCCAACAGTTTTATTGTTTATTTCATTTTTAATGATGTTGTTAGCTGTCTTGAGTGCCACAATTTTCTGTAGAAATGCAAAATAAAAATGCAATAAAATAAACAAAAATAAATGAAACAAAGAAGGATGATCTCTGAAATCTTTCTCTAGGTATCTACAATAAGTGAAATACAGTGGGTGACTTCAAGCAGGGAGGCTTGCAAGTGATGGTACACCATCTGTACAATGTCATAAATGGAGAGGTCTACATGGTATCAGTGTTATGATTTAGGGACACTAGAAAAATCATTCCAGGTATTTTACGAAATTTTTGAATGCCTTTAGATTGATGCCCTGATTTATTTTTGCTGCCAGTTTTACTTCTATTTTATTGTCTGTGTAACCAACATGTCTGTGTAATTGATATCCTCCCTCTCTGCCTGAAGTGGGACTCAAGCTGGGTCACATCACAATTAAAAAACAACTACAACTGAAAACACAATAAACTATAATATTAAAACATGGATTCAACTGACTGTCATATTAAAACAAACGCTGAATGAAAAACAATTCTACAGCACATTGCATGAAGGTCAAAAGACATACAAGTTGTTAAAAGCCTGATGAAATCTCCCAGAATCCCCCAACCACCATTTTATGATGCTTTGCATTGTTTTGGGTTTTGGGGTTTTTTTTTTTTTTGCCTTTCCTGCTTTTAAACCTTATGCTGGTGTATAAGATTATCCTCATCCTAAGCACTATATATATATATATATATATATAGTATTTTATGTTACATCTCAGGTCCAGACTATCTAAAAGATTGTATCTCCCCATACAAACTTGCAAGAATTTTTCAGCAGAAGACTTTCTCTCAGCCTGGCCAGTATCACAAGATCACTTGATGAGAGCACAACAGAAAGCCTTCTCAGTGGCAGCTCCCACCTTCTGGAATGCCTTTCTATGAGAGGGTAGGCTTTCTACATTAATTTATCAACAGGCAAAGATGTTTTTATTCAAGCAAGCTTTCAATATGTCCTCTAATCATCGTCAGGGAGGCTTTTATATGGTGTGTGTATTCTATTTATATTTTTAAACATTTGTATTTTTAATGTAATTTTGTACAGTTTTAATGAGCTGATTTTAACTGTTTTTAATTTTTTATTATATTTTAACCAATTTTATCCATGATCCACTTGGGGTCCCACTCTGGGAGAATGGTGGCACATGAAATAAATAAATAAATATTATTAATTTATCAGTAGACCACTCAGAGAGCTAGAAGCTCCAGTCTCTAAGTAGCTCTATATTTTGGGCCAGACTTTACAGGTGATAGCCAACATGCTGAAGGTATCCTTCCCTAAGCCTCAACAGTCTCAACACCTTGGCCCATTCCTTTAAATGTTGAACTAAATTCAGCAACACTGCAGCTATTGGCCACCACTTTGGATAACAACTTATCAGGCTGGCGAGCAGATTCTGAGCATGGTTGTCCAGGCAAAACCTACTTTTCCAAGCTCCACTCCTCTCCTATAAACACTACTCCCACATTGTGAGATTTGCATGTGCCCTTAGGAATGACTCATTTTTTTGCAGTTCCCGCTAAAAGCTCTTTCTGCTGTAGGCCCACAGTGTTCTGCTTGCTCCTCTTTTTAAAGTTCATACTAAATTACTGGGAAAGAAACTGGCTTCTCGGAGCATGCTGAGGACACATTACTCCTTAGATTTTGGAGCTCCACTGTCCCTCTCTTTTAGTCATCTACTTAACCATTATTTACCATTTAATCATACCATTACTCTCTAATTTGCTTGAGAATGTGTTTTCCTCTCATTAAAATCTTTATAGTGGCCACTGCCAAGAGTCTTCCCACCCACCAGTGTTCTGCACTTTATCCTTGTGGTTCTTTCATGACCGTTGGATTAATTTTCATTGATATCTTTCCAACAATAGCATCTAAAATTAACTGGGTCAGAGTTTTTTTTACATAACTTCCTGAATCATCAGGCACTGCGTCCTAAATAAATACATCCATACAAGAATGAAATGATAGTTTACCCTTCCAGCACTTGGCTGGAGTTAGTGAGCAACGCACATGGTTGTTAGAGTCACTGGGTCTTATCTCCCTTTTATTTATTACAATGACTTCTTGTTATATATTTATATCTCTTAAGAACATAAGAGAACCCCTACTGGATCAGACCCAAGCAGTCCTAAACTGACCAGGATTCTGCTCCCATGGTAGCCAATCAGATGAATACAGGAAGCCTAAAGGTTCGAGGTCAGTGCAACAGCACCCTCCTAATTTTGTTCCCAACAATTGGCATATGGGGACATATTGCCTCTGATATTGGTGAAAGTTTATATCTATCATGGCTAATACCAACCGGTAGCACATGAATTTGTCCAATCCTTTTTTAAAGCTGCCCAGGTTGGTGCCCACCATCACAATGTCCTGTGGTAGTGAATCCCAACAATTTAACTATGGTAAGTACTGTGTGACGATGTACTTCCTTTCATCTGTCCTAGGATTTTAACTGTATTTTCCACAGAAATCCACATACTCATTATTGCATATGTGGCCATTCATTTGTTTTGCTGCAAATTTTCAGCAGAGGAAGGGCGAATAGATTGAAATTTGTGCAAGAAAGAGAAGATAAGAAACCATCAATGTGAATCAACAGCAATCTGCATAATACAGTTATGTGCAGATGAGCCCCTAATCTCTCACCTTTCAGTTTCACTTTATTATTTAGTATTATGAGGCATTTTCTCTTCACCCATTTCCTCTGCACTGTGCCCACCCAGGCGCTAACCATATTTTGATGCACTTAGCTACTCTCAAGGTTCAAGCTGTATCTCTGTACAACCGTATACAGATTGATCTCAAAGGGATGGGTATACTTATTATTATTATTACTACTACTACTACTACTACTAACTTATTGTGGTTTCCTTAATGGAAAAATCAGCATTGGTGATGGATATGATTACCTGAAAGCAACTTATCTAGTTTTCCCATGCAGCTACAGAAGAGCTATGTTTATGTTCAAGATAGTGTTCTTATTTAATGGGGGGCAATCATGAGACACAAAAAGTATAGCTAGGACTCTCCATCTTGACAAAAAGTATGGTGAAGGCCTGAAAAGTGCATCTCAAAATATTACAAAAAATAATAATAATAATGACAAAATATTAATCTTTGGGCAGGCATTGTCAAGGTCAGAGGTGTGGGCAGCCTGGATTCCAAGGTGGGTTGCCGGGGCCCTTGATGGTGAACTGAGTCTAATGGGCCATAAACAGGAGGTAAGGTCAAGAAACAGACCAAGGTTTAAGCAAGGAAAAGTTCCAGGAGTCCAATGGGCCAGAGGCAAGATTCAGAGTCAGGGAGCAGACCAAGGTCTAAACACAGCAAGGCTTGCTGTGCAAGATAAGGCAAAATGCAACCAAAACAGCTACAGGCAGCTGTGGCAAGGATTGAGAGATCAATGCAGCCTTTAAATGGCTGTACCTCCAGCTGCTCCAGCTAATCTCTCTTAGAGCTTTATCACACTAATGAGATCCCGCGGAAAAATGGGAATTAAATGAGACTCAAATTTAAACAAAACTTGGAAATTTGGGTAGTTTGTCACACTAGGGTACTGCCCAAGTGAAATAACGCCAAGTTAATCCGAATGCAAAGCAGAGAAAAATGACCTCTTTTTTACTTTTGGGTTGTTCTGAAAGTAAAAAGCTGCCAGTTTTCTCTGCTTTGTGTTTGGATTAACTTCACTTTAACTGTGACGTTGTCTGATAAACTCTGAGTATTTCTGGGTTTTCTTTGCTTTAAATCTCATTTAACTTCTGTTTTTCCCCACAGGATCTCGCTAGTGTGATAAACTCTATAGTGGGCTGCAGAGGGACAACTGGATATGATGTCATGCCACCCCTGTTTCATTTTCATTTAATTTTAGGTTGGTGTGTGTGTGTGTGTCTTTGGATTTTTAAAAGGTTTGGATGTATGTAGGGAAAGCTGGGGGGCAACATAACTGCATTTTGTGGTGGTTTTGACCCTCTTCAATTGTCTGTCAATCTCTTGAGCTGATTACTTGGTGAAAAACTACACCTTTTCAAAAAGAAAATGGGAAGGGTCTGAGGTGTTGGCAGACTTCAGAGAGTGCAGTTCAGGGCCCAGGAGTCCTATAAAAGATGCATTTTTGTTCCCCTAAGCAATAACCAGCATTTTCTTTTGGAGAAAGAGGTCAGTATGTTCCGTACAGCATTTTAATTTTGATTATGTTAGACAGTAATTGTATGTAATGTCAACAGCAGTGGTTTTAAAACATATTTTTTACAGGAAGTCAGCATTTATATACTCGATCATTTCATTATGTGGTTGTGAATCCTACAGTAGTTGTTTTCAATAATTAATCTTTAACTGCTAAATAACAATTTCTCATATCAATTCTGTAGAAAATGAAGTAGTGTCCTCGTTATCCAAACTTAATTATCGCAAACAATTAAAATGTATTACACAAAGTTACTGATTGTTTTCCACTTAGCCTTATGCCAGTACAACTTTTGTGGCTATACAACTTGCAGTTGTACAAATGATTCATGTCTTTGAGTTGCCACTTGAATAAATGAAAACATATGAATGCACGCTCAGCCTGATCCTATCTGTGTTTACTTGGCATTAAGGTTCATTGATTTTAATCGACCTTACTCCTAAGTAAGTTGACAAAGATTTACATCCCTCCTCAATCCATGAGCTGCGGGCACTGACCTCCCAGGAAGAACATCAAAGCAACAGAAGAGCCAAAGGATTGAAAAGGTACAACAACTAACAGAATTTCCAGATCGGACTGGCTGCGAGATTCTGGGAAGTGTAGTCCAAAAAAAGCATTCCCTCCCCCCACATGGGGAGGAACAATCTGCCTTTTTCATTGATCTGAGAAACTGCAAAGGGTTTCCTTCTCTTCTCACTGCCAGAAAGGATGCTCACTTCCAAATGGCAGACCCTGGAACTGCAGAAGCCAAGAGAAAAAACAACATCACAACACTCTGGCTTCTTCCAAGAATCAAGAACTTCAATTTTGTGCAAGAACAACAACAAGAGAAGAGTAGCCCAAACCAAACTGGCTATAAATGCTTGCTTATGGTTCTGGATTCTCATGTGTAAAGATAATCATTTAAAATCATCCATGTGATCCTATTTCCAATTTCTGTGAATACTTGTGAAAACTAGAAAGTGAAGAAACAGATACCAGGAAGAAAAGCAACTCAGGTGAAATGTGCTGCTCGAGACGAGTTCTACAGATACCATGGACTGCTAAAAAAGAGGTCCTAAATCAAATGAGGCTGGAACTTTCACTAGAAACTCACTAGAGGCTGTTGAACTTTGGACATATTATGAGAAGGCATCATTCATTAGAAAAAACAATAATGCTTGGTTAAAAGGCAGAAGGAAAAAAGGAAGACCACCCTACAGGAGGAATGACTCAACCAAGGAAGTCACAATCCTGAATGTACAAATCTTGAACACAGCTGCTGATTCTTAGATGTTTCTCATTCATAACATCAATCTAAAGTCAACAACAGCAGCAAGACCAGCGACAACAAACAAGCCAGGAAGCAAGCAAGCAAGCAAGCAAGCAAACAAACAAACAAGTTCTGGCTTGAAAGAACTGTCTTCTTTCTACTTTTCCCCAGCCCCTTTCCTTGTCTCTTTAGTGTGTAAGCATAGTGGTACAGCTTCTTTATTTGTTTTTATTACTGATGCAATTTTTTTTGGGGGGGGGGAGGAATAAATGTCTGAAAAGTGAGATGACAATGACAGTGATAATATCTGATGGACCTAAATGGGTAGGGGATATGTAGGAAATAATACCATATGAATTGATAGGAAATCATTGGGGTAGAATTTAATGAATGATGGGAGATATATTGTCCTTGTCATGTAATAAACAATGCAACCTTATATACATGCACTCAAAATTAATTCCAGTGAGTTCAATGGCGATTTTCCCAAGGTAGGGAAATGTCCTACCTCCTGTTCCCCCCACCTACCCACCATACACCAAATGGCATATGACAATGGGGTATGGGATTTGTGGTTTTGGTAGAGACCTCAGCATTTATACTACACATGTATATATGGGAGTATTGGAACGGCTCCAATACTTTTCTTTTCCAGCTAGATACTGGGCTGGAACAGACTTCCCCGAAGGGGTAGCTGGAAACCACTCCTGAGAAAGCCGTCTTGAGGCCACACAAACCAAATGCCACAGCCCCAAAAAGAAGTGGCAAATTGCCACTCCTTTTTGTGCTGGCAAAAAGCTGGCTATTCCTACCCCGTCATGGCTTTATGGCGCTCCTGCAACATGTAAATGCTGTGCCACTGGAGTGCCCAGATGCCAGCTCACAACTGGGCAGCTTGGAGGCATGTGGCATCTAAATGCTATGCCCCCAAGCTCCTGGGAAGCTGGCGTTTAGAGCTGGTCTGTTTCACCCCTTAGTCATTTTTGTGATTGTTGAACAGAGCCTAGAAAGGTTCTACAGCTCCCAGAATTCCCCAGTCAGCCACCAATGACCATTGTTCATGCTGATGGGGGCTGAGGGGAATTGAAGCTTAAACCCATCTGGAAAGTCATAGGCCCCTACTACAAGGATCAGAAAAAGAGAAGTCAATTGAAACAATTGTATATCACATTATATGCAGTTTAATACATATTCTGAATTAAGAACTGTGTCACTACTTTTGGATAAATACAAAATTCAAAGGATTTTGAATCAAATGAGGTTGGAAAATAACTTCTAGGGGGTGCAACTGACAGAATCCCTCAGTCAGCTGTCAAGCTGTCTAGAAAGTAACTTTTCCAAACACTGTTTTGAAGATATCATTTGATTCTAGCACTTCACAGTAGTGCATTTCAATTGTATTTCAGTGTTTAGCTGTGCAACATCGCCTGTACCTGCAAAACAAGTACCCATATAGCAGATGGATAGCTTGGAGGTCAGATGTTTCTGAAAAGCTGTGACCAGTGGAGTTCCATAAAAGCTTTGTTCATGAGGCTGGAGTATGCAGCAAGCTCTCTACAATCCTGAACTTCACGAGTACATTACAATTTGGCTTGAAGGCTCCCTTTTAAGCAATCTGACGGAATACAGTTTCCCTCAGAGCATTCTAGTGAACATTTGTGACTGGGTGAAGTGCTGAACTTAAGTTACTCAAACCTCAGGCAAAGGTCCTAATCGGTAGACCTCATCTGGATCCTGTGTATAAATAACCCACCATTCTGGAGCCCACATAAGTACAACAGGAATGAGTTTTCTGTTAGTAAATGGCCTTGGGGAATACAGTTATAATCTCCTGGCACTGATTAGCACCTACCCTTCCACTGAGTGTCAAAAGTGCTCTGCACCTTCTGGATGCGGGCCACTGTGTTTAATCAATTCCATTTCATAGTAGCAGGGGGACTCTGTAGCACAGTGCATTGCTAAGGGATTACTGCACATCTTGGGTAGTTAGTCACTTTCCTTTTGGCTTCGTGCCTCTCAGATCCACCTGACGCATGCCATAATCAGCCAGAAATGTGCTGCCTGTCATTTTTTATTGCAGAGGTAATGGTTGAAATTCAGCAAAACAGAGGAAACTGTGCTGAAATTGAGTTTTGGCCCTCAAAGCCTCCTGATTAATTGTAATTTCCAAATAAAACATCTTGAGCAACTTTCTGCTACGTCCTATTACAAAGATATGTCAAATGAAAGTTAAGAGTGCCTGCCAATACTATATAGATCACTGGAGCCCAGCCAGGGGTACTGAGAAACTGTTTTGATGCCTAAGTTGCTAGTTTCAGATTCCCCTGAGGTACCTAAAATTATAGTTGATGTTCAGATGATATAGCTGGCTCTACCTCTTCAGATTTCATGAGTATCAGACAGTGTGGTAGAATCCTGTTGCCAAAGTGTCTAGGCTCCAGAAGGCTAGGGGCAAATGACCAAGTGGCTCAATGTTTGGCAATTTAAAGGTTGCTGAAATTTTATTGTTAAAACTGTTGTGAGTAATCCTTCCTAAACCAGAACATTTTCCTGTGAAAAGATAAATTATTGGAACAGCTAACCCAGGAATGCAGTTTCTTAAAAGAAAAAAGTAATGTGTCACCCCTAAGAAATGAAGGGGAAACAACGCATTCCAAGCAATTCCCTGATGCTTTATTATTTGTTTATTATATTTATTGTACTTTTAAGCTGCTCAGTAACAAAAGCCCTCTGCCTTCCTATTAACCAAGGACAAAGAAAAGAGTACACTTTATCTGACCTTAAAGCTTTTCTCAGGACAGTTCAGCCCTGAGAACTCAAAGCCATATGGAAGGACAGTTAATAAAACATTATAGGGCCATGTACTCAGGAGGAAGGATCATGAAAGCACACTTTCAAAAGAAGGTATAATCCTGGAGCCCCAGAAAATTTATCTAACCTCAGGTATTACGCAGTTATTGGCGGGTCCAAAGTGACCAAATTATACAGACATTATCTCTGGTACCCTCCTTTTCTTTTCCTTTCTTTCTTTCTTTCTTTCTTTCTCTTTCTTTCTTTCATTTTTTTACATGTCAGATGGCTTAAAGCTTGGCTGCTGATCTCAACTCATTCCCAGCTGGCCCTAAGATTCCTTGGCTCAGCACAAAGGATGTTAAATATGTATTTTGCTTCTACAACATAAGTGCACCAAAAAAGGTAGGCATGAGGGAGGGTGCAGGGAGAAGAACAGAGCTTGGTTTCATGTACATGGGCTAGGCAAACAGCAGTGTGATGGTTTATGAGCTTTCCTTTTGTACATACCCTGAGAGTTACTTGTGAGCTAACAATGAAGCTTCCACAAGCCACAGCACCAGTGTAGGGCCTGGAAAAGCTCCCCATGTGTCATGTGTAATGCAAGAAAGAGCACATGAGATGCAAAGCCCTCAAGGGAAGGGCAACAATTGCTTTTACTGCTGATTGCTGCCTGCCTGACCATTTAAAATAAACAAACCAACTTTGCCCTTTTCTTTCACGCTAGGTGGCCATTTCACCTGGTAAGCCAGGGTTTACCCAAATATTGCCCTCATGGCTATTTCTACAATGAGCTGGCCCATATACAGCTCAGACTCTTGCCTGACCTCTGCCTATTTCCAGCCCTCCTCCTAATCTTTACCACTAGTATGACTCCACATAAGGATCCACACCATGCTCCTGAAATATCTGAGAATGGGTGCAGTTTACCTGGCAGACCTACTTATAACAGTATTGGAAGGCAGACAAGTATCACCCACAAGGGAGAAAGCCAAGGGATGAGGATGTGAAGACTTGCCTAAAGACACCTAGAAATTTGCTAAGAGTTGAATCAGGTGCTTCCTTGTGCTCAGTCTTAAACAAGAACCACACTTTGCACTGGAGACCCAGTATTGATCTTCTATTTTAAAAACTGGATAGAGCCACTGAGTTGGGCACCATTTTGTCTGAAGCAGTACATCTGTTTCTGACTTTGAGTTGCCAGATTGAAAACAAGAAACAAGTATTGTACCTTTAATGGCTGTACAAAAAGTGGCATTTCAGCAGTTGTTGCTTGTTACTTGATTGTATTACAAGCAAACCCTATTGAAAATCCTATACGACACATAGAAGTCCTCTCCAAATTTCAATCTGGAAACCCCAGTTTGTGTCAATGTTGACAACAGCTGCCAGAATCATGCTGGCTGTGGATTTAGGGAGGTCTTA
This sequence comes from Urosaurus nigricauda, assembly GCA_034509955.1. NCBI lineage: Eukaryota > Metazoa > Chordata > Lepidosauria > Squamata > Phrynosomatidae > Urosaurus > Urosaurus nigricauda. The sequence continues at coordinate 90,266,192 of JAOEGL010000006.1, forward strand.
TCCAAAAAAGGTAACATTTCTAAGCTCTAGGTGGAAAAGTATCTGCTTTCCCCCCAACCTGGTTGGTCAATCAACAGCTCAAGGGTTGGGTGTGTGATTTTTATTAAGGAAAGCACACAGAGAATGAGGGTTAACCATCCCTCTCCCCCCTGTTGATTCTCCAAACAAACTGGCAGCCCCATGCAGCTGTGTTTCAGGTTTTCTTTTAAAACAAGGACATCTCTCATTGATCTCTCATTTATCTCCCACACATCCATGAAGAAGCACTGGTAGCATTTTCTTGTGCAGAAGTACTCCCACTATGTCCAGGAGAGGACCTTTATGTGAAACATAGAAAATGTGGCCCTTGTGTCTAGTTTTCTTCTCTTCTGATTTAAACTAGGTCTTCCAAATTAATTATGTTTTTCCTAAGTATATTTTACTATGGGGAGGTAACAATCTGAGAAACCTTTCTGATCATGTTTACCCCCACCCCATGCCTTTTAAAAGTCATAAATCATATTACATATGTGGAAATGTCTCTCAAGAGGTGAGATCCGTGTATTTTTCCAGAGTTCACAATACTGGAAGGCACATCTTACAGTATTCCTCCCTCCCCTTTAAAAGCAACATTTTCACTCATCTCAAGGTATGTGTCCAAAAAGGTAACTATGGATGGAAAAAAAAAACATTTAATGAAATTTAACAAGGGAAGATCAGGAGTTATTGTTTCATGCACAGTATATTTAACTATGGCCACAGCTAGAATATTTGAAGTCTCACATTTTGTGCCTGCTCTTTCTGATTTTATACTGTGCTAAAATAAACTGACCTGGGTATTGGCATTAAAATGTGTCTAACTGCTCCTGAAGTTGACCGAATATACTGTATCCTGGGATTTACAAAATATGAATGGATCTCCAAAATAAAATTGGAAAGCAAGGGAACAAATCTTGGACTTTCCGGTCTTTTTAATCAGTCAGGATGCATGCTAAATAAACTCCCTTGGCCAGATCTCTCCAAACCTGATGGAAACATCATTAACCCATGCTCCATTCTCCAGCAGAATGGGTCTCCTTCCCCCCAGACAGCCGATGTCTGCCAAAATGCAGGGGGCAGGGAGTTACAATCATGGCAATAATGTCAAAATCATGACTAAGCAGGGATTGTGAAGACTGCATAGTTACGAATAGGTAACTCTTCTGCCTCATAATATTAACCTAAGTAGCTGACACAGAATACTGTATCAGCCACCTTTTGTCTCCTCATGGATCTCTAAGCATGGCAGAAACAAGTTGTGGCATTCATCTGCTTCCCTTTAAAATGCTTTAGGAGATGGTGGGAGTGGGGTGAAGTTCAATGGGAAAAGAAAGGAGGGCCCCCTGAATTTTTTAAAATTTCAAAATTTTATTTTAAAAAACATTTTAAAAATAAAAATAAAAATTTATTCTTTTCAAATATCCTTTAAAACATCACATTTTAACCAATTCTTCACTATGTACATAAAAAAAACATTTAGTTTGTGCATATGATATTGTAATTTGAAGGTATAATTTTAATTTTGCTTGTTGTTTATGTTATAACTTTTAGCATTACATGCAGTGGTATATGGGAATTATGATGTACATGTTACATTAGTGCAGAAAAACATTAATAAGGATTCTGTATGGTGTGAAATGGGAGGAGGTCAATGGGTGTGTGTGTGACATCATGAGTTCCCGCACAAGGTGACACCAAACCTAGTGACACCACTACTTTTCAGCAAGGCCTCCAGACCACATCTTGGAACCTACAAATGCCTAGAAAACCTCATGCTTACCAATAACTTGGGTGTTACTAAGCATAACTATCTTTCCAGAGAACAAATAAATCAACATATTCCTCACATTCAGCTTTTTGGATAGAGAAGTGACTTTTACTTTGCAAACAATCCTGTGAATTAAGCATATACATTAGGAAGCTTCTTTTAATCATCTTTAATTTGCACATCATATTTTAGCTTCTATGGAATGTGAACAAAATTCAACTACCTATTGTAACTAGAAGCAGAACTATGCATGAAAAATATTGATTCTGTTGCTAGTCCTAGCTAAAGTAGACCCATTGAATCTATGTTCTGTGCTGGTCTATGACCATAATAAAAATGAATTGGTTTTAGCTTTATCATTTCACGTGATTGAAACATATCTTGCATTCTTAGTCCTAGAAATCTAAATATAGTTTCATATAATGAGTAAGACACAAATGATCTTGTTTTCCAGTTTCAGACTTCATACATCACAAATGACTCTTCTCTTTATCCCTAATATAGTTCCTAATGACCAGAAACAGATATTACTTTAAAGTATTAGCTAACAAATCTTTCCATTTTGCTCTAGAGTAGGACAAGAGAACTGAATCAGGACTGAGGTCCTGGTATGGCCTTTACTCTAGAGTAAAACAGGAAACTACAGAGATGCTAGCTGTGTGTATAAAGTAGTATCTGCTTTGTCCCTAAGTGAATATATGTGGGTGGATATTGGCAAGTGAAAGAACAGTGCTCAAATGAATTGCTCAGGGTGTGTCAGCAAAAGAATAAACTATCTGTGGTGTGTCAGCAAATGAGTAAGACAATGAATGTAACAGATAATATATGCTTGAGCCAAAGAGATATTGAGTGTGTGTAGGAGAAAATACTTAATATATCCAGTATCCTAGCTTTACAAATGTTGGACATCATCCAGAAAAAAACACAATGAGTGTGTGTGTGATTTCAAGTTGCCTGTCGACTTATGGTGACCCCATGAATTTCATAGGCAAGAATATATTCTTATTCTTTCATTTCATTGAGTTTTTATTTCTTTCAATTTCCTCAAGTAGGGGTGGAGCACCTGGAAAGTGCACACGGAGCCAGCCCTAAGGGTTCCTTGGAGCACAGGTAGAGAACTCCTGATCTAGGCCAGAAGTGGTGAACCTATGGCACGTGTGCCAGAGATGGCACACAAAACCATTTTTGAGGGCACATGGAGGGTGGGAAGAGAAGGAACAGGTGCTCTGGAGAGGCAGCTGAAGAACCAGGAGAGTGGGGGATGAGAAGGAACAGGCATGCACTGTTCCTCCTCTTCCCCACTGTCATTCAGGTCCCCTCCTGGGCCTTCAACTGACTAGTCCCCCCCCCAGAAGCACTGCCCCCCCTCAGAAGATAGATGTCCCACCCTAGATGTCCCATCCCCCAAGAAGTCCCATTCCCTGGCACTGGGAAATATCCAGTGTGGGAATATCTTTGAGTCTGAGCAATCATTCTCTAAAAGGTTCACCATCACTGATCTAGGCAGTCATCTGTAACAAAAATGAATAGAATAGGGCCTGCGGGCAGGGTGAGGGCTGAGCATCCCATGCTCACAGTCCTCTCTGCACTGCCAGGCGCCATCTTCAGATGGCATGCGCTATGATGATGTCCCTTTGGTACATCGTCCAAATGGTGCTGCACCAGAGAAGAGTGATCAAGCCCCCCAGCAGCGATTATGGCACCCCTTCGCAGGCACAAAAAGGAGCTGGAAAAACTGGCTCCTTTTTGTGCTCTGAGGGTGACTGGATCGGTGCCGTCGCATGCATTTGCTGCGGCACTGATCCAGGCAGAAAGGGGCGGAATTTCACTGCCCCTTCCTGCCCATTTGTACAGGGCCTAAGTTAGTAGAAGCTTTTTATAAAATCACCTCCAGCTGTCATCAAACTTTTGGGGGTAGTACTTGCTTCTCAAGAGCTCTTGTTACCATTTTGGAACTGATTACTAATGTGGGCCATTGTTAAGATATGAGATGTACTGAGCAAAAATAAATCCTTGCATTTAAATGTTCAGAAGGTACTATGAGAAACTTGTACTTGACTAACACTTTCATGCTGTTGAAGGACATAGGGAACATTGGATGATTTTCTTACGAAAACAAGATTCCAGCCAGGGTGGAAAAGAATAAACTTCACTCTGTAGGCACACAATTCCAAGCAGAATTAGATGGCTTCCTGTCCTCCAACATTTTGTACCTCTAACCTGGACTGAAGCCCAGGAAATGTCAGTGATCACAGGCACTAGTAAGCAATTAGTCTTGTGATGTTGGAGACATTGTGTAGGCTGTGATTATAGCTGAGGTACCAGAACCCACATGCTTAGAACTAGGATACAGCTATGTAGGCCCAGGAATTTTTTCAGTTTATGGTGCAGCAACAATTGGAGCACTCCAAAAAAATTACTGAAATCTAGACTGATATTACTTAAAGTTTGCCAAAGCATTTTGGCACATGAGGTACAGGTCCCACAAGCACCTTTCCACATCCGTAGCAGGAAAAGTACAAGAATAGCACAGCAAAGTAGGTGCTGGAATCATATGGCTCTCCTGATGTTGAACAAATCCCTGCAGCAGTCTAACAATCAAGAAGACCACATGATTTCCACTCCTGGGTCAAAGCCAGCTAGCTGGCTCCAACATGAGTAGGCTTATGTAAGCGTTGACTAACCATTCAACAGTTGGTGGAATGGGTCTACTCTGTTGTAGCTACAGACAGAGGAAGCTGCCATATAATCGACACACTATAATATTGATCTACACACCATAATATTGAGTAGCAGTGCCTCTCTGGCATTTGAGGCAGTGCTCTTTCTTAGTGTTACTTGAAGGTAGATCCCTCGTATTCCCTGGTGGTCTTCCATCCAATTACTAAACAGATCCAACCCTTCTTAGTTTCCAAACCAGGTAACATTAGATTTCTAAAATATGTGTTATTCTAGTCTTTGACACCTACAGATTGGATTTAGCCCCACAAATAAATTAGCTTCCTGCCTGGACACCCAAAATGTGCTGATTGTGGTGACAGCCTGACTCTGCCTAATGCCTGATTAAGCTTAATGCCTAACACAAAATAATCCCTCCAGATGTTGCTGAACTGCATCTCTCATCAGCCCTAACCAACAAAGTCAATGGTAAGGGATGCTGGGAACTATAGTTGGGCAGTATCTGAAGGGCAACCACTGAAGGGCAACTTGGCCCACCACTGATCTAATGGTGTAACTGGCCCTGGAAATATAAAAACAAATGACTCAATGATTCATAAACTGGCACTGAGGAGATTCCAATCCTTTAGTAGAATGTGAATTTTCACAGCACTGGAGGGAGCAGAGACTGTGGTCAAAATGAGATCAGGGTGTAGTTGCTTTGTTAGTATTGCCAAATGAAAAAGATAGCAGCTGTTTATCTTGATCTGCCACACCCTGGATCTTATGTTTCATTTCAAGCCTTAGCTCCAGAACATATAAAGTGGTATGTTTATCACTTCTACCAGCATTTCCTGCTAAAAGAGAACAATTTCACATCTGTTGCTGTCACAAGTGTATACAGAAGAGAAATGTACTTATTTTACAGATTGGTTCTCATCAAGAGAGTATTAAATGAGAATTTAGAGGGGTGAGGCTGCACTAAAACTTCCCAACTCCCTGCCACCACTGGCCTTGCTAGACTCTGGGGAGCTATGAGTCAAAAAATTAACCTTTCTAAACTATGGTTCCATTTTTTGTTTTGTTTTCAATGGTAGGGTTAGAGATATAGCCAAAAGACGAAACAAATCTGTCCACATACAGGCACACAGTTTCTCAACCACAGCATAACTCTCCAATTGTCTCAGTTTGGCAGGGAAAGTCCTGATTGATCCTACCATCCCACTGCTTTTAAAAGGTCTCAGATTCCTTCTCCTCCAGGTAATTCAGGATGGGGGAGGGGAGGAGGTTTTGCCCTTCCCAAGAGGCCTTGCCAAAAGCAAACTCCTGACGCCATTTCTAGTTTGTTTGTTCTTTCTCATCACTTTTGCCCACACTGTGATGTTGCTTGGCCACACATGTCCCAGTTTTCATCTGCACAATGTTGGAGAGTATGGAAGTTTCTGATATGTTTTGCATTGGGCCTGAACAGACAGGTGAAAATAAAGCTTGTTCAGGAGCTTTGGAGGTATGCTGTTTAAATGACACAGGCATCTTAAGAGGCCAGAAGCTGCACCAAAGCTTTGCTCCAGTCCTTAGGACCGGAGGATGGCTTTAGTGCAGCTTCTGGCCTCTTAAGATGAATGCATCATTCAAACGGCATCCCTCCACAGTGACCCGAAGCAGGGCCTGTCTGTTCAGGCCCATTATCTCTTATTTGGAGGCAGTGTGAACAGAAAGGTGTTGCACTTCTGTTCTGTTTCTGTGCTTTCCCATAAGCATTCTGTCCCCTACATGAATAAAATGCTGGACTAGAGAGGGCTTTGATTTGATCCAGCACAGCTCTTCTTATGTTCTTACACAATTACACTTCTAATGCCCACATAAAGAGATAGCTGATACTATCAGTGGACCTATGTGCTTCAGTCCCAAAAATGGTTAAAGTGCATCTCAGAAAAGCAAGCTAATTCACTAATGATTATCACATACAGAGCATAACAGTAGGTGAAAAGCACATTACTTGGGCAAGAATGTGGACAGAATCAAATCCTGTTGATAGCTTGGACATAATTTTTGTGCATGCTCCAAACTGTCATTTCCACAAGTGCATACACACACATGCTACAGAGAGGGAAAGGAAACCAGGGAGGAAAATACTCTTTGCCCCAGAAGCTGTTTCAGAGGAAGGCAGGCTGAGGTTTCTTTTTGCAAACTCCCATAAAACCATACAGAAACACACACACACACACACGTCGTGGCTGGTTCATAAACCTGCCTAATTTCAGCAAGGGCTGAAACTCCTAGATGTCCTCCTTTTCCAGGACATATCCTTCATTTCTCCCTCCTGTACAGAAAGAATTCCAAAACATCCTCTCTCTTGCTCTCCCACCAGCTGTTCCCTGCAGCAGGATGAGGAGACCAGCCCCCGCAAGGGAAAGTGGTGTATGTGTGTTGTGTGTATATCCCTTTAAGAACAAGGCTGCCTCCCTCTCCTTGGCACAGCAAAGGAACCATGGGAAATCTGGGGACAGGGAAAATCCGGCACATGGTTTTCAGACTGCTGCAATTACGTAAAGAAAGCAAATTCATGAAAACACAATATTTTTGCGAAAATGCTTATTCCCTGATTCATCTCACTTTCTGTTTGGATTCTAACCAGTTTCTGTGCAGCATTGTTTGAAAAGCAATTGCAAAGTTATCCCTAATGCCTTGGATGACCCTGCATTGTGACCAGTTTAACCTTCCAATTTTCCCTGTGTGATAAAGTCCAGTGAATTCACTAAGGGCTCATCTGGCATATTCTGGCCCCAAGTCCACCCCATTCTCCCATCCCTCTTTACCTGCTGTGACTTCCCAGTGAACAATGGGTGGCTGCCTGCCCCTGCAGTCCCTGTGAGCTAGCCAGTGCCGCCACTGCAGACTTAAGCTGCTTTGAGGTTAGAATGAGGTGCCCAGCCATGTTATCAGTGCAACTCATCCCCAAAAAGCAACTCAACAGGGATGCTCGTGGGGACCATGTAGAAAGGAAGCTAGTCATCATTGCTGTGTTTTGCTCTCAGTTTTCTAAAAAAAAAAAAAAAGGAGCAAAAAGTAAGTCTTAGCAACAGAGAAGGGCACTCTGGTATTGAGATTAACTATCACTAGTTACCACCAAGCACACCTATAAGCCAAGAAGGGTAGGCAGTGGAGAAGGGGAAAAGAAAACAGTTTGAATGCTCGGCCCCTAAAAGGTTTGCGATCACTGGTCTAGTTCAAGGTAAATAATAGTGCCACTCTATTTTGCTTTTGTCAGGTCTCACCTAGAATACTGTGTCCAGGTCTGAGCACTACAATTCAAAAAGGATGTTAACAAATTGGAGCATGTCCAGAGGAGGGCCACCAAAGTGGTGAAGGGCCTGGAAACCATGTTGGTGGCAGGGGACACTTGGTCACTTTGGGCACAGATGGAGAAATGAAAAGGGGTGACCCTCAGTGTGTTGGGGTTGAGAATTCAGAGCTACAGCTGTGCTAGTCTGGAATATCAGTATGCAAAGGGATCTTGTAGCATCTTTGAGGCTAACTGTGTGAAAGAAGCTGTAGCATAAGCTTCCATAGAATTGATCTACTTCCTCAGACTTAGAAATGACTTGGAATACACACAATAAATAAAATAAAGCTGATTTGTGTTACTCGTCAAACAGTGGGATATCAATTAATAAAAATAAATAAACCACCACCACTACCCCAAGCCATCTGGTGTTTCTGATGATGAAAAAGGTGGAATATAAGTAAATATAACACAACATCAACCGCAGCCATTGTAGTAAAGGAAGGAAATATTTCAGAGATCATTATTGCTTCATGCAACAGAGATGGGATTTTGTTTTTCATTTGTAGAGGCCCATCTAGCACACTATTGCACACTTTGGAACACAAGTATTTCCCTTCAAGCCTGAGAAACTGCTAAACTGGCAGGATCAGGTGTTCAAATAACATACTGTGAAAACTACTGATTTTACAACCGTACTCTTTGATGAGAGAGAAAATTGCCTTCACCACACCAGTGACATCAGTATTTGCCAAGAAATATCAAACAAATGAAAGAATTTAGAAGGATAAAAACAATGACAACCCCCTAACCAAACTCCATGTCTTTAAAGGAACTGATTTCATAAGAAGTGATTTTGAGGAAAACAGGAGAGCTAAAGCAGCACATTTATTTCGTTTTAATTTTTGTGCTGTCATACTCCGGCACTGGAGTCCTGATTTAGAACACATGCCATTTGCCTTTGAAGTTCTGTCTGTTTTTTTTTTTAAACAATGGCAAGAAAGATAGAAAGGAATTAAAGTGCAGCTCAAATCATAAAACTGGGCTTTTGTGCTCTTAATTTACATATGGGTATTTTGGTTTGGAAAAAGCATTTTAGTCCCCAGAGCCTCTGTAATGAAAGAAAAAGCAACCCTTTACCATCATACTATTTTTCAGGGTGCATTGGGGCTTTTATGGAAGGTCTGATAATCTCTCATTCAGAGTTTACTTGTCCTCTCCTCTCCTTAACTCCTGCTACTCATCATCTTCTGTTATCCTGTTTCTCTGCAACCATCTGCAGAGAGGGCATCTTTTCAATCCATTCATTTTCATTATTAAAGCCTTATTTTGTTTTCTTCTTCTTCTTTTTGTCTTGTTCATTCATTCTTAAACTCACCTCCATGCATTTTCCAATTGCCAAGCAAGCTCAGTATGGCAAAAGAAAACAGGCTTCTCAGTACAGCAGATATTGATCTCTTTCTTGCAAACATTGAGATCCATTTTAGGTGCAGGTACACTACAGATGTGGAGCAAGGTGGCTTAGTGGTTAAGATGCTAATTCTGACAATCTTAAGGTCAGAAGGTTGGCAGTTCGAGGTCCAAATGCTGCATGATGGGGTGAGCTCCCGTCACTAGTCCTAGCTTCTGCCAACCTAGTAGTTGGAAAATGTGCAAATGCAAGTAAATAAATAGGTACCAGTTCAGTGGGAGTAACAGTGTTCCATGCAGTCATGCTGACCATGGAGTTGTCTTCAGACAATGCTGATTCTTCAGCTTAGTAACAGAGATGAGCATTGCCCCCTACAGTTAGTTACAACTAGCCATTCGTGTCAAGGGGAAACCTTTTTTACATTACAGATACATCAGCATGTTACCATATTAACTGTCATGGATCCATCCTGTGACTTGCAGTTTAGCAAAGTCATTTCTCTACCAGAGAAGCCTAGTTCATTTCCGTGAGTCCCATGGTTTGTTGTTGTTATGGGCCAACAATTTGTTTCTGACTTATGGCGATCTTAAGGTGAAGCTATCATGAGGTTTTCTTGGCAGGATTTGTTCAGGTTTGCCTTCAGCTACCTCTTAGGCTAAGAGAGTGTGATAGCCTGTTTCCCATTGCTGAGTGTGGAGTCAAATCCTGGTCTCTGGAGTTGTAGTCAACACTCAGACCACTGATTCCCATGGTACCCAGATTTAATCCTCAAGCCCTTTGTTCTGTATATCATAATTATAATTCAGAAGAGTTCACTAGAGTTCACTAGCATAGAATTCTCATTAAAACTGCAAATCTCCAGAATTCGTTAAGATGAAACCAATCCAGTTCAAAGAGTATAACAGATAATAACTATGCAGGCAGTAGGATGATTTTATACCCATTTAATCTAGAACCAACATTAATTAAGCTTGTTCTCTTCCTGTAGTACTAATGTTGTACTTGTTTAACTAGAGCTTGGAATATTTCAAAAGCAAAATGTTCCAATTATTCCTTATAGTATTTAACAAGTAATAGCAATGAATAACCTTTTAAAGACTGTAACAAATAATTGGAACATAAGTTAACAGATTTATATTTTGCTTTAATTTTGTCGGGCCAGATGAATGTAAATCTTGTAAATAATATATATTATCAAAATAAAATAAAATAAAATAATAAAAAAGATTGGAGAAAAAAATAGGTGTTTTTTTTTAAAGAAATGTTCGAAGCTCTAATCAGACAGGTACAATATCAATACTACAGTGCTTTAAAATAACATTTGTGTTGCACATTACTTTTTTTGGGTTTTCATTACATTTTAAAAAAAGGGGGGGGGAGAGAACCTTAGAAACTAGTAAGAGTGTGACCAAAAAATCTTGAAAAAATATGTTGAAATTCCTTTTAAAAGTTCCAAATACTCTTGAGAAGTAATTTTAGAAATTAATTATAACTGTTGCTCTTTACTGTAACAAGTGAATGTCATTCCCCATTTATTAAAATTTTGTCTGAAATGAGATTTGATCATGCCTTGCTACAAAAGACCCAGAACTTGTTACAGATCGATTATTATTAAAAATTACTTCAGTTGTTATCAAACGGTGGGGCAGCACTTTGGATGTGTGTGAGAGAGTTGCTCAAGGCAGTGTGTGTGTGTACAAGACTTGGATGCCCTGATTCATCCTCCTCTTCCTCCTTTTTTTCTTCCCAAACTTTTTTTGTATGTAAAATTTACACATGCATTGAGTGACATATTGAATATACTTAAGTAAAACTGTTCTAATTTATACAATGCTATTTCCTTATGAAATGTTAAAATATAAATATACGTGAATGTGCAAATGAAAATACACATACTAAATAAACAAAATATTTTTATTAACGTACTATGGCAGGGGCCTGATATCCACATGTGGATATAAAGGGAGGTCCCAAGGAGAAAACGTTTGAGTACCACTGGGTTACTTCATTGACTCCAGTACCATAAAGCACAGGATAATTCCAAATACTGGTGGGCTGGTGGCTTCCCTGTGTGTCGGGCACTGAATCTATGCTGAGTTTTATTTTCAACTTTAAAGAAATTACCTGGGGCACTAGAACTATAGATAGACTAGTGTCCAGAGCTTTGGATAGTATTATAAAGGTTTGGACTAAAATACAGAGTGGATTCATTCTCCCACCAACACAGCTGCTATTATATCTGAAGCATAAATGTGTTCATTCCTTAAAAACCAAAGATAAAAAAGCAGCAAGTCATCCCTATTTTAATACAGAAGTAGTATTAAATTTTCAACAGATGCTTTTTTTCTTTCTTTTTTTCTTTTTGCTGAAAAATCAAATAAGGGTCTAAATAGATAAAGCTAGCCTCCCTCTGCTTCATCCACAGTTTAATCCACTTAGATCTTGAATTAGGAAAAAAGGCTGGCGTGCTTGCTTCTTGCACTTAAGTTTCACATTAGTTTCTTTCAAGGCCATGCTTGAAAGTCCCTATTTATAGCACTTCATTTCCTGATTTATAGTCCAAAATATTGTCAGAAATGCACAAAAAGCCAGGGTAATTTGCCGCAAGGGGAACATTTCTTTTCCTGTCCCTCTCAACCCAGAAATAACAACAAAACCTGCCCTAGTTGGCTTTCCACAGCCACACTTTTCTGCTTTGTTTCTTTGATCTCAAGAAATAACAGTGGTGTTACCTTCAAGCCACTGGCACCATTGGTAAGTGTTTGTAACTGGAATGTGAAGGAATGGACAGTTAGCACACCCCTAAATCTGTGCTGCAAAATTTAATTTTAGATGAGGATTCAAATCTTATAGTTGTATTCTGTGGGAACAAGTGATGGTCTATGTGTTCTTTTTCTCCATGGGATGCTACTACATCCTCAGCTTGAATGATCTGCACCCAATTAAAACTGTTAAAACATACATTATGGTGATTAGATTGGAGATACCCATTTTGAAACAAGCAGACATCAGTGGTGTAGTGGAAGTAAGACACATAGGGTTGAAATGCTAAGACTGTAACATGAGCAGGAATGTCCTCTGAGATTTTCTCATGATTAGCTGGGGGTGGAAAAGGCAATAGTGTATCATTGTATTATATTTTAACTTAAATATTAACTTAAATATTTTGTACATCCAATATATTTCACTTGCTATACATAGTTTCACATCAATTCACATATTCACTTTCCATAAATTTTTCCAGTCCGATCAATTATGAATAATTATTTTGAACTTCCATTTTCCCCCAAATAAACTAAGACGAATCATTACAGAAAGAAAGATACATTATATATAAATAGAAAAGTGACTCTCCATTCCCCAATAGGTTTTCCCCAAACTGATTCTTGTCATCCACGTTATAATCTTCTAATAATTGTTTGCCTTTTTTGTATTATGGTTTATACTTTAACAATCACAACAGAAAATTTAACTTAATAGAATAGTTTTTAACTTAAACCTCCAAAATATGTAGCAAACTTTATCCTTGTTTACTTTTGGAGGTTACTTTGTATTTTACTCTTTTACCTCTATGGCAATAATGCCCATATTTCGAGTTTCATTATTGTATTTTCCATTCTTATACTCTGTCTTATTACCTCCTGTTTATAAGAACTTTGCTTATTTTTAATTTACCTATTACCTATGTTGTAATTGTTTGTAATAAAGTTCTTAAAGTACTTTTTATAATTATACAATTTGTTCCATATTTGACGCCCAGTCAGCCACCTGACCCCATTTTTTTCTCATATATTGAATGACTTTTCCCCAATTCTGTTTCCATTTAGAGCTATCTTTGCTTTCCACTTTACAAGATAACAGATCAAGTTCCATCATATCATATAGTTTGTATCTCCATTCATCAATGTCTATTGTTTTTTCAGATTTCCAAAACTTCGCAAATACAAGTCTTGCTGCTGTCAGCATAAGAAATATTGTTTTCCCATATCTCCTTTCCATCTCATCATTCAACATACACAGTAACATAGTTTCCGCATTAAATCTTAATTTCACTTTTAACATTTGTTGAATTTCTTCATGTACTTGTTTCCAAAATGTTTTAGCTTTCACGCACAACCACCAAAGATGAAAATAAGAGCCGATTTCTTTCTGACAGTACCAACAAATATTACTACTCGTTTTATAGATCTTAGCAATTTTTTCCGGGGTCAAGTGCCATCTATATAAGATTTTATAGTAGTTTTCTTTAACATATTGGGATGTGGAATATTTCATTCTCCTATTCCAAGATCTCTCCCACTGTTCCAGTGGGATTTCTTTCTTACAGTTTTGTGCCCATTTGATCATAGAGTCTTTTATTAATTCATCTTCAGTGAACCAAATTAGTAATATTTTATAGATCTTAGACAATGTTTTACTGTTTGAATTCAATAAAATTTCCTCTATTTCAGAATTAGAGTTGGAAAGACCTCTCAGATTTTTATCAGTTTTAAATCTTTGATTTAACTGTCTGTATAGGAACCATCCTATTTCCCATCCTTCTTCTAGTAATTTTTCATGAGGCTTCATATTTCCCTCGATGTCCATCAGATTTTTATATTTTATCCATGTTTCATTTCTTTTTGGATCCATAGAATATAGAGCCTCATGCGGAGATAGCCAATTGGGAAATTTAGGGCATATTCTATTTTTATATTTCGTCCAGATCTGTATCAATGAGGCACGGATGTAGTGATTATTAAAATGTTGATTTGCTTTTATTTTATCATAAAATAAATAGCCGTGCCAACCAAATCTGTTGTTAGTACTTTCCAACTTTAACAGTCTCTTATTTTGTAATGATATCCATTCTTTTAGCCACAAGAGAGCACTGGCTTCATAATATAGATCTAATTTGGGAAAGGCAAATCCCCCTCTTTCTTGGGAGTCATGTAATATCTTTAGTTTGATTCTAGGCTTCTTGCCTGCCCATATAAAATCAGCTAGATATTTTTGCCATTCTTTAAGAATTTTGACATGTTTGAGAATTGGAATACATTGGAATAGGAATAACAATTTTGGCAGAGTTAGCATTTTAACAGCTGCAATCCGACCCAACATTGACAAATTTAGATATTTCCATCTCTTTATTTCTTTCTTGATCTCTACCCATTTAGCTTGATAATTATTCTTGATCAAATTTGAGTTTTTACTTGTAATTATGACACCTAAGTACCTTATTTTATCTGTAATATTGAAACCAGTAATATCCTTAAGTTTTTCCTGATTTTCTGATTTCATGTTCTTTGTAATTACAGCTGTTTTTTCTATATTGATTCTTAAACCTGCTACTTTCTCAAAATCTTCAAGTTGTTTTATTAAACTTCCACATCCCATCAAAGGTTCCTCTAAAGTTAACACAATATCATCTGCGTATGCTCGTACTTTCAGAAATTCCCCTTTAAATCTGACCCCTTTAATTTTGGGGTCATTTCTGACATTAATTAGAAGTGCTTCCAATACCAAAATAAACAATAGAGGCGAGAGAGGACAGCCCTGTCTGGTACCTCGATACAATAATATATTTTCTGTTCTTTGATCATTAATTATTATTCTCGCAGATTGTTTTTTGTATATTGCTTTTATCCAATTAATGAATTTTAGTCCCATGTTCAATCGTTCTAGTGTTTTAATTATAATATTCCAGTCAAGGCTGTCGAAAGCTTTTTCGATATCCAGGAAAATCAGTGCCAGTGCATATATCAGTGTATCATTGTAAATTATAACGTTCCAACAAAAATCTGGAGCAAATTCACCACTCTACCAGTTATAGTACACAAAAGTAATTTTTCACAGATATGTATTTTCTACAGCTTTGCCTAATTTTCTCATATTTTGTCTTCAGTTATTTTCTTACTTGTTGTTGTACATCTAAGATTAGGGACATCAGGTCAGCCCTACATACTGCTTAATAGTTTTTTGTGGGGCTTTTGGGCTATGTGGCCATGTTTCTTTCTGATGCTTCGCCAGCATCTGTGGCTGGCATCTTCAGAGAAAGATAGCCTGGAAAAGGATTGGATATATATACCCTATGTGACCCTGGGAAGGGAGGAGTGATTTGCAAATGTATTGTTCTGTTGCTAATGGCAGTCCTCAGGGTGGGAGGATATGCAAAAGAGAATTAATGTCTGCTAACTGGTGCTCATTGTCTGCTGGGAATCCCCCGGCCTTAGGCTATTGCTCATTTGCATAGGTTGAGTTTTAACCTTGCTGTCCTTCAGGACTAGTAGCCAAGCCTTGTTTAGCCTCAGGGTTTCCTCTTTCCTGTTGAAATTGTCCTGGTGTTTATAGATTTCAAAGGCTCCCCTGTGCATTCTGACATGGTAGTTTTTGGCATGGCCCAGAATTTCAGTGCTTTCAAACAACATTTTATGCCCAAGATGGTTGATAGCATGTTCTGCTACTGCTGATTTTTCCATGCTATATAGGGAAGCTCCCTAATACCGTGGATAAATGGGGTTTAAATCTGTGAATATCCCCCAAGAGTGAGATTGTTTTCAGATGAGATCGCACAGTTTAGGCATTAACCCAACATTGACCCATGCAAAAAACAGCAAAATCACGCTGCTTTTTAACTTCAGGAAAATCCAGAAGTTAAAAATCAGCACGATTTTGCTGCTTTTTGCACATGTTAATGTTGGGTTAATGCCGAAGTGCCCCAACGTGTCTGAAAACAATCCCACTCTTGAGGGATATTCATGGGATTTAAACCCCATTTATCCATGGGATTTGAGCACTTTGCCTCCCGTGTGATAAACTCCAATGATTTCAATGATTTCCCTGGATCTGCTATCAGAAACAGGGACTGACTGGTAAATAGGTACAAGTGATACAAGAGGAATGATGAAGTATTTTGTCTGCTCCATTCTGCTTTTTAAACCAAACTGGCATGATACAAACTTTGCAGAGTTCTCTTCAGATCTAAGAAAAGTTCCTTTTTTGAAATCCAAACCCCAGAATCTCCCAGGCAGCATGGCCACTGGTTGGGGGATTCTGGAAACTGTAGCCCCAAGAAGTAGCTTTTCAAGCTCTATTTATTCTCTGATTTTTGCATTTCTCCTGATGTTGTGACACAGTTCTTGAGTTTAAAAATGCCCCCAATGCACATGTTGTAGAGAAAATGCCTTGGCAATTAATGGACATATTGAAACATTAGCATTATTTATTTATTTCCTTTCTATGCTACTTTTTCAGAATGATGAAATAGGATGCAAAATACTGTAGTTATGAATGAATATGTGTAAACCTGGCACAGCCTAGAAACAGACTGAATCAATCATTATTGTATCTCAGCCTGGTGTAATCCACAAAGTTGGTGGGAAGGTTAAAACATTTGCAAAATATAGATATGACAAATTTATAATAAAGAAGGCTACCTACAGTTTAGCACTGAGCTAGATGTGTTTAGCCCATGGATCTCAATATGGGATTCTGGCTTACAAATAGCTGGTTCCTTCATTGTTGAAGTATTTATGACCTGCTTGAGACAGACTATAAACTTCTTCATGGCCTGTTCCTCAACTGTCTCCAAACAGACATTTGTGTAAAGAATGTAAAAGATGACCCCGGCTGTGTCCATGTCTAGTTGGAGACAATTCCCACTGGGAAAGCATACTGAAAAGTTGTAGCTGTGTGTATGAGCTACTGGATTCCCATGTCAGTGAGGTCCTGTGGACATTGGGGCCTGAAATGTTTGCATATCTGTCAGGAGCTGCATGTGCACCTTGCCTGCCATAATATGTTAGAAGTTGGTGTAATGGGTTATACAGTAGAAAACAGTATTGCTGAGACTGGATGTATAGTTTCTTAACAAAGGTTTTCTGAGTTTAAACTACTGAAGCCTGGATTTCTAAACTTGGTGTCCTGTCGGTAATGAGAATATCTAAAGAATAAATAAAGTATAATAATAATAATAATAATAATAATATAATAATAATAATATAATAATAATAATAATAATAGTAGTAGTAGTAGCAGTAGTAGTAATAATAATGGTATGATTAACTTCATGGCCAATTTCATTAACAAGCTCATTCATTATTGAGAGGCTGGGAACTGCAGGACTGTGAACTGGAGCAGACAGCCAAAAAAAGCCTGCTTCTGGGAGTCATTGGTGCATTGTGTTTAGATGCTGCACATCCTGATGACTCTGGGAAGGTGGCTTGAAGCGACCTGGGTGCCCAGGTGTGGGTGGCTTCATGACTCTCCAGTGTTACGAAGCTGCCATGGAGCCACAGCTGGAGTGGCAAAGCTAGCTTTTCCCGGCTGAAAAAGGAGCAGATCTTATCTGCACCTTTTTCAGCTGGGTCCAAGGTAGACTAGGGCCACGGCATGTGTTTGCTGCTGCCCCAATCCATCTTCAGAAGGGGCACCTTCAAGCCGCCCCTTCCATCCCATCTGTTGCCCCCCCCCTCAGATTCTTAACTATGTAAATACACATTGAAATAGGTTAAGGATTTGAATATGCCATTTTTCTTTTTGTTGTTTGAAATTATAGTGTCCGCTAGCATTTAATTTGAAGGCCAATCTACAGTACATACAGTCTCACATTATACTACTTGGACCCGCAATCTTTTAGGCAATACCTTCACTTTTATTTTAGTACATCCTACCCAGTCATGCTAGAAATTTCATTCTAACCACTATGCATTTGATAGGCTTGGTGGCTATATACTAATGTTGCTGGAATTTTATGGATGATGAGTGTTTTCTCTGAGGTTATGTATGTAAAAGAGGTAGGACATACTAGGTGCACCTGTCACCCACAAGCAAAAACTAAGACAGTGATCTTGAAATGGACAGGGTGATGGTGGAAGTAAAGTGGTGGATCACCTACCATTTCCAAAACCCTACCAGATATTGCTGACTAGAGATAAGTGGATCTAACTTTTAGAAATATCTTTCCCAAAGAATCCAACGGGGTGGCTGGAAATTAACTATTACAGCTCCAGTCAAAGCTGGACTGAATGGTTTCATATCCTGAAAAAAACTTATATGAGGACGTATAATGGGATGTGCCAGGGGAAAAGGTCAGTTTTCATAGGCTGCACCAGCCCCACTGAGAAAGCACAAATGCTTCTGTTTTCCTTTTCAGTCCTTCTCAAAATGTGACAGGAAGGGATTTTGCATTACATCACTTTGAGCAGGGCCAGAGTGGAAAATGTAGCCATTGTGGGGCGGGGAGGGAATACTTTCATGTATTTTCATACATCTGGGGGTTTTCTGCATGATTTAGGGCCAAATATTACCTGATAATCCCATTGATTTAAAAAAAATGAGAGGGACGGGGGACTTTGGGAGACTGGTGCAGGTTCAGGGGCCACTTGCTGGAAACACCACTTGGAACAGAATAATGCTAGTGGAATTCTCCCTAAGCATCTTTAGGATCACTGGATAGGAGTGATTTTTCTATTAGCAGACCTCATGTCTACTACTGAAAAGACTTCCTGCGCTGTCCTAACTACAAACAGTCACAGTATCTGCATATTAGAAAACTCTCTTTTCTACCACACAAGGAAAAGCTGCTATTTTCCCCCTTAGCAAAGTACACCTGTTGCATATAATGCACATCATTTTTGGAAAAGATTTTCCAAAGCGCTGCTGTAATTTTTTAAAAAGTAAATGTTGGGATCTTGTAGACAATAAACATTTGGTCTCTAATTACCCCATGTGGCTAAAGCACACCACAGCAGACTTTTGAGACGCCTTGGCCCATCTGTCTTGACTAAGATGACTAGATTTACTATTATTGCCACTTCTGCCTTTCCTGTGCTCAAAGTTTGAAGTCCATGGCCAAGGGGCCAGAGTGAGGATCTTGCCACTGATAAGAGGTATTAGCTTGGTTGGATATTTGAGTTAACAGTTCACAGAAACCTTAATGGATCAGCAGGGAACCATGAACTCCAGCTAATATCTGCCATTTCCTTGTTGGTTTCAAGGCAGACTGCTATAAATAAATAAATAAATAAATAAATACTGAAAGTCACTTTTTAAAAAACTTTGTGCAGTGCCTGCATAGAAATGTCTATGCCATAAACACTATGTAAATTATTTACATCTTGTTACTAAACTCAAAATGCAAAGTACTGAAATGCTTCAAAATATGAAACTTCCTCTAATTGCCACTGATGTTTTAGGAAGGAAGGAAGGAAGGAAGGAAGGAAGGAAGGAAGGAAATTATCTAAGATGGCTATGGATTGCTTTCCTTTGAATCTCCTAACAGGCAATGGAAAAGGAAAAGGAAAAATGACAATTTTCCTTCACATCCACATCACTAGAAGCATCAAGCAGCTTGTCACAGCTTGAAATGCAGCTGCTAAGCACACAAGCATCTGCATTTTAATCTTCAGAATGATCTTGCCAAATCAGAGAGTGTTTGCCTCTCCAAGAATATCCAGGACCTATTTTTCTCTTTCTTTCCCTTTCCAAACCCCCAAATATTGTGGGCTGGCACCACTTTTGCTTAAGTATTTTTTTGAGAGAGTATTTCAACCATCCAGCAAGACACAGGACAAGGTAATGAATCTTCATTGACTTCTGTGACAAATAAGTGAATGCAGCATATTCACACATATTGTCAAGTGAACTTTTGTAACGTGAGAGCTTTTAAAAGGTGGCACACTAACAAAACTGTGTTTCTAGTTTTGCAAATATAAAGCTACAATTTTTTTAAAAAATATATGCTTTCTGATGAAGTGTTGTGAACAACTCATTTGTTATTTGGGGACATTTTGAGCACATCTAAAAACAAACAAACACCACCACAAAACTCATTGCCTTGAGTTACTGTTTCTGCTTTCCCATTTTCTGCCCAGTTGTGTATTTTAGCAGTTTTATTAGGGTCCAACATGGCTACCCATGCTCCCTTTCCATACAGAACTGTATAAGTCAGATAATATGTACAGTGGGATACTACCTCCACTTAAAAATTTGGATAAATTATTGAGAAAGTAACATCCTCCTCCCCATATCCCATCCCCAACATTTGTAGGAATGGGAGTTGACGACAGGGGCCCTGCATTGCATGTAGCTGAAAAAGTAATTTATTATATCTTTCTCTGGTCATAATTGCACAGGAAAAAGTTGATTTCTTAGGTCACACTCCATGACAAGCTTTCTAATTAAATGCTTGTAAGGGGATCTTCTCTTAGCTTACTTATCATCCCATTTTGCCCCTGGTGCCAAGTATTTTCTTTGGAGATAACCAAGAAAAAGCAAGCACCAAATTCTAGTAACTCACTAAGTTCAGCCTCCTTCAAGGAGGCAGCAGAGTGCCAAACATTCACTTGTTTTGCTTCACACTTCACTGTTTACTGTCTTTGAGATAATTACCATTTGAGAGTTCAATTACTACCTTGGGTGATAAAGTGATATCAAGAACTTTAAGGATAACATTTTTCTTCCGTAGAGTTTTATGATGAAACAAATACAAAGAGCACAATCCAACCAAGGTTAAGTACTTTTTAGGGAACCCATGAATTTCAATGGGAGACACTGAAGCAAATGCTTACATTTCTCACTTAAACTGGTAAGACTGTACAGTGCTTAAACAGTGGCTGGGTCACAGTGAAAATGTTTCCAGATACATAAGTAAAGAAAATTATCTCTCGTGGATACAATAAATGCCACATTCATGATGAGTGTTTGGGGGTTTTGCTTGCAGATTGAACTTGGAAAATGCGGGTTCACATGCACAATGAGCCTCATGATTTTGGGGGTGGGATTGGGCCATCTGCTAGCTGTCTTGTCTCATTGGATTTTTGTGAGAATAAAAGTAAGGTTTAATGAAGTTCTGCACTGAATTCCTTGGCAAATGACCAATAAATGGATATATAGGATATTTCTTTTCTTGCTTTCACTTTTTGAGAGAAAAATGCATTATCTACTTTTCATCAAAAGTTTTTCAAGCCAGATTTTCAAGAACTACAGTTGGCCCTCCTTATCCACGGATTTTTTATACATAGATTTTTATACACGGCTTGAAAATATTCCCCCAAAGTATAAATTCCAAATAGCAAACCTTGATTTTCCATTTTATATATGGGACACCATTTTGTTGTGCCATTATATTTAATAAGACTTGAGCATACATGGATTTTGTTATCCACAGAGGGTCCTGGAACCAAACCCCAGCGGATAACAAGGGCCCACTGTATATTAAAAAGGAACAATAACAATAACAAAAATAAACAATAACTTAGTCATAATGAGAAGTAATCCTCTCCCAACCCCACCAACAAATCCAGCAGGAGAAATTCAAATAGCACCACAATAAAGAAAATCCAGAGCCTACTTTGGAGACTCTACAAATCCCAAAGCCCTTCAGCTAGAATGGCCATGTTGGCTGGGGGAGTCTGGGACAGATAGTTCAAAAGGAATTTTTCCAGGTTCTGTGTAAATGTACACAGGTTAATAAAGTCTGTTTCAAAGATAGCTTTATGGCATGACAATACTGCTCATTAGGATTTTTGGAAACAAAATTGTAAAACAGAAATACAGAACATACCAAAAACAGGTTTCCTTGTGTTCTGGTACCAAGACTATCCTCAGAGTTGTTGCAGGGCCCAAACATTAGTCATTCCTTTTGCTTTGACAGTGAAGAAACTATAGTTGTCAAACAGGATGCCTACGCATACCTTCGTCCATCAGAATTAATGGGTAGAGGAATGTATTAGAGCACTTTGCCCTAGCACTGGACTAAAATGATTGGGTGTTACCACAATGTTTTTTAACTCTTTAACCAATCTTTAGGCCTTTACCCATTCTTTTTGCTCTTGACAGTACTGTCCTCCTCTTTTCAGAATAAGATACTGTAAAACATAGCAATATTCTAGGTTGCCTTATTAAAAATTTAATAATGTTTTAGCAATAAAAACAAAAGACTGAAATTATTGAGTGAGGCTATAATATGGCAAAGGGGAATAGATGGATCATAAGCTCCACAAAACATTCCCATTGATATCAACAATTGCTATATATGAAGATCAAAGACAGTATGTATGGACTTAATCTGGGGCCTTTGGGGGCCTCTTTTATGGGGTGTTACACTAAAAGTCAATACAATATCTGAAACTGTGCATATGATGCAATTTATGTACTACAATGAAATGAGGTTGTATGATCTTGATTACATCCATATTATATGCATCAGGGGGTTCTCAAAATCTGTCATAATCTTTTTGGCTTCTTCTCTCTCTACAGTCTAATGCATACTTGTTTAGTAAGTGTCCCACTGAAATCAAGGCTCTCGGCAGTCAATACAGAAACACAATACGTTGGGCAGAACTGTGAACACGTTGAACTCTGAGATTTCCCTACAGCCTTAAAGAACATAGCAGAAAGCTAGAACTTGAACAGTTAGTTTCATTTGTAGTGCACAAATTATTCTTTAACTTAAAAAAACAAAATAGGACTCATCCTTGTCCCAAGGAAAATTAATTGTACCCAAGTCATCTCAACACAAATAGCTCATACAACATTACTGTAAGTCCTAAGATTTAGATATCTGAATGGTTATCTGTTCAGTACAAGTCAGGCTATTCTGCTATAAGAGGATTTTTTCTCCTTCCTCACTCCAAAAACTATATTTCTTAAAGGCTGTTTTGGTGGACATTCTCAGGCTGTGGCACTCCCTTCCAAGACAAGGTGAACTGGCCTCCTTCCTGTTGTCCTTCTACTGGTACGTAAAGGCCTTTTTATTCAGCCTTTGGCAGCAGAATGAGTTTTCAACTGAATGGGAGCTGTATTTTCTTTAGTGGTATGTTTCAGATTGTGTATTTTAATTCAATTTCCCTCTGTTTTTTAATTTGCTTTGTGTTTTTAATTTTGTTTCTTTTAATTTATGGTAAACTACAGTAGGTGCCATTTTTGGGAAGAAGAAGAGGTTCAAATCTTTTTCCATATTAAATTAAAATTAAAGGAACAATAATGTATTTATATGTATATATAGAGAAAGAAATATAATGAATGTTCTATTCATCAATAAACTACAGATCTAGAGCTTCAATGGTGAGCAGCTTGTGGCCCTCCAGATGTTAGGTTCAAATGTCTTATTGAGCTTAATGATGAAGGATGCTGGGACATGGAGTACAACAATGTCTGGAGAATCACAAGCCATCCCTTGCTGCTATACAGAGTATGATTCTGGCTATAATCTCAGATTCATTTTGGAGGTATTCTCACAGGACACTTGACAGATGAATAATCAGAAAATTATGCAGACTACGGGGCTTTATGCATGGGCCAAAAGGTCCACATGCACACCCCAGGCTGGTGTCATCCTGTTGAGATCACACAAGCCAACAGCTATTTGTAGCAAAGTTTTCCCGAAACTCTGCCACAACAGCTGGCAGCACAGATGGCCCCTTACCTGCTGCCATCGCCATTCTCCATGCAGGCCCCAGTCACAGCCTGTGATGTCAGAAGGGGGCGCCAGGCTACATGGATGAGCCCAGATGTTTCTGCCCTCACAGGCCATGGCAAGGACCTTCACTGTGAAAAGCAAGGGGTGAGTTGGTGGTGGCAGCTGCATGATGCAACAGCAGGTGGGTGTCTGAACACATGCCCATTGTTGCACTGAACCAAGTAAGTAGTGGAGGCAGGTATGGGCTGGATGCACAGGCAGGGAATGATGGTGTTAGCCCATCATGTCCTTCCCGTGTATTCAGCATTTTAAGCTAGCAAAGAAGGCAAATGTGATTTTAGCCTGCATTAATAGAAGGGTAGTTTCCAAGTTGAGAGAAGTAATAATCCAATTATATGCTACATGGGTCAGGCCTCATCTGAAGTACTGCATTCAGCCTAATTTGAAAAAGAATATAGGCAGTGGTGTCATTAGGAGGGTGCAGGGTATGTGGCCCACACTGAGTGACACCTTAGAAGAGGCTTGTGACACCCAGGCCGCCCCTTTTCCCACCGCAGGGTGGGAAGGCATGAGTGTATCCCTCTTGGTTTTGCTGAAGAAAACATAATGTTTCAGTTGATCATCCATTTAAGTTAGATAAGTCTGGGGAGGAGG